>OX439485.1:64222913-64817106 GCA_949320155.1 Melangyna quadrimaculata
TGCAACTTCTTCGAACTTTTTCGAATTTTCTTGTTGCACGAATATCTTACCCACGCGACACACCGCAGATTTTCTTCCGTCTCATCTTTTCGAATTTGTTTTCTCTTTTGCACTTACATATGTTTGAAAAGTTGCACGCGTCTAGATGCATAGTGTAATAGCAGACTTATTTGTGCACCAGCAGCTTGACTGCTTGCACTTACATTTATGTTCATTATAATTGCGACGCGACGAGTTCGATGAATGTTTGAATTCGAACAAAAAAGAGAAGAAAAACCTAAGCCGGAAACACATTTAGTTGAAGCGATTTGGAACAGGGATGTTACATGTAAGAACTCCGAATAAATCGGAATTGATTAGAAGTTTTATTAATTTTTCGGATTTAAGAAGAAATTCCCACAAAACCAGTCGGTTTTCTCTTTGTACCCTTTGAGGTCAGAATTCCCACGAAAAGGGATTTTTCCACGATCCCCCAGCACTGCGTTAGAACAAATTCATTTAGTTTTATTTATGTAGGTACCTACATTGTGTAAGCGATGAGTAGTTAAATGATAAAAAAGTTTAATGATTGAGAAGACCGATATGTATGTGTTGTGTATATGTATGTTGCATGACTTTAAAATAATAAGAATTTGAATAGGGTATGTTATGATATATGCTGGCTTGAGCGGAATAAAGAAATAATTAACTCAATTATATAAATATGAAATATTAAATGAAATATGGTTCAGGTTGAGACTGAACAGTACCTACTAACAACAAGCAAAATATTAAACAAAACCATTTTAAAACAATGGGATACTAATGAAATTTTGTATAAATGTTCCATTTGGCATGTTTACCATGAATCAAGAGAGTCCCCAAAAATAAGGGTGTTTTTTTTAGGGCAAGATGTTAGTGCGTCATTATTAACATATAATCCTTGAATAAATTCTGACACTCATGAATGTATTTGTATCATCAAAAAACAGCCCCATGACAAAATTTTAAATTCACTCTGAATGGGCAGTGAAATACCTCGCCTTTAAGGTATCTGGGGGATCTGGGGCCAACATTTGGAGCATATTCTTTATATCTACTTTATTTGCGTGGATGGCGGCTAAAGTAAAGATAATGTTCTTATACGTACACCCTGTATGCTCAGACCCCTTGTAAAATGATATTACCCTCACACTGAAATCGTCATTGCGGGCGATTTCAATGTACACAATTCTAGAAAACTCGAATACCGGATGTTACAGGTCAATCCGCCAACACTCTTGACTTGTTTCTTACCTCTGACCCTGATAAATACACTATTAGTGTATCATCGCCTCTAGGCCCGTCAGACCATTGTGTCATATCTGCTAATTTCTCGTGCCAACAAAACTCAGTTAAAGAGAAAGCACCAACGAGAACCGTTTGGCAATACGAGAAAGCCAACTGGGACGGTCTCAACGGTTCCTTCAGTAACTTTAACTGGTCACTATGCTTCCTCGATAGTGACGTAGACGCCAGTGCAGATATGATCACAAATTTAATTCTTTGTGGAATGAGAAATTTTATCCCGAATAGGGTAAAATCTTTCAAACCCAAAGAAAACTCGTGGTTTAATTCGAGCTTTACCCTACTAGGGAAAACCGGAAAAAGTTTCAACAAGCCAGGAAGTCCTGTAACGGCCATATTCGAAGAACCAAATTTTTGCATGACCAAGAATAAAGGCAAAAAATTCTACAATGTCCCAATAGTAGTAAAAATTTTTGGTCATTTGCAAAGAACATACGAAATGCCACTTCGTCGTCGGTTCCAACGCTCGTCTTCAACAACACCCCTTTTGTCAGCTCGAAAGAGAAAGCCAATTTGCTTGCAGCACAGTTTGCCGTTAATTCGACGCTGCCAGAAAGTGTTATGACTCCTCCCGTACTTGAGAGCGCAAACGATTTTATGGGACGAATCTTCTTTCGCACTCGTGCAGTTGCCAGAGTCCTAAAAGATCTTGATATACACAAATCCGCTGGCCCGGATAGTATTCCTCCCATTGTTCTGAAGAGGTGTTCTTCAACGCTGGCAAAACCACTGCGTAAGCTTCTCCATCTGTCATATTCTACTGGTCTCTTTCCGAGTGGATGGAAAACAGCATTTGTCCAGCCAGTCCCTAAAAAGGCGTATATTCTTCACCCTCAAATTATCGTCCAATTGCACTTACGTCCCTTCTTTCCGAGGTCATGGAAACGCTGATCAATTTTCAGCTCAAGAAATATCTCGAAGAACGAAAGCTTCTTAATGACCGACAGTACGGCTTTCGAAGCAATAGGTCCACTGGTGATCTGATGGTATATCTGACCGAACAGTGGAAAAAATCTTTACATCGTTTTGGAGAAAGTAAGATTATTGCGCTTGATATTTCTAAAGCGTTTGATAGAGTTTGGCATCAAGCTCTCTTATCGAAAATGCGCGCATTTGGTTTAGATGAATCTCTTCTTCGTTGGATTAGAAATTACCTTTCGGACCGTTCAATACAAGTCGTATTGGACGGTTTCAAGTCTGAAATTCACAAAATAAATGCTGGTGTGCCCCTGGGCTCACCAGAGTCTCCGACTCTCTACCTTATTTTTATAAATGATCTTTTGTCTGAAACTTCTAATCCATTAAACTACCCTCAGCTTTTCATATTCGTTTTTAGATTCACATCCATGTCCTTCGGATGTGAAACTCGAACGGCAGCGTATGATAAGCTCATTAAATTCTGATCTTGACAGCATTGTCCAATGGGGAATCAAATACCGCGTTGAATTTAATGCTTCTAAAACTCAATGCTGTCTTCTGTCGTCCAAACGAAACCCACCCCCCATGCCACTATCCATGAGTGACACTTGCATTGTGGAAACCGAAAAGCTTTCAGTACTGGGTATGTGTATCACAGACCACCTTGTGTGGAATGACCCCATATTTGATGTCGCCAAAAATGCTGCTAAGTGTTTAGGTTTTCTACGGCGATGCAAGAAATTTTTCACCCCATCTGATCTGGCTGTTATATATAAAGCCTTTATCCGTCCAAAACTCGAGTACAATTCCCATGTTTGGGTAGGTGCTCCATCAACCCACTTGTGTCTTTTGGATAGGATACAAAGAAGAGCTATGAAAATGATAGGTGACAGAAATATATCGGAAGCATTTGCAACTCTCGAACACCGCCGCAATGTTTCATGTCTTTCGTTGTTTTACCGTTATTTTTATAAGCAGTGCTCTTCAGGAATGCACATCAGTTTACCCTTGAGCCCAACTTCGGACGTACGGTCAAGTATAGAGATTCTGTTTTTAGCCGAACTACCCGAATGTGGAATGCTTTACCCGGCTCTATTTTTCCCTTACATTTCGATATTCAAAGGTTCAAAACCAATGTGCATCGGCATCTCCTCTTTAATCCTTCCCTGTTTTCCTAACGCTCGCACTTTGTTTAATTTAACAATTAAAGGGTACCAAAAACCCCTGCGAGTACTAAAAAAAAAAAAAAATTAAATTTTCAATCACAACCACCAAAGAAAGTCTTAGATACCTATAAAGATGATTTTTAAATTAAATTTACCTTAACTATTCCACTATTGGTATAGAAGTTTATTTTACCTCACACATTATGTATACTATTATAGTTCTGCGATATTATACCATTCAATATGCGGGTATTACCTAACATATATAATTATCTACAGTAACTATACCAACACAGCACACCACATACACCCGCCATTCAGATTACTATAACGCTTAAAGTTTCACTTCACTTTAACTCAAGGATTATGAAATTTAAATCCTCTGTATAAATAACATGTGCAATCGGTTTTAATTTATGCGAATAAAGTAGGAAGGTACTCTCGCTCGCTTCTAAACTATCTCCCACGCATTATAATAGTTCCTATAGTAAGCTTGTTGTATTTATATGTATTGCGTTTAATTTCCACGCTAAAAAATAATGTTTACTTGATTTCCCCCGGAAGCGTTAAAAGCATGAAACGAGGATGAATCTACTCGAATATATCACTCTCCTATTAAATGTATCTATACATACAGCAACATTGTGTGTAGATTGTTGGAGAGGTACCTATAATGCTGGATGATTTTAAAATTGAAAAGTACCAACGCGCCATTAAAGGGATCATTGAATAAACTTAACAGTAATCCAGAACGCTACAACCACACCCTCCATACGCTCTCTACCTACTTGATATGCTTTTGCCTGGTGTTTAGCTCGAGGGAGCAAATCATTAACTATATCCAAAAATGTACTGGCGCAATAAAATCCACAATTCCACTTTCTACAATGTTGGCATCACTGCCACTCCCTTTTACCCATCATCTACAATTTTAACCATCAACTCCAACGCCACCCCCACAAATCTGGAAATAGATTTATATTTTTGCTCTATGTCTGCATGCAGCCAAGCAGTGATAGATACGCTTTAATCGCGAATGCTATAGGAGGGCAAAGTATGAAGAAAAATATCCTGCACAGGATTCAAATAATGTGCTTTTCATTGGCAAAAATAAATTCCGCTTGGAAAGTTTTTATTTCACTGCTTACCACCCGCTTCTTCCGCGACTACCCCCCGCTTAGAAAATTTATCTGCTATCACCATCATACTTTCTAGCAGGAGAGTTATGGAGGATCTAGGCGAGTCCTTAAATATGCCATCTCACCTCAGTCCACTGCGTCTGTCTAACTGTGCTACGCCGCAAGAAAACAACAACAAAAAAATATAATTTCGAAAAACTCTCTTCCACAATTCTATTCCAGCAATGTGCGGAAATATTTTCTTTTGTGTTCCAAGTTGGCGCTATTTTTAACACTTTTTTTGTTTTATGTAAGCGAATGTAGTAGATGTGTGCTTGTGGGTGGATGTGTGTGTGTTGTTTGGGTCCGTGCTGGGTCCCGTCGTTGATTGCAAGGATTTCGAAATGGATTTATATTTCAATTCGCTACCCAGCGCCAGCCAGAGTTTTGGAGTCGTGGGCAGTAGCGGATCTAGGATTTGGCTGTGGGGGAGGCTTGGAGTTTGGAGATTCAGTTTGAGACCTTAAGTAATAAAACTTGCTTGTTCTAGGATCAATTTTATAATATATAACAAATAATAGAGATCAGTTAAGGTTTAATGCAAGACCGTACTCAATTTCAGACGAACTACACTTCACGATAAAGCGGCAAAACATTATTTTTTATGCAATTTTAGGAGCTATATCGCACTAAGCGGCAACTGAACTTCATAAAAATTCATACGAAGTCGTGTAAGTGTAGTTCCGATGCAGTGCGGTTCCGGCGAGTGCGGCCTAACCTTTAAATATCAAGTATTTTTTTGTGAAAAAGATATATGGAGATTCATGTGTCTTTAATGATATCCGTTTTTTGTGTGCCTTTATATCCGCTCGTTTCGCGCTTTAAAATGTTTTCAATACAAAGTATCGGAGACAGAAAAAAATTCAAAGGCCACCAAAAGATGATAGTATCTGGTATAACTAGTTATTGTATTAATAAAATTAATCATTTTTAGCCATATATGCTTGAACCACGCGTACAAATTCGTTTATTTATATTATTTAAAAATTGATTAGGTACCTACATTATGAAGTCATATTTTTAAATTAGCTGTGGGTATGTTTTGAACTTCCCATTTTTGACAACATTTGAAAACTGTTTATAATTGGCTATTTTAAGAAAAATTATATTTAAGTGTTCGTACTGGCAAAAGCTCATATAGGTACATATGTGCTTTGACACGGTATCAGTCCTCTGAGATCTCATTTTTCCTGAATTAGCCAAATCAACGAGAAACTATTTTGTTCAAACTGCCACTTTAGGACATAAGACAAAGCTGCTCTAAGAAATAAGCTGCGGCCCAATTCTGCCAGCGTGAATGAATTTTCGTGTATACGCTGCATACACTTTATATTCATGCTAAAAAAATATGTCGACAAATTTGCACATCACCCGAGAGCCTAGAGGGATTGCAAATATTCATTTGCTTTTGCATGATTTTCTGAGCGCGCACAGAGAAAACTCACGCTTTTGAAATTTGGCTCCTTGACTAGAGAATTTGTGTACAATATCCTAGTACAAAAATGTTTTGTATGTACAATTGCCTTCGACCTTTCAAATTTTGAAAACGTAAACCGAAAAATCTCTAGGCCCAGCCAAAACCGTATGAAAGAATTCCTGTTGTATTAAACATTTACACTTGACTTGACATTTCGTTGTTCTCCAATGGTTTAAGCCTCAACTGCGTTTCTTTCGGTAAATTAGCTTTGTTTTTAGTGTAAACGGTTGGGGCATTTGACACGTTAATGTTAAGCCCCGACAATTTTTCATCTCTTTTTACTTATCTCTTCAAGCCTTAGCCCCAACTTCGGACTTTGACAGTCCCTAGACTTGAGCCCCCAAAACTCTCTGGAATTAGGTTAGTTTTTAGGGAGTAAGTTGCTTAACCGTGGCTAGGTTTTTTGTCCAAAATTCTCAGACCTTATTGTTCCAAAGCTGGTTTTTTCGTCCCAATTTTCTAGGTTTTATTTTTAGGGAAAAATTGTCGTGGCATGAAACATGTCCATATTCATAGCCCCCAATTTGGTTTTTGTCCAATTGGCTTCAGTCTCTAGCCGCAATCTTTAGGCTTAGAAAAAAAAATTACATAATATGACGTATGTAAATAGTTCAGCCCCAACCACGTTATTTTGTCTATCAAATTTCATATCATAACTATATTTTATACGGAATATAAAATTCTACACGTTGTAATTTATTGCTTTCTATATTTCAAATTATTTTATGATTCGGCTGTGGGGGGGGCTTTAGCCCCTATAGCCACCCCCCTGGATCCGCTACTGGTCGTGGGTGCATTATTTTAATTAAAGTTCAGGAGTTTTGTTGAGTGGAAAGTTGCTGACGGTCACACTACAATGTTTGTGTGATAGGATGCACATATAGCAGGAGAGAACCGGAAGTTCTGGTCCACAATTTACAAAACTACACCAAATGAAATGGAACGAATACCATAAATTTATGAAGGGCATTTCCAGACGATAAGATAACTAAAATGCTTCGGTTTGTAATTTGGTTGTGTTTTTATTGTTTTTTTTTTTATTTCGTCTGCATGGATTTTTAACGATGTATAAGTCATCAGGTATGGATAAACATGAACGCACAAATACATACATACATAATGACTAATAAAATGGTTTTGTTTAAAGATTTTAATAGGCCTAGTATACCCACCTACAACTGAACGAATTTGAATCCTTAAAAGAGTCCCTAGATTCTTCACATTGTATGTTAAGCATCGACCCCCATATTAATAATAAACGGAGCTAGCGGCGAAACTCGTGGACTAGGAGTAAGATTTCTGCCACTTACGAGCTAGCTAAACCAAAAAGAAAGGTGGTTTAGCGGAGGGTTAAATAAGAAAAGTAAATATACGTTTTAATTCACGAGTTATCTCTTAATCCATGCTTGGGTCTTAATCCTAGGTTGGGTCGAAACAAGAAACAAATCTTTCTGGAGTTAGAAGGTTTATTCCTCCCCGCTGCTGGCTGGCGCTATAAGCATGCAGAGTAGAGTGTCCGTTATTTCCCAAACTCATTTTTTTTGATAGCACACCCCGTCAAACGAAAGTTTATGCCGAAAGATTATATTATTGACCAAAAAAAATTGTTCCCGAGGTCATTAACCCGTCCCTCTAGGGTCATACTTTTCCCATACAATTTTTTTTTTACTATGGGAATTTTGCACTTTTCACATTTTATTTTTTTTCCTGGAACTATAACAGTTATTCTTAATTTTTTTGGGAATTCTGATTTCCTTTAAAAAACTCTGCATTTAAAAATGTATTAAAAAAATTAATTTTAAATATAATTTATTTCGATTTCTTAATTTAATAAAAACATTAATTTTATATATTTTTCTCTTATTTTTCTCTCTCGATATTCAGCAGGTTTTGTTGTTTTAATCATAATCATAAAATAATAAGTTTTTACAAAAAAAGCATTAAAAAAGTAATGAAAACAAATTATAAATAATTTATTTCAATTATTTAAATTATTAAATATTTTTTTATTTTTTTATGTAGGTATTGAATTTTTTATTTCTTACCAAATAAGGTTTTTTTTATTAATTTTTGAATGTGGTTTTTAAACAAGATATTGGTCAAAACAAATCATTAACAAAAACTTTATTTTGTATGAAAAAAAAAAAAATTAAATACATAAAAAAATAAAAATATTTAATATTTTGAAAAATCGAAATAAATTATTTATAATTTGTTTTCATTACTTTTTTTGATGCTATTTTAAAAAAAAAACTTATTATTTTATGATAATCTTTAAAAAAACAACAAAAACTGCTGAATATCGAGAGAGAAAAATATATAAAATAATTAAAAAATCGAAAAAATTATATTTAAAATTTTTGTAATACATTTTTAAATCCAGTTTTTTAAAGAATCGATAAATCAATCAGAAGTCACAAAAAATTTAGAATAACTGTTATAGTTCCAGAGAAAAAAATATAAAATGAGAAAAGTGCAAATTTCCCATACAAATTTGTATGGGAAAAGTATGACCCTAGAGGCACGGGTTAATGACCTCGGAAAAAAATTTTTTTGGGCAATCATTTTTCTTTCGGCATAAACTTTCGTTTGACGGGGTGTACTATCCAAAAAAAAAATGAGTTTGGGAAATAATGCATAGTGCTATTTATAGCGAAACGTTCACGAAACGATACGCAGTACGCGCACTCGTTAAAAAATGTTTTATTTAATAACGGCCACGGCTGTTAATACGAAATATTTCCTCCCGGTAGGTGGTAGCTGAAATAATTTTTATCAAAATACCGTGTTACAATAAAAAAAAAGAGGCTGGGTGCGACCTACACTAGTAACTTCCCATTGGTACCCTTGACAACCATTTAAGCTATTTATAGAAAGTACCTACAGTTTTGATTTTTTTTTTTTTCGGAATAACTTATAAGATTCTAACAGCCAAATTATTGACTTGATTCAAAACTAGTTTTACGGCAAAACTAGTTCAATAGAAGTTTCAAGTTCCAATATTTGGACAAATCGGTATTATTAACTAAATTTTTGGTATTTTAAACTCAAAATATTGAAACTGGGATACCAAAAGTTTCATAAATAATACCAATATGTATAAAACTTGCAACTTGAAATCTCCATAAAACTAGTTTTGCTTTTAAACTAGCTTTGAAAAACTCAATAATATGGCTGTAAGAATCTTACCTACAAAATTTTTTCTCCTAACCCCTTTCGATATGGAGGTATTAACTATTTAAGCCAATTATTTCAAAACAGACTATTGGCCAAAAAAAAATACATGGTTGTAAAGAATATAAAAAGTCAAATTGAGCGTTCTATGCCAAATTTTGATTTTGAAACGATTTTGAGTGCAAGAATTTTTCGAATTATGTAGATAATACATTTTTGAAAATTCGTTCTTGGTAACATTTTGATTTCCAAAGGTGGTTTTAAAAATCTCAAAATTATACAACATAATAGACTGTAGGTATTACTAAGTTTATATTTTTGGTAAGAATTTGAACTCGGTATCGTTGTTTGTTCCCAAGATATATGAGTTGAAAAACATTTGTTAAGTGTTTTATTAGTTTTTTTTTTGCAGTTTTTTGCTTTTCAAAAAAAAACTGTTTATTGATTACCAGTTTGTTCACAACTTCATTAAGTCTAGAAGAAAAACAGACTGGCTTCGGAATCATTTTTTGTGGTTGAAATATTTGAGACGAAAATTATTTTGCAACTGTTTTTCTTAAAAAAAAAGTGTTCTTTGATTTTTTTTTTTAATTTTTACAAATTCTTTATTGCTTTATTATATGTATTAGGCTGCGTCGCAATGGTTAGCGCGTTGGACTGTCACGCTGGAGGTTTGGGTTCACTTCTCAGCCTCGTCCACCTAAAAAAAAACTAAAAAACTAATATCAAAGAACCTCAAAATTATTACAGACATCTATTATTTAATGATTACTGACTTAAATTGAGTTGGGTTACTAGCTTTCATTCTAAAATTGATTAATAAGGTAAAAAAAGAAAACTTGCCAAGTAAACCAACTCATTTTAAGTCAGTAATCATTAAATAATAGATGTCTCTTATAATTTTGAGGTTCTTTGATATTACTCTACTTAAAATATTTGATATTTTACATTAATAAACTTAGAACTTGGCGTAATTTTAGATCTCATTACTTTTACGGCTGACTTATTACGCAAAAGTTTTTGTATTAGAAGAACTTGGCTACTTTTTTAACATTTATGCTTTTGTTGTGATTTCACTACTTTTTGCAAAGGTTCTTTTTATCAGGAAAAGTGGGTGGAATTAACGCCCAATGAGAGCCTCATAAGTAAAGTAAGTTTTTTATTTATGCCTTTTCTATATACAACAAGTCCTACTCATCTGCCAATTTTAATAAGTTAGAAGTGCTCCATTGAAATCATAATAATAATTGATAAGAAGTGGGTAGATGAAACGCCCCTGCATGAAAAATTTTAAAATTTCAACTTTTATTTTGTATATGCCTGAAAACGAACCGCTTTATACCAAATTTCATAATCCTGTACCAAACAGAAGTACTCTCAATATATTTAATATTATTTCTGTGAAAATGGGAGGTTGCCACTCCCACTGAATGTTCAATCTCAAATTTTTAATTTTCCCTTTGCTTGCATGTCAAGTTCTATCGCTCTGCCAAATTTCATCATTCTATGACAACCAGAAGTGCTTCATATAATTTTTATTAATTCTGCGAAAATGGGCGGATAACACGCCCTGTGAATTGAAAATCTCAAATTTTTAAATTTTGCATTTGCTCTCACTTCTAGCCCTACCGTTCTACCAAATTTGATCATTCTTCGACAATCAGAAGTGCTCCTCATAATTAATATCAATTCTTTTCATATGGGCGGGTGCCACGCCCCTGAATGTAAAATATCAAATTTTAAAACTTTTCCTTTGTCTGCACTTTAAGCACCGCTGTACTAAATTTCATCATTCCACGACAATCAGAAGTGCTCCAAATAATTTATATCAATTCTATGAAAATGGGCGGAAACCACGCCCCCTGAATGAAAAATCTCAAATTTTGATATGTTAGAGTAGTCTGTAGCTAAGTTTGCAACTTCGAAAACCTGTGCTCGCTGCAGGAAAAATGCATCAGTGAAAAAAACGCTAAAATCACACAATTTTTTCCGACACTTTCCTTTATAACTTTGAAAATATGCAATTTCGTCGTGTAATACTCTAAGCTATTTGATTCCAAATTTTTAGCAGAATTTAATAATCTTTGACCTTTTCTAGAGGGCTTCAAAATTTCTTAGTTTTTCAATTTTTGTTTGTTAATTCATGGTTAGATAGCAACACAAATATAACTTGCATGAATTTAAAGCTGATGACAATCAAGTATACAGTGGACGGGTTTTTGCTAAGTTGCATATTTCACAAGTAATAAAGGAAAATGTCGGACAAAGAGGGGGTGATTTTAGCTTTTTTTCCACCATTGCATTTTTCCTGCAGCGAGCACTGGTTTTTCGAAGTTGCAAACTTAGCTACAGACTACTCTAAAATGCCCCAACAGCATATCAAAAATGCAGGATTTCACCGCGCTTTGCGAATTAAGCACTTTTTTTGTAATTATTGACTGGGCTAAGTGTGTCCGGGTCTACTCCTTTTTTAATTCCGGAAAAGAAAAACACTCCGAAAACATTACTCGGAACAGCCAATCGAATTATTTTGGAGTAAGCGGAGTCAAAAAGGAGTAACTCCGAACCTCCAACCGAAAACGACATAACTTGATTTAAAAATTTAATAAAAGAACAGACTTTTAGATTTCAAAAAATGTATCATTCTTTATCATCAGTGTTTCCGTTGCTTTTTATAAATTGCTTAAACGATTTATATTTTCATTTTTAAGTATTTTTTTAAAAAGTGCCCTCCCACCTACTTGGAAGGAGATAGATACATACCTCTATGGTGAAAAATATTTGTATTTGTTCCCTTTACAAGAATCCGTTATTATGTTTGACCAATTATTCGGGCCCCTAGTTCAAACGACCAATTTTCGATGATTTCCCGATTTTGTTTTTCTCAAGGGCGAGTAAAAAACAAAATGATGAGTTTAGAAATCCTTTAAGCATAAACTATGAGTTGCATGTAGTGATTTGCCAAAAAATGCTGAAAACGATCCACCCTAATACACACATACAGAAATCTTGCTTAAAACGACGGATTCTGATTCTAGAGAATTCAAAACTTGAAGACTATGTCAAAATTGGACAAATTGCACCAATTACAATAATTTCCAATGGGATGTTAAAAATCGGAGTCGAGATTTAGACTTAACATTACGAACAAGCGATGACGCGAAAAAAGTGGGACACGCATTTGAGTCTGACTGTCTGTATACCTACCTTTTAATCCTTCACCTTATTAAAGGTTTTTCTGAGATTCCCCAGAAAGGAAATTTATTTCTATTTCCTCTAGGGCAAGTAGGTATTGGTTTCGTGTCGAGGTTTTGATCAAAATTAAAATTACGATGATGGAAATTACGAGCGTAAACGGTAAGACGGATTTAATTTAAATTCGGTGTGAAACGTTTTTATATTATTCCATTGAGGGAAATTGTCTTGAGCAGTTTAATAATTATTGCATACCATGTTTTTACCAAAACTGTCAAGTAATGGAAATAAAGTTATGATTTTTTTTAACATAATACCTTTTTAATACTTGTTTAGGTATATTCCCTCATATTTCGTCATGATTTTATAATTATTTTGCGATTACGTACTTCAAAGTTAGGGTTAGAAAAATAACATTTACAATTTGGTTCAACTTTATCATGGTAGTGTATACGAATAGAAAAATAACTTACTGTATTTATTTACAAAATCAAATTACTGTCTAGATTAGGATGATTTTCTTATCCAAACACCTGCTTCACTGCACTGCATAAATAAACTCCACTCAATCTTTTCATTCCGAACAACTAACTACCTACTTAACAATTCATGTTCTTGTTCATCATAGCTTAACAAATTGCTTTCAATATTTTCTACTTGGTTGCATTGAATTTCAGCTGTGTGTTTATGTAAATTGCTTTTAAACGTTAAAGAAAAACCTCATTTGTTCAGGATTTTCTCTGGAAGAAGGTGACGCTTTTCGTGTATTTCTTTTTTGCAAATATATTTATTCGTTGACTTAAATTATAAATTGTCTTGTATTTTGAATTCCCCAATCAAAATAAAGCAAGGAAAAAATTGAAACTGGTTTTAGATAAAATAAAATGGATCTGCGTGCCATGTTTCAAAAAACTTTATGAAGCCTTTTTCGAAATCTTGAGTTAAACCTTGATTTAGAAATGTTTGTATCTAAATCATAGAAACTATTTTTAAGTAGTGCAACGGCCTCTGAGGAAGCTTGGTCTAGGTTCAAAGCCAGCTGACGGCAAAATAATTTATAAATTAAACTTGGAACTATAGACTAAGCACCACTAAAAAGGAATCTGATGATTGGTGTGGCCAGGCCCGTAGCCAGCATTTCGGTTCGGGGGGGGGGCTTGCTCTAAAGATTAACGTGTAACTATATAAACAAAGAATTTAAAACTAAGAACATAATAATTTGAATTTTTTGTATTTAATAATTAAATAGGGACATTGTGCCACTCGTGCAAATTTGGCGAAACTGGCTTGACTTTTTCGAAGCCAGTAGTAATTGTGAAGTGGACTCGTTGAGTCTTGTATATAAAGCGATCATGATAGGAGTTGGTGAAAATGTTTGAATTAAATAATTCTTTCTGCCACAACTTTTAAAGGGCGGCGGGACCAAGAAATTTAAACATTTTCAAAAAAAAAGGCAACAATATTCAAATATGATTGAATGCCATGATTTTGATTGATTAAAAAATCTCTCAATAACCCGAATTTGTTGGGATTACATTTTTCGCTCGGGAAATATGAGATTTTGGGGCTTTCAGGTGACATTATTTAGAACACAATATTCTCTTCCCGATTTGTCAAGCTATATGCTGGATTTCCATCTGCAAATATGAAGAAAAGTAGAGCGGGACAGAAGTATGTCAAAAAACCAAGCGTGTGAAAGGGAACCATCATGAAGATGAACAATTCCGTCTTCATATCTGCATTATACTTCCTATGATCAGCATGTATGAAGATCTTCTGCATTTTTGTCTTCTCTCTCTATCCAACAAAAGAAAAAAGTTAAATTTTATAATGTGTCTTCTTTTTTTGCGTAAGTCAGACGACATGTAAATCACACCAATAGAATGTCAAATTGAATTGAAGAATTTTTGCAAAGATGATGTATTGGAAAACCTTTAAGAAATCTTTTTTTTTTTTTTGATAAAATTGTTGGATTTAATGTTCTTTTCGGTGACATTTGGAACGAAATATTCTGCGTATGCCAAAATTTAGTCTATTACCAATCTGACAAGGTATGAACTGTAAAATGCCATTGAAGGATGGCTACGATGACTATGGATTAAAACACCTCTAAAAACCCGATTTTTCTTAGAATTATTATAGAACCACATTTGACTGGTGTGTTGTGTTGCTGTGTGGCGTAGGAAATATATGGAATGACAGCGACACATAACTCCACAACACAAGTGGTTCCGACTTAAAAGCTTCTCTACTGGCTTCAAACTGGCTCCAAAGAAGGCAAGCCAGTTGACGAGCAAGTTGCTCAAGTTTGGAAAGCCAGAACTGGCTCACGTGGCCTGGGCATAAGAAAAAAACTTAATCGATTTTCTAATCCAGTTCCGTCATGGAAGGATCGGATTTTCGACTGGTTTTCATAACATGAGTTTAAACTTCGATTTGAAGTTGTGCTTAAATTTTGTTGAGATTACAGAAGAAGGATTTTGGTCAAACCATTAAATTAAATTGAATACACACACATAAAATAAGTCCATATTTTTGAACAAATTTTCAAAAAAAAAACAGTTCATTATACATACAAAAATTTGGCTCGACTCTACTCTTTAAGTAGGATTGATTTCGTTGAGTGGTAATGAGATTTGTTTATTACCACTGAAAGTATACAAGGGTTCGAATCAGCTTCGAGGTCCAGCTCGCTTTAACACCACACAAAGTGAACGTAGTAAATAACATACGTAATACCTTATTAGTCTCCTCATATTAAATATTATAACTCAATAGTATCGGCGCAGGGTCAAAAGTCCACAGGTCAAAAGTCCATAAATCAGTTGTGAACTTTTGACCCACTCCGATGAGCCAAAAGTCCATACAAAATTTTTTTAGACTTCTGGCCCATTGATTGTGAATTTCTAACCCACTTCAGGGATCACTTTATAGATAGTTTTCTTTAACAAGACTGGTTTGGGTGGCCCATTTCGCGGGTTTAAGGATTTTAACTCCCTTTTCGGGTCATCTGTCCCGCTCACGCGACTCCGTTCTTCCGTTTAGGGTATGCTCAATGCTCAGTCATCAGGCAGGCGCCTTATTCAGTCAGTCGATCTGTTATTAAAGTTTTTTTCTGCTAAACAGTACTTTGGGTGGCCCGCTTCGCGGGTTTAAGGATTTTAACTCCCTTTTCGGGTCCTCTGTCCCGCTCACGCGACTCCGTCGCTCCACTTAGGGTATGCTCAGTCGTCTGGCAGGCGCCTATGTTGTCAGTCGATCTGTTATTAAAGTTTTTGTGTACTAAACAATACTTTGGGTGGCCAGCTTCGCGGGTTTAAGGATTTTAATCCCTTTTCGGGTCCTCTGCCCCGCTCACGCGACTCCGTCGCTCCGCTTAGGGTATGCCCAGTCACCAGACAGGCGCCTATGTAGTCAGTTGGTGTGCTTTAAGTTTACGAGTAGTGAAGAGTATACAAACTTATTCTTAACAAAATAAATAAATAATTCTTAATTGTTCTGCTTTTTTCACTAGTATAATATGAAATTATTGTGGACTTATTATGATGACCCATTTTCTTTTTAAAATTAGGGAATATTGACCCTTTTTTTTGTGGACCCACTTGAGTGGGTCAAATCTCCACAATACAATTGTGGACTTCTGACCCACCCAAGTGGGACAAAAAAAGCGCGACTAAGAGCATTTATTTGGCAGGTTTACTTGTATTCTAAAAATTATTAAAAATTCGTATAGGAATTTCAAGTTTGAAGAAAATCAACCAGCTATTATGCCAACTTAAAGTGGAATGATTTTTTATTTTATTAAAAGTGTTGTTCGGTGTTTGTCGCGATACTTTTTGACAGTCACCCATTTTTACTAAAACCATGTTTAAATGTAAAATTGAAATATATACATTTATTTTTGGTATTTTTGATTGTGTATGCCACCCCTTCAACCACCCCCCCACTGATTAAAATTCTTCTCATGCCCTCGAGCCAACTTTTCAATAAAAGCAAGAAAAAACTCTTAAGATTCCTCTTATTTTAATGAACTCTATGGTTAACATTTTGGTAAACAGGAAAATACCAAAAACTATTACTAACGGTACTTGTCGTAGAATCCTTATTTTTTTTCAAAATAGTTTTAAGTACTTCGATTCAAAAAAAATACCAATTGTGTGAGAAATATTTTCTGAAAAACTGTTGCTTACGTTATCTTCCGTTTTTACTTGCGATATACGTAATTTTCAGGTCCGATGTTGAATGTGAACCACACCTTAATGTCAAGTTGTTTTCTGCATTTCATTTGAAATTTCTCAATTTCAGACTAACTCAATTTGAACCATGGAAAGATACACAATCGAGCAACGCGTTAAAGTTATTCAGGCTTATTATGAAAATGGGCGTTCAAATAAAATGCATATATCGTGCACTAAGTGATTTTTTCGGTCAATTTAATCGTCCAAATGTGCGTACAATCGAGAAAATCGTGCAAAAATTTTAGCAAACCGGGTCTGTAGGAGATGTGAAAACAACAGTGCATGCTCGTACAGCTCGTACTGCAGCAAATATTGCTGCTATTCGCGATAGTGTGGCTGAAGAGCCGTCCACCTCAACTTGTCGTCGTGCCCAACAATTGCACGTCTCACGCTCGTCGTTGATGAACATTATGCATAAAGACTTGCATTTAAATGCTTACAAGGTGCAATTGACTCAAGAACTAAAGCCTGTTGACCATTTCAAGCGTCGTCAATGGTCAGAATGGTGGCAAGAAATGGCAATAGTGGATTATCAATTTTCGAAGAAAATCATCAATCATAAGGCACATTTTCACTTCAGTGGATTCGTCAATAAGCAGAATTGCCACATTTGGGCGAATGATAATCCAAGAGTGATTGTCGAAAAACCAATGCACCCACAAAGAGTGACTGTTTGGTACGGTTTATGGGCTGGTGGCATCATCGAGCCGTATTTTTTCCAAATGAGGCCGGTCAGGCAGTTACTGTGAATGGTGTTCGCTATCGTGAGATGATAACGAACTTTTTATTACCCGAATTGGAAGATATGGATGTGGGCGAAAATGTGGTTTCAACAGGACGGTGCCACTTTCCACACAGCTAAGCGCTCTTTTCCGCGACAAATTCAATGGCCGTGTTATCTCACGTGGTGGCCAAGATCATGTGATTTGACACCGTTGGACTTCTTTCTTTGGGGTTTTTTGAAAGAAAAGGTATACGTCGATAAGCCAGCAACAAATCAAGAGCTAAAGGATGAGATAATTCGGCACGTTAACGGCATAGAACCTTAATTATGCCTCAGCGTCATCGAAAATTTGGACCATCGGATGGAGGTGTGACGCCGAGGTCGCGGCGGTCACTTGGCCGATGTTTTGTTCCATACATAATTGAACCATACCAATATTATCATAGTAAAAAGGAATGACAATAGTTTCCTAAATAATTTGTGTTTTATTCAAAATCAACATTGGCCCTTAAACCATTTACTATAGGGCAAGTTTAGGATTCGTGCAAAAAAAAAATCGAGAAAGAGTGGATCTCGCAGTTCTGTCTGTCTGTACCTCGACCTGCAGCCTAAACGGCTTAATCGATTTTCTTCAAACTTTGGACTTAAGCTTCTTATGTGATTCCCTAGAGGGGAAATTGATTTTTTTTTTTAAATAACGAAACCTGTCATACAAGTAATATACAAAAATTGATTTATTTCAAAAACGGCTCTAACGATTTTCAAAAAAGAATTACGAGGTATTAAAATTACTAAAATAAATATTTTGGCAGAAAAAAAAAATATAACGGTTATTAACGGTACCTGTCATACAACCGATTTTTTGGTTTTCAAATTTCTCATTAACTACTACACCGATTTCAACCAAAATTTTTATACAAAAGATCGCTTACAATTTTAATAATCTTGAATATAAAAATTTTCAAAAAAATTATTTTTGGATTTTTAAAAAAATATTGAATTTTTTTTGAAAATTCAATATCTTGAAAACTAGTAAATGATTTTTTTTTAATTTTGTGAAAAATTGTATTTTATCAAATACTAAAAGTTGGCATATCAAATTTAAATTTAAAAAATGTTCAAGATTTCTTATATATAAAAAGTTAACTTAAAAAACGATTTTTGAATTTTTTTTTCATAAATTTATATTTATTAAGCAAATCAGATGGTATACTTTTTTTAGCTCTATCTGTTTAAGCTTTTAAAATAACTAATTTATAATAATTCATAGTAATCATTTATATTTTAAATTGTTTTTAAAACTTTTTTTTTGTTGATATCATATTGTTATTAAACCAATAAATAATATTTACATTATCTATGTCAATCTACGTTAATGTTAGCTACGAGAGCAAGTTTTGTGCGATCCAGTCGTGCCCATTTGTTTTTTTAATTAACGGCCTTTTTTACAAAAAAAAAACAACCAATACGAGTATTTAAAAAATTCTACTTTAAATGTATGAAAATTCAAACTCAGGTAAATGCACGTAACCTTTCTAAAAATACTTCACAGCAGTTTCTAAATTTTTTATTCTACATTCGAACTAAAGCCAACATGTTCATGAGAAAAACAATTTACTAACATAACTATTTTCCGAATATACAAACATAACATACATATATCATGATCAACTTTAAAAGCACCAACAGCCTTGGGAAAAAGTCATAAAAACACACAAAACGAGTATGAGCCACAGAGAAAAAACCAAAAAACAAAATATATTGTACCTACAATGGAAGTGATTTTTCCTATTTCGTAAGACAAAAGCAGAAATGAATCAGTGTCCGAAGTTTTTCGAAAATTTATTGCACTAATAAAGAGGACATATTCGTCTATTACCGTAAAAGACATTCAAGAAACCTAGCATGATGGTGCACTAACGGATATGAAGCCAAAAGGAAATAATTTGGAATTCAATGGTCGGTATAGGTTTATGTGTATGTGTTTTATAGCTAGTAGCTGTACAAAGAAATTTAAGAATAACATGCTCACAAGTCAACAAGAAGGTTCATATTTAGTCCTTTATTTGTTTTTCTTTTCTTCATCAAAATGACCTTTCTGATGGGGTTCTCTTTTGTTTTGCTATATTTTTTTTTCTTTTTTACTTTTGTCCCTTTCTTCTTTCCAATGTGGGTCAAGTTTATGGTTTGCTAAAGGTAATCTATAAAAATATGTTCCTAACATCAGAAGGTGATTATAATAAATTTTAACTTTGACATTTGCTTTGAACAGAACTACATTATTTTTCATAACACCCAAACTGAGGAACAAAGTGAACGAGGACCGAGGAGCGAACCTGTACATATAAATTGATGGCTTAAATGTATGACGGACCCAATATGAACAAATAGGAAATACATTTGTTGGGCCAAAAATTGTCTCACTTTTGAAAATGGCGTCAAATGAAATTGTGCTTTGACATTCGTGTATCGTGTTACACACAGTTACAAAATAAGTTGACAACAATCAATAGAGCAATGACCACCTGAATCACTCGGAATTATTGTTCTGACAAATAGCAAGCAATTCATATTATGACCATAATTATGCCGCACACTGTAGACACAAGCATATGAAAGGAAAAAGGCGGCTTAAAGGGTCGAAAAGACCGCCAACTGTCAAATCCGCTTGACTGCACTCCGCTTAACTGAAAACATCGGTTATCTGAAACAAGAAATTTATTCCGAGGGCTTTTTGAGAATTGTTCACACTAACTTCTTCGCATAGCTGAACTCCGCTTAATTGCAACATTATTGTTCAATAAATCATTCTATTCTATACTTTTTTTAACTCCACATAAGTCAAGCGATGGTTTTTTTTTTTTTTTGTTTTCAAATATGTTATTATCATATTCGTTTTGTGATAAAAAAATGTAAATGCCTTTGTTGTTGGAACTGTTTCATATGGAAATATAACTATTTTGACACAATAAAAAAGTCATACATTCTTTTTTTTTATTTTCAGGCTAAATGAAATTGAATTGGTTTTTAAAACCTCTGCATATTTGAAACATAAGTGTCAGTTATCCGAAGTTCGGTTAGCTGAAAACTCCGCTTAACTGAAACGAATTGTCCGCAATTATAGTGTTGCAGTTAAGCGGAGTCGACTGTATATAAACACGAAGGAAGTATATGCATTTACTATGAAGATAGGAATAACCAGAAACGGAGAGAATAATAGAGGCCCTCAGTGCAAAAGTGGCTTACAACCAGGGCTGTCGTTTCACTTTTAGATCTTGCAGTACTTTCAAAAAAATACGGCAGTACGGGTCAGTACACCAAATAAAACAGGAAATTTGTTAACATGTTTTGTATTAAACAATAACAAACAGGCATATTAATAAAAATAGCGCTTAACTCATCTGAAACTTTCGAGATCTCGTGTAGGCATGGATTAAGAGATAATTCGTGAATTAAAACGTGAATTAAAACGTATATTAACTTTTCTTAGTTAACCCTTCCCTTGTTAGTTCCTTGTTAGTTTAGCTAGCTCGTAAGTGGCAGACACCTAACTCATAATCCACGTTTATTAATATGGGGGTAAAAGATTAAAATAAAATTACCAAGAATACAGTTTTTTCATTAAATGAGTTCACTTGAGTACATACATACATGTGTCGATGTTTCAATTTTAAAACTGTTAATGAAAAAAGCTTAGAATTTAAAATTAAATAAACGGGACTAAGTTTTGAAAAAGTTTTTTAAATGCTTTAACTTTTTTAAAGTAATTTTGTTTAAGCCCGCTCCTTATTCTTAAAAAAATAAATATATTTGATTATGTACATGTTTATGTTCATACATTTATTTTGATTTGATTTTTGTATGTTATGGATAGAAAAATAAAATTGTACTGCGAAATTCAGTTAAGCATTAAAGGTATTAATGCACCGAGATAATTTTCCGCTTTGCAGGAAAATATAACTTTCCGCAAGAATGCTTACATGAACACCCCTTTAAAAATAGTTGCGTAATCATGGAAAATAATAAAATCGAACGTCACAAATGATTTATCCCAGTGTATCAGGTTCTTTTCTACGCTTTCCGCATCAAATTCATGTGATAAAATTATCTGTTTTGCAGAATATTGTTCCCATATACAAATGTTGGCAGTTTATTTTTACCGAGATAAAATTATATACTCGAGATCGAGGGTTAAGCACTTGGTGGAAGTTAATTTTAGTCAACATATTGGTTAAGTAAGATAAGTAAAACATATATTAAAAAAAAAAACACTTGTTTTTTCCACAAATTTAATTTTATTTATTTAGTTTTGCGATAGGCCAACGCGTTTCGTCTTCATGAGGACATCATCAGGGCACTAAACTAGCTAGTTTGTAGGCGAGAAATGTGTGAAGGGAGATTTGTTTCCTTCCCCTTACGCCCTTTTCACCACAAACTAAAAATTGTTGGCAACTCAGTTTCCTTGTGTAAAATCGGACTTACAAAGTATTTGCTGAAAGAATTCTACATTCAGGGGAAACATTGAGGCATCTACAATGGTCTTGAAATTGAAAAATGAAGTTTATTTTGTTTAGTTTATTGAGAGAAAACGGAATGATGATAGCTGATAGGTCTTACATAATATTAATCGGACTTCTCTTTTTACTAAAAACATACATTTTTTTTGCGTGCGTTTTCTTGACAGAACAAAACTATTGGGAATTTAAGATAGATGCGTTCAGCAATCAAATCAATTTATAAAATTAAAAAAAAGCAGTACTTTTGTCATGTGAGCAGTACGGCAGTACGGCAGTACGCAGAAACGAATTGCAGTACAAATACTGCCATTGCAGTACTTCGACAACCATTAGTTTCTTAACCTGTAGTAGCAGTTCAAGCTGAGTTTTCATTTGGTTGGGCATCATGTTTGGGTCATGGGTATATGGAACTCTTGTCGTTTAATGAACTTTATTTTGCTGTTGCATACTGAATTTATTCGCGTAGTCTCTATGATATACATCAAAATACTTACATTTATTTTGAGGTGGCTGGCGATTAGATTCAGTATGCTTTTTGATTATAATTTACATTTGAGGTTTATTTCTTCTGTTCGTGAACATTATCCTTGTTTCTAAAAAACGCTGTGCAAATAGGGTAAAGTCGGAAAATATGGCACCACGGGGGATATGGCACCTTTTCAATATTTCCCACTTAATGATTTTTTTTTAAACAATGACTTCAGAATATCTTTACGTTTCACAAAAGCTTCTAACGGGTGCAGTTGACATCCAAGAAGCTTGTTAAATGATTACACTACAACCGAAAATACAAAAAAATGTGACAATTTTCTGAAGTCCCATTGCATTTTACATATTTAAACAACAACTGTGGCAAAAAATCACTTAAAAAGTAAGGTTCCATATCACCCGCCATTTTTGTCACTTGTCATTTTTGTAATGTATTTTGCTATTGAAAAAAAATCTGTTTTGCATTGTGAAATCCCTTAGTAATACATTTTTTTTGGTTTATAAATTAGCTACAGATTATATAAATCTATGCTTGTTTTTACTTTTAAAGTTATAAGAAAAATATTTCCCGCCTTTACCCTATAACTGAGACCCACGACTTTTCCCATCACGTAGCAAGCTTTTATCCGAACGATGTAGACTAAAGTCCTAAATCCAATTTGAAAAATAAAGTTAGTTAAATAAAGTATAGACATTCATTGAAACAATTATTGGAAGGAAAATTTAATGTTTGCTTGCATTTCAATCAATCTCATCGATCATCGTAATGCCAGAAATCTATACCATTATTGTGAATAGGTATTAATGTAAAAATACAAAAAAAATATATGGGTAGATAAAGGTATTGAAAAAGGAAATTATACTTTATACATCGCTCGACAGGAACAAATTTAAACAAGTATTCAGTACCATCTCATCACTATTACAAACGCTCTGAAGAGCACACTTTATACTTTGCCGTTTGTCGGTGCGGTGGTGTAGGTAGGTGTATATGGCGGTGTTGGTGGCGGTTGTGTTATAGAACCTCTTAATCTTTCTTAATCCCTTAAGCACTAATACGCTACATTAGACGCGAAAGTTTTCATTAGAAATTCTCCAACGTACCTTGAATTCATTAAAATTCACACTTAGGTACCTATACCTACACTTTGCCCCTCTGTTAATATTGTAAGCCCTTCCCATATACTGAAACTACCTATAACAGCAAACTGTGTCACCGTGATGCATCTCATTACATTCCTGCTCATTATTTCAAATCATGCTCTAAAAGGCAAATGCTCGCACTTCCCCCCAACATGGTATGGTAGTATATAGATAGGTAGGTATATGATGGCGATGATGAGCTTAGTTTTTTTTTTTTTCATTTGCAACAAAGGAACCATCATGATCCACCCACTTCGACATGATGTGTATGCTCTTCTGGGATACATCAACTTATTACCAATCATTAGTATCATTCGTTATGAGCGCAGAATTATACAAGGCGACACATACTTTTCGCTTATAGTACAGGCAACGGGGAGTCAAATCAGGGCAATCTGAAAAAAGTTTTGACGTCTGAAAAGTTTGAATGCAGTTTTGAAGATTTGCGGGATTTTGGTCTTGTCCGCCACCTTGGAAAGAAGAAAAAAAAATTTTTTTTTTTTTAATTTTGAGTTTGAAAATTATTTTCTCAAAAACTGTTTGCTCAAACAATTTGATTTAAAAAGCTAATTTAAGAATATTTTTTTTGCTTTCAAAAAAAGCTATAACATAAAATTTTGAGTGTTGTTGAAAATTGCCCCTTCTACCTAAACGGGGGGAAATAGACCCCCCTCCGCATACGATTTTTTCTTATCTTAACTCAACCTACACGCCCTAGCCTTTTGTTACACCTTTAACTTAAGACTTTTTTTTATAAAAGCAATAGTTTGGGAGTTATTCGATAACTAAGCCTGTAGGGCCTAATTTTGTACTCGTTTTTCATTAATAACTTCTGAATTATCTACACCAGAAAAATAATTTATATACGGATTTGTAGGAAATGTACCTTAAAACAGAAAAGTATAAAACATTTTTTTCATAAAAAAGAACAGGAAGTGAGAACAACTCAAATTGTCAAAAGAAGGCGTTTTTCCAAGATGACGGACGCCCCACAAGACCAAAAATCCCGCAAATCTAAATTTATGCTAAAAAGCAACCCCTCTTCAAATCTGCATTCAAACTTTTCAGACGTCAAAACTCTTTTCAGATTTTTCCCCATTGCCTGTACTATTAGTGCGGCAGTGATGGCTGGGCTCATCTCGGCTGGGGAGGCATTTTACCAGCAGTTGCTGTAGTTACCCTCTCCCTCCTCTCAGGTACATTATACGATATATCTACGTTTATAAGCCCAAGAGAGCTTTCCAACGTTGGCAAATGATTTTGGATGTCATTGATGAGATTTTTAATTGATAAATTACTTTTTGTTACAATTACCCTCAGGAACATTAATTACAGCTAACTTCAACTGCTGTAATTTACACCGTTTGAGTGTTACCCTATTACTGTAGCGCAGGTTCCTTTGAGCTCAGGTTGCAACTTTCAAATTAAAAAAAAAAACAGGCACTAAAAGAAAAATACCGTACTTATCTCTGGTAGTGTAGAGTTTTCCAATTAAGTATCTACATAATCAGGCTGTGAGTGCAAAAGTGGCGTAACCCTATTTTGAAAAATTGCCTTTGTCTTGAGATATATAATTATTTTAAACATAGTTTTAGATTTTTGAATACCTAATAGTACGGATGCGACCATAAAGAATGATGCCAATTCATAGCTTTAGTCTTAATATTAACAAAACCGCTGGTCGGACAAGGTTTTTCAGGTGGGTAGAAAACGCACTTTTTTGGTTGCATTTTTGGTTATGATACCTAAACCATGATGGATTTTTATAAATGGTGTATCAAATGAAAGCTTAGACTACCATCTTTACAAAACCAGTGGGACAGACTGTTGTTGGTTGTTGTGGCGAGTCCGACCACTTTTTGAAAAACAGCTATTTTTGTAATATAGGTTACACTATAACAACCAATTTCAAAAAATGTTGATGTCAATATAAAATTATAATTGTTCCCATGATTAAAATTAAAAATAAAATCCAACGATTCAAATGATATTTTCCTCAGTGCACGATTTGTTTAATTATTTCTAGTTGAAATGGTGAAAAATATGGAAGCCGTCTCGACAAAGAAGACAAGGTTCATATACCAAAAAAGAAAAATATACGGAGTGTGAGAAACAATGTTACACTTCGATTAGAAGTCATTCAGGCAGACACAAAATTACGTGGTGAAAAATAATCACCATCATCACTGGGGACAACCAAGGCAAAAGAAAAAAAGAAAACACTCGACTGAGTCGTACGTACTTGATCTTATAATTGAATACTATAAGTTTAGTGAAAATATGATAAAAAAAATCCTATACTCATAATGGTATTTTTGAATCGTGTCAAACCTAAATCGTTACTATTACCATTGAGTTTATACACATAGAGAAACCAAGTCAGAGTTATGATATCACCAATGTAGGTGGCGCCCTGTTTTGCATCTAGAACTAGAACCAGTGATAGGCAGTACAAAAACCATTTGCTCCTTAAAGTAGACTATTTCCACCTTTAGGTAGACTATTTGTGTCTATTTCCACCTTTAGGTAGACTATTTGTGAAAATATTGAGGAAATAGTCTACCTTAAGGAGAAAATGGTTCTTGTATTGTTTATCACTGGTTTTTGTTTTAGATGAAAATAAGGGCGCCACCTACTGATATTTGGTGATATCATAACTATGACGTGGTTCCTCTATGTGTATAAACTCAATGCTATTACTTGAGTTAGTTTAAATCCTAATCTAAGAAAGTATATTTATCAACCGGTATATATACATATTTATTGAACAAAATAATACCTATTTACAATTTGACTTATAACTAGTTAGATACGATTATATTATATACATTTATTGGGACATAGGGGGCCTAATCTTATACTTTGTCTTAATTTTAAAGGATTATAAAATATAAAATACATGTCAAAAAATTAATTCTAAAAGTCGGTTGACTTTATTGTCCTCGGGGTGTTCCGTCCCGGTTGTCAAGTTGTGGTTTTAATGGGGAGATGGGTTGGCGTTTATCCACAGTGTTATGCTGACCCAGTTTCAGCGTAGAACGAAACTGCTTGCTCGTTGTCTGTGATGATGTTGTCGTCCAGGATGTCCATCGTACTGAGATATATGGGCTCAGGGTGTCGTTGCTGTGTGGCCATTCTTCTCATCAGTTAATTTGGGTGACTGTTGGTGAGTACTACTGGCTTCTTTGCTTGAAACAGTAGGTACCTATCCAGGGGGAAGATGTTCGCTCCTGTGTAAAGACGCTCGTTGCTGTGATGTCTCATTCGCTGCCGGTCGAAATGTAGTCCGGTACAAATCCTTAGTAGTTTTTTTTTTCAAACATTTGAAGTTTCATGGTCGTCTTTTCGAGATGGAGAACCAGACTGGGAAGGAATAGCTGATTACGGGCCGCAGGAGCTGCTTGTACATAAAAAGCTTCGTCTTTTGGCTTAGTCGGTTTCTGCGTCTTATCAATAGGTGGAGTCGGTGGAGGGCCCAGTTGGGTTTTTTGAGCACGTTGCGTGAGAATGGGTTGAACCTTAACAACTCGTTGAAGTGGATGCCTACTTCACGTTATTTTTGGCTGCTATTGTAGATCCGTCCGGAAGTTTCAGAAACAGACTTCTGCAGTTAGCTGCGCTGCAACAACCTCTACTGGGTCTCCTGAAGCACTCAAGCGCCATTTGGAGGTGTTTATCCGGATGCTCCATTTCCTGTAGACGGCGTAGAGCCTGTAGACGTGGTGCTCAACTTTGCGTAAAGCTACCAGAAGAGACATCGAGGTGGCATACGTAAGGGAGTCATCAGCATACAAGAGATTTTCGCCGCCGGATGGCACTGGCTGATCAGATATCATCAGGCTTAAGAAGAAGGGGCCTAGCTTCGAGCCTTGGGCAACTCCGGCTTTGATGTTCTTCACTTGTGATTTGTAGTTGTCCATTTGTACGTAGAATTTTCTGAAAGAAAGAAAAGAAAAAAGAATTTGTATTAGTGACTGGGGTAAATGTAATAGATGAAGCTTATAGATAAGGGCTTCAATCCATATGCTGTCGAATACATTTCGACATCCAGAAAGCATCCAACGGCGACACGATGGCTGTTGAGCGCTGTGGTGATGGCATGCTGGAACTTCAGGAGCACATGCAAAGTGGAGTGCTTTTCCTTAAAGCCAAACTCCATATTCGGGTTACTATTACTTGAAGGTTGGAATAATCTACCAACTTTCAGAATTTCAACACTATCACAAGGGACAAAATGGAATGTTGCCTATTTTTACCAACAAAAACCTTCAAAAAAATATTTCCCCTATTATTACAACAGAGTCAGTTAAAAGCAAATATTGTTTGTAACGTAATATAGGCTTATTTGTTTCATATCTATTTGAGGACTATTAGAAAAGCTTAAGTTCAGCAAATCCGCCTTTTTTTGAAAATGCGAATTGGTCTATAACTCCGATATTATAAGTTTGTGCTGAAAGATTTAGTTTTCATTTTGATTTTTGCCTCGACAATGATTTTTATGTCGGTTTATTTTTTTTATAATTTTTAACTTTTCTCATTTTTATTGTTTCTTAATAAAATCATGTAAAATTTACTTTTGTAATACAAAAGGAAGAGAAAGAGATTTTCAACACATTCATAATATTGAGGATTATGCGATATTGGAGTCTAAAGTTATAGCTCTGGAAAATCGACTGCTTAATTAAATAAGAACATTATACCTACTAATGCACTAAAAATTATTATTTCCTGTGTTTCATGTACACTTAGGTTATGATTTTGTATCAAAAAACTTGAAAGGAAGTTTTCTTGAACACATTTTATAAAGATACCTACGGAGTTTAATCATAAATTCGTTCATTCATTTCAAGAAAATCACGGTCACATAGTGACGAGCGCACAAAAAAAAACCCTTCTCAATGTAAAGTTAACTTAAACCTAGAATATTATTTTTACTAAACCAATACTTTTCCTATACCTACAACCTACACAGTAAGTTTAAAAAAAAAAATAACTAAAATGTGACATAATTTTTCGTTTAGATTTGTGGTGGCAATGGAATGTGGGAATAAAAACACCTGGGGTTTTATTTTTGAAAAGAATTTGATTTGTGGTAGTTGGCGGAAATGTTTGATATCATTTTCTTTTTCTTCTTATTAATGCATTAAGGCATTACCTGTCGTGTTTTTAGGAGCAATATAATTGAAACTCATAAAAACACATATGAAAATATTTGTCTTGATATATGTATGTACCTAACTACATATAGTTTCCATCTATTCTTAGCAATTTTTTTAAGACAAGTGAGAGCAGGTAAATAATTAATTAAAATTGATCCTTCGATTCGATGATTGAAGTTATTTCTGAAATCTCTTAAACTGATAAAGGAACTATTTGACACTGAAAAGACATTTATTATCTCATCACATTCGATGAAAAGTGAAGGTATGTATATACTAGGTAGGTATGCCACCTTTACGGAAGTTAGGTTTTATAAGGTGGATTTGCGCTTTTTCTGAAATTTTTTTTTAAAATTAGCTCTTATAATCGAAAAAAAATTCTTTTAATTTTTAATTCGCCCACTGACACGCCCATTTGTCTTAAATCTTGTTTTTTTTTAAGAACCACTCCTAACGATTTCAATTCAATTTTCAGGGTTTGTTCTTTTAAACGAGAAAAATGTAAATGGTGTTTGTAAAGTGTGTCCTTTGTCAGGCCCAATTTTCTTAAATCTTGGTTACTCAGCAACGTCTCTTACGATTCGGATGAAATTTAAAGAGTTTGTTCCTTTAAGCGAGGAAAAGCGCTTTCAAAAAGATCTGACCACTACCACGCGACCACGTCTGTTTTTTCTTTAATCTTGTTTCTAAGTGACGAGACGGCTCTTTTGTGCGAAACTTTTATGTAATACCTATATCATTTAACACAAGGGAGCGGAAAATCTGAGAAATATATCGATTATAAGCATATCACTCTTTTCCAAACCACCTTGGAGATAGAGTTCACGGCACGTTTTTACTCAAGGGATCTTCCTTGTAGGCCTAACCCAAATTCCTTGTCTGCATCTTATTAATATTAGTAGGTAAAGTTTTTTTTTTTTTTTTTGAGAAGGACGTGGTATTTCATTTTCATTCTCAATCAGGTAATAGCCCAGTCGGAATGAGCATTTATTAAGTTTTTGTGTAGTTTCTCGGGAAAATTGACCTACTGCCAAAGCTGCCATTTTGGATTCACTAAAGTTCTATTTTTTATTATTAGCAAAAAAAACCTTTGAATATAAAACAATTTATTACAAAACAATGGCAGCACTTACAATCTCATTCTATATCTTTTTTTAAAGCCAGATATCTATTCTTTTATTTGGTATTTCAAAAATGTTATATTAGTGAATAGTTTTAAAAAAATAAATTTTCAAACTCAAAAAAATATCTAATTTAGACACGAGTACGATAACTTAGGCATGGTTTTGTGTAGACCAGTTCAATGCATTTTTTACTATCGAGGTCTATCTCTCCCCGTTTGGGCGGGAGGGGCAATTTAAGAAAAAATTACTTAAAATGAAGAAAAAATTAGTAAAAAGCAACGGCAAAATTAAAAATAAAGTACTATACTGTTTTTGAAAGCCAAAATTTGTTCCTTAATCATAAATTTAAATTAAATTATTTAGGTCAATAGTTTTTTTCAAAATTCGCATGCAAACTCAAAATTTTGATAAAAAAAAGTTTAAACCAATTTTTTGTCCAAAATTGCGAAATGAAGTACCCTATGTATGTACAGTACATACATATTTGTGATATTATTATATACATTGATGACTCATATTTAGTTTTTTCTTAATTATTTCAATGTGTGTATTAATATAATTAAACATTTTTTTTTTGTTTTGCTCTCCATTGTATAATTAGCTTATAACTACCTATATTATAAGATATTATATCTTACTGTTATCAAGCAATCTCGAAATAAAAAGATAAAGAATAAAATAAAAATATTTGCAGTCAACGCTTTGCTTATATTAATTTTGAATCGAGCACAAAAAAACAAATAAGCAATAGAAAAAAAAAAAAAAATAAAAACACAACAAATGGTAAATCCCTAATTTTTCCCTTCCCTTTCACACGCAGTTGCTTTAGGTTAAGCATTGAATACATTATGTGGCAAGCTTTCACATAATGATTCAATGAGAGAGCTAAATCAATATCAGATGTATTGTAGCATACTGATTTAGGGATCCAGGGGTGGATCGATGCATATTGTCACTAAGGCATAACACTGGTGGTAATATGTATTGAAAAGCTCAACTGGGCCCTAATTCTGTTAATCTACATAGATTAAATTGTCTGATTTGGTTTTAAGGTAAGTTTTTTGAATTGTTTGTAATGAGAGGTAATTTTAGAGTGGATTATTCCAACATTCGTGAGTTAAGGAAGAATTTCTGTGCTGCATACATTCATTCTGTAATTAACAGACCAGCTATATTGGCACTGAGTGAGACTCAGGTGGGAGAAAATACTGATTATTCGGAATTTAATCTACATGGGTATCATTCAGTGCCTTTATTTTTTTCTCATCATGGCCTCGTTGTGTATGTAAGAAACGATGTTGCTTACCAGCTTCAACCTCAATATGGTGCGTGTGTTAACACAAACTTTAATTTTCTATGGTTGAAATTCACGGTAAACAAGCACATTATTCATACATGCTTCATTTATAGGAGTCCAAACCTGGACAGAAATTCAACTTCTCACGAATTTGATGCTCTGTCCGACTCCATCCAAAGAATTGTTTCCCATAATCCTCACACTGAAATCGTCATTGCGGGCGATTTCAATGTACACAATTCTAGTTGGCTCCGCTTTTCTGGCCAGACAACACCCGAAGGAAGGTATGTTGAGATCTTTGCTGAGTTAAACCATCTTACTCAGCTCGTTGATGAGCCAACTCGAATCCCTGACGTTACAGGTCAATCTGCGAACACTCTAGACTTGTTCCTTACCTCTGACCCTGATAAATATACTGTAAGTGTATTACCGCCTCTAGGCACATCAGACCATTGTGTCATATCTGCGAATTTCTCGTGCCAACAAAACTCAATTAAAGAGAAAGTACCAACGAGAACCGTTTGGCAATACGAGAAAGCCAACTGGGACGGTCTCAACGGTCCTTCAGTAACTTTAACTGGTCACTATGCTTCCTCAATAGTGACGTAGACTCCAGCGCAGATATGATTACAAATTTAATTCTTTGTGGAATGAGAAATTTTATCCCGAATAGGGTGAAATCTATCAAACCCAAAGAAAACTCGTGGTTTGATTCGAGCTGTAAAGAGGTTATTAGGGTCAGAGAAGTAAGCTTCCGTTGTTATAAAGCCAACCCTACAGAGGAAAACCGGAAAAAGTTTCAACAAGCTAGAAAGACCTGTAACGTTCATATTCGACGAACCAAATTTTTTCATGATCAAAAATTACGGCAAAAAATACTACAATGTCCCAAAGGTAGTAAAAATGTTTGGGCATTTGTAAAAAACATACGTAATACCACCTCGTCCTCGGTTCCAACGCTCGTCTTCAATGACACTCCTTTTGTCAGCTCGCAAGATAAAGCCAATTTGCTTGCAGCTCAGTTTGCTGTTAAATCGACGTTGCCAGAGAGTGTTATGATTCCTCCTGTACTTGAGAACGTAATTGATCTTATGGAAAAAATCTTCTTTCGCACTCGTGCAGTTGCTAGAGTTCTAAAAGATCTTGACATTCACAAATCCGCTGGCCCGGATAGTATCCCTCCAATAGTTCTGAAGAGGTGTTCTTCAACGCTGGCAAAACCACTGCGCAAGCTTTTCCATCTTTCCTACTCTACTGGACTCTTTCCGAGTGGATGGAAAACAGTATTTGTCCAGCCTGTCCCTAAAAAAGGCGTATCTTCTTCACCCTCTAACTATCGACCAATTGCACTTACGTCCCTTCTTTCCAAGGTCATGGAAACGCTGATTAATTTCCAGCTTAAGAAATATCTCGAAGAACGAAAGCTTCTTAATGACCGGCAGTATGGCTTTCGCAGCAATAGGTCTACTGGTGATCTGATGGTATATCTCACCGAACAGTGGCACAAATCTTTACATCGTTTTGGAGAAAGTAAGATTATTGCGCTTGATATTTCTAAAGCATTTGATAGAGTTTGGCATCAAGCTCTCTTATCGAAAATGCGTGCATTTGGTATCGATGAATCTCTTCTTCGTTAGATTAGAAATTTCCTTTCGGACCGTTCAATACAAGTCGTATTGGATGGTTTCAAGTCTGAAATTCATAAAGTAAATGCTGGTGTGCCCCAGAGCTCCGTTTTGTCTCCGACTCTCTTCCTTATATTCATACACGATCTCTTGTCTGAAACTTCTTACCCATTAAACTGTTTTGCTGACGACAGTACCCTCAGCTTATCATATTCGTTTCTAGATTCACATCCCTGTTCTTCGGATGTGGAACTTCAACGGCAGCTTATGATTAGCTCATTGAATTCTGATCTTGTCAGCATTGTCCATTGGGGATTAAGAAACCGTGTAGAATTCAATGCTTCAACAACTCAATGCTCTCTCTTGTCGTTAAAGCGAAACCCACACCCCATGCCGCTATCCATGAGTGGCACTTGCATCGAGGAAACTGAACAGCTTTCGGTTCTTCGTATGTGTATCACTGACCACCTCTTGTGGAATGATCACATATTCGACGTCGCTAAAAACGCTGCAAAATGTTTAGGATTCCTAAGAAGATGCATGAAATTTTTCTCCCCTTTTTATATGGCTACGATCTATAAGGCGTACATCTGTCCAAAGCTTGAGCATAATTCGCATATCTGGGCAGGTGCTCCTCCAACTTACTTGAGTCTTTTGGATAGTATTCAAAAAAAGCTTTAAAAATGATAGGTGATAAAACCATAACGGAGACATTTACATCTCTAGAGCACCGACGTAATGTTTCATGTCTTGTCTTATTTTATCGCTACTTTTACAAACAGTGCTCCAGTGAAATAGCTAGTTGCATTTCTCCCCTTAAACAATTTAACCGCAATACTCGCGCTTCTAGGAATGCCCATCAGTTAACCCTTGAGCCCAATTTCGGACGTACTGTCAAGTACATAAATAAATCGGGTGGCACAACGGCTCATGAAGAACCAGGGCCTAGTGACTAACAACTCGCAACCATTCTTGTGTGCGCCTTTCGACAGGAATGGAAGGGACCTACAATTTTATGCCGAATCCGAACGGCTAGACGAGAAGCACTTATTCGTGACAAGTGATACTCTTGGAGGATTTGTCAATTCCTCGCAAGAGGCAGTAGCCCTGAAAAAAAACTTTTTAGTTTTTTAGGTGGACGAGGCTGGGAAGCGATCCCAGACCTCCAGCGTGACAGTCGAACGCACTTACCATTACGCTACGGGCTACTACAAGTACAGGGATTCTTTTTTTAGCCGCACAACACGAATGTGGAATGTTATACCTTACTCTATTTTTCCCTCCCATTATGATATTCAGAAATTCAAAACTAATGTGCATCGACATCTCCTTTGAAACCCTATCCTATTTTCCTAACGCTCGCACTGTGTTTACATATTAAGGGTAGTAACAACCCCTTGAGTGCTCGTCGATTATATAAAAAAAAAAAAAAAAAAAAAAAAATGCTTTTATGTCTTCTAGTTTTTAAGCAAATTAAAAATTACCAAACCTACTGTTTTATAATTTTTTTTTGTTTGAGTATATTTACTTGGTCTTACTTTGTTAGACAGCGCTGTATTTTTAATTTCCCATTGGAAGTTATTGTTATTGGTGCGTTTTGTCGAGTTGAAAATTGTGACATATCTTTACGTTTTGAGGTCACTAGACTCAGAATCCGTCGTTTTTATCAAGATGTGTGTATGTGTGTATTAACGTACATTAGGGTGACTTTTTTCGTCCACCAAATCTCGAGAACGCATAAAGATATAGACCTCGGATACTTTTTATTTTACAGATTATATTGTCACAACTTGCTGAAAAGCTTTTCTAACAAATTCAATAAACCGTTTTTTTACTACAGCAATTTAAAAAGGAGCTTTAAAATGTCATTTATCTGGAATATCTCGAGAACGGATTAAGATATTCATTTCAGACTTATTTTAAGTTACACATAATTACACAATACCAAATGGCTAAATATGAAAAACAAAATTCAACAAACACTTTTTTTAAACTAAGAAAAACAGTTGGAAAATAATAAATTTTCGTCTCAAATATTTCAAGAACAAAAAATGATTCCGAACCCAGTCTATTTCTTTTTACATATATTGACGTAGTCAACAACTGGTATTTTTTTTTTTTAATTCAATAAACAGTTTTTTTAGTGCAAAAAAACTGAAAAAAATTTATTTAAAATTCTTAACAAATGTTTTTTAACTCAACAAATTTGAAAAAAAAAACAATGATATCGATTTCAAATTCTTACCGAAAATGTATGTCTATACCATCTAAATGTTGTGTTATTTTGAGATTTTTAAAACCACCCTTTAAAAAGCTAAAAATCAAAATGTAACAAGAAAAAACATTTCAAAAATGTTTTCATTCGAAAAATTCTTACCACCGAAATCGCTTCAAAATCGAAATTTTGCATATAACACTTAATTTGCCTTTTTATATTCTTTGAAACCATGTTTTTTTTTTAAAGTACACTCCCCTGATTTTTGGTGTTTTTTAGCCAATAGTGTTTTTTTAGCCAATAGTCTGTTTTGAAATAATTGGCGTAGATAATTAATACCTACATAATGGGATTAGTATTTTTTTAGAAAACCGTATTAAGATTTTTAATGATATCTTTATTTTTAGTTGTATATTCTCACATAACTTTAGAAATATTCTGTACAAACACATAGAGGACATTATTTATCCCTGGTCGTATATTATGTCCTCATCATCAAAATCAAGCAAGTACAAATGAAATGCAAATCTTTTATATGTAAAACTTATAAGGGTTTCAAAGAAAATCAGACTAAATGTTGGTAAGTGTTGCTAATGAAACGCTTTCAAGTCAATGTTCTTGGTTGTAGTCCAGTCATTTGGGCGAAAAAATGTGGTTTGCCTGGAAAGTTTTGGAGTAGCTTTGAAAACTTTTCATTTTTATAGATTTTGGGGAGCTCTTTGCGAATTTTCATTTTGCCACCTCGCAACTTTGCTTCTTACGCCGCCTTTCGAGGTTAAATGTCGAAAATATCAGGTTTTCGCATATAACTCTGAAACGGTAAATGCTATAGAAAAGTATTTCATGCAAAACTTGTAGCTTTTATAACCCCGAAGAAAAAAAACTTTGAACATTTTTTTCCTACGACTCACCGTTAAGAAGATATCGACATTCCAAAAAACGTAAAATGTCGATTTTTTCACGTATTACGTCTAAACGGTTCATATTTTTGAAAACATCTGAATGCAAGGTTTGTACATCACGTAACTCCCTACACAAAAAAAATATTATTTTTTTCTTAAAAACAACCGTTTCAAAGATATAATTAAGTTCAAAAGATTTTCCGTCAAATTCGTCATTTAAGAGTAAGTGGCTAAAAACCTATTTTTTTGATTTTTTGTGATTTTTGGAAATAATGATATAATAAAAATTATGGCTGATAGAAAAAAATTGTTAGTGCAAGCTTATAAAGGGTTGAATCATGTTTAAATTTTGCATACATAATTTTTCGATAAAACGTGATGTTTAAAAGATATATGCAAAAAAACCTACTTTTTTGACATTGGCGCAATTTTAGTACCAATATCTTGCGACTTATGACTTGCATGGAAAAAAATGACAACTCTATTTTCTATAGAATATTATGGACTACCAACTGGGTCTAAGTTTTTTTTGCCAACTTCGTCATTGAAGAATAAAACGCGAAACAATAGATATTTAGAATTTTTGTAAAACTTTTAAGATAACTATATCTTTAAAACGGTTGTTTTTAAGAAAAAAATAATATTTTTTTCCTGTAGGGAGTTATATGATATACAACCTTACATTCAGATGAACCGTTTAGGTGTTATACGTGAAAAAGAAACATTTTCGACATTTTACGTTTTTTGAAATGTCGATATCTTCTTAACGGTGAGTCATAGGAAAACAATTGTCAAATTTTTTTTTCTTCGGGATCACAAAAGCGGCGCAGGGTAAAAAGTCGACTGGCCAAAAGTCCATAAATCAATTGTAAACTTTTGACCCACTCCGATGGGCCAAAAGTCCATAGAAAAATCTTGTGGACTTTTGGCCCATTGGTTGTGGATTTCTGACCCACTTTATTGGACCACTTTATAGATAGTTTTCTTTAACAAGAGTGCTTTGGGTGGCCCGCTTCGCGGGTTTAAGGATTTTGACTCCCTTTTCGGGTCCTCTGTCCCGCTGACGCGACTCCGTTGCTCCGCTTAGGGTATGCTCAGTTGTCTGGCAGGCGCCTATGTTGTCAGTCGATCTGTTATTGAAGTTTTTTTTTGTACTAAACAGTACTTTGGGTGGCCTGCTTCCCGGGTTTAAGGATTTTAACTCCCTTTTCGGGTCCTCTGTCCCGCTCACGCGACTCCGTCGCTCCGCTTAGGTTATGCTCCGTCGCCAGGCAGGCGCCTATGTTGTCAGTTGGCGTGCTTTTAAGTTTACGAGTAATGAAGAGTATACAAATGAATTCTTATCAAAATAAATAAATAATTCTTAATTGTTCTGCTTTTTTCAATATTATAATATGAAATTATTGTAAACTTATGACCCACATAGGTTTTCAAAACTACTCCAAAACTTTACAGGCAAAACTAACAAATGACTGGACTATTGAGTTATGGATTTTTTAAGGCAAATATGTTCATATGTATGTATATGGTTTTCAAGGGCACCAATGCCAATGGGAAGTTACTAGTGTTGGTCGACCCTGATCGTATATGGCTTTAAAAAAGATATAGAATGACATTGTAAGTTTTGGCATTGGTTTTCAAGGTGTCCAGTTCTACTTTGCAAACTTTTGTGTCATCTGCTGAGACTTTACAGTATCCAAGCCAAACTTCAGCTTAGTGATAAGTTCTGAGTATGTGTTGCCAATGTCAATGACAGCGCATCCCTATAAAAACCACGATTGTGCATCAGGTAGGAGGTCACCAATTCAGATTGGTGAACTTCAATCTTATACCGAAAACGAACTGTAAAATTTCAGTCTGCCTCTAGTTTTTTCCATTTGATCAAAAGTAAATCCAGTAAATGCTGTACTTGTATCATTTTAGGTAAAAACTACTTGCATGGTCTGTACTAGCACGTTCTTGCTTTAATAATGAAAGTGGCTTCGAATTATAAGTTAAATTAACATATTCCAATATTATAACTTGCTCTATAGCGCAATCATTTGTTTCATGTACGAACATTTCTCTTGAACACCTCCGCTATGTTTCTTGTCTTTCACTATTTTACAGTTATTTTTAAAAAACAGTGTTCTAGTGAAAAAGATAATTGCATTCACCCCTTAAGACTTCTCGGAATGCACATTAGTTTCGGTATAGATATTCTTATTTTAGCCGCACCACATGAATGTGGAATGCTTTACCCGGCTCTATTTTTCCCTTCCATTTAATATTCCAAGTTTCTAAACCAATGTACATCTGTAACTTCCTTTTAAGGCCTTCATGTTTTCCTAAGGCTCGTACTGTGTTTAATTTTGCATATTAAGGGTTTCAAAAATCCCTTGAGTGGGCGTCCATTACAAAACAAAGTGATTGCTTTTTTTTTTGTTTAAAGCACTTATTTATTTATTTCCAAAAACTATCAAAGCAACTATCAATAATTGCTAACAAATAACTGCTTGTGATTTTCAAGATTTTTTTGTTTCATTAAATAAACTGGAATCCTTTGTGCTTTTAAAGTAGGTAGGTACCTAACCTACTTACATACCTATACGCCTACACATATGTAGGTACATATTTAATAAATCAAAATCTAAAAATCATTGGTCAAAGTTCAATTTTTCATGTCTATAATATCTACGAGTATATAAAAATAAAAAGATACAGCATAAAAGTGTACACAACTCATCTACACAGAATGCCTCTTTCGATTTTTTTTATTAACTTATCTTCTTATGAACACATTTTGATTTCGATTAACCTTTCAATCAATTTAACGCAAAGCAACGAAACGATCAAAATGTAATTGCTTCTCCTGCCCATAACGTCCAATGTAAAGTCAATTCCTGATTTCACAAAATCATCCATCTTCGTAAAAATAAAAATAAAAAATCACTGTGTCAGGATATATTTCACCAAGCAACAAAAACAACAAAAACAACAAAAACACAAAATAGGTATACCCAACCTACATCTAATTTTCTGCCAAAGCATGACCTTCCTGTTCCTGTGATGATGATGACAAACAACAAAATCAGCGGAACTTTTATTACCATAATTTCGATTATGTCCTTATATTGTGCAGCCATTAATCCATATTTCATTGCTGTTCATTCAGATATGAAAAAATTGAAATTTAAAAAAAAAACATATAATGTATACTCGTTCGTACATAAAATACGAGACTCATATACCTACCCCTGCCCTGATGAAAAGGCAATCGGATAATAAATTAAATATTTCAATCCGTTAGCTTAGGCTTTTATCTGTTTCGGAAATTGTAGGTATTTTTTATTTTCAAGTTTATAATGAACCTATAATTTTTCAAAAACATCAACTTGAAAAAGTAATGAAATTCATTTTTAGCATACATAGACGTACAAAAATGTATCTAACAATAATATCAAACATTTTTAAAATTTAAATTTAAGTGCTTAAATTACTTAGTTATTAGTGTTTTTTATAATACAAATTCTATATACTACTGAAATGAATCAGCCAAGTAGAAGACTTAGCATTATTTAATTGGACTTGTTGAATTATTGATTCAATACAGCTTTTAACGGCCTTTAGTCCTTAAAAATTGGCGTTTCGTCCCGGCGTTCTAACTTGGACTCTTCAGTTGACAGTGAGCGACGAAACGCTGATTTTTAAGGACTAAAGGCCGTTTAAAGCTATATTGAATCAATAATTCAACAAGTCTAATTAAATAGTGTTAAGTCTTCTACTTGGCTGATTAAGTTCAGTAGTATATAGAATTTGTATTATAAAAAACACTAATATGTAAACAATACCAGGCTATGGGTAAACAAAATTTCCAACAATTCTTGATTAGAAATTCTAATTGGGTTGGATATAGTTCACAATTGATTTTCGCTGTAAAATTGATGTAAGTTGGACTGAAATTAATGAAAATTGCGTCTTGACAAGGCCCTCACTGTCAACTGAAGAGTCCAAGTGAGACCGCCGGAACGAAACGCTAATTTTTAAGGACTAAAGGCCGTTAAAAGCTAGATTTAATAAATTACTTAGGTTCAATTTTTCAGCATTAAGTTAAACCCGAGTCTGAACTCTGAATTTATATTTGTCGACAGTATTATGTACTTCAAGAAGCAGTTTTTAAGTTGTGGGTAAATGCAGAGTTTTAAAAAACAAGGAATATAAAATATCAAAAGCATTTGTTGAGTTAATCCAGAATTAACTCGAACAAATTTGGTGAGTTAACTTGGATTTAACTTTAATCTGGCACTGAAAAACTTACCCCCAGTTTCACAGTGGAAGTTTAAACTCCACTTTTGGTTTAAACTTTAAACTGCAGTTCAAAACAATTTATTCAGATTCACAGTTTCGTTTAAACCTTGAACTGAGTTAAATTTGTAGTTTAAGTTAAAAGACGGCATTGTTCCGCTTAAACACTAAGTTAAACGCGTTTGGGATCACTATACACAATATATTATGGAATTTTAATTTATATAATTATTTTTCATAACCAATTTCATCAGCATTTGCACAATTATCGGTTTATTTTTCAATTTTGTTTAAATTTTGTTCGTGTCACTTGAAAAAAAAAATGTCGACAGATTATCAACAACCCCAAAATAATTGATGCTGTTTTGCGTGTTCTTTGCTTCAAAAAGAGAAAGAATATAGACAAAGAAAGCTACGTACTGTTTGCAATACGTCACTTGGCGAGACAAAAATACGTACAATGCTGCCAACTATTTTAAATAAAATTTAATTAAACGAGGATCAACTGATCTGAAGATCAGATTTCACTGTGAAACCGCACGAGTTAAACCAAAAATTTAAACTCAGTTTAAGCTTCAGCTGATCTAAAGTTTAAACTCCCACTGTGAAACTGGGGCTTAGCTATATAAGTTTTAGCTTGACAAAAAAGATGCCATTTGATTTCTTGAACAAATATTTAAGTTTATGCAAACAAAATTTTAAAAATTGTTTCAGCGGTTTCCAGGTCTAAGAAATTTGAACTTAAAAAACATTACCATTCGTTTTTTTTCTAAGCATACTTATTTAACAAAATAATATTTAAAATTTGACCAGTTACATAGATACGATGGTAATTATACATTTATTGGCACATAGGGCATAGGGGGCCTTATCTTTTAGTTTGTCTTAAATTTAAATGATTATACCTAAATACATGACAAACAAAATTAAATCGAAAAAAATCTGACCTCGGGGTGTTCGCGTCCCGGATGTCATGTTGTGATTTTGGTAAATTTTACCATTCGTTTTCATAAAAAATTATGAATTTGTTTAATTTCAAACATAAAAACTCCATGGTTTCTTAGTATACAATTCTGAAAACTTTTTAGGGAAAAATTATTGGTACGCTATTATTAAAGTTTTATTCGTATGCAAAATATTGCATAACGAATACAATTATTGCCACCCCAAATGATGACTTCTGGAACATAACTGATTATAAATTGAAATAAACTAAAAAATGATTTTGAGAGATAGTTGAATTATCTAATCGACCTGTTTTTGGATTTTGTTGTAAAAAAAATTTTTCGTCCTTTTTTAGGACTTTCAAAATACGAGTTTTTGTAAATTTTGAGCTAAGATTTTTGATCTTTTGAAAAATACCGTCAAAATTATAATTTTTCAAAACAATGCCAACTACAGGTAAATAAGGGTTCAAATAACATTCTAAAATAATTCTGACGTAATTTACATGAGTTGCCTGCTTTTCAGGTTAGATGAAAGCATTACATTGCGTTTTCGCAACGCTCGCCGAAAGCAGTAGCATTTCAAAAAAAAAAAAAAAAAAAAAAAAATGTTCGCTGCTTTATATGAGATTGAACGGGTTTTTTCTCGAAATATTGTGTATGTTTACAATGCGAACATTTTTGAAAAAGAATCATAATTTTTGATTGCATCCTGTCCAACAAAAGGATGCATATTTTAGTTCTAAGAAAAAAAAAAACAGAACAAAAATATTGGGAAAACCCTTTACCTCCCACTAGACTTTATTTTAAGACTCAGGTACTATAAATCGAGTGCATATTCTAATTCCAAGAAAAGAAAAAAAAAACAATTCATGCGCGCTGTATTGGATAAACAGATCGCGAATATAAGTTTTTGCATTCGACTTATTTTTTACTTCTAAGCTGTGAGTTGTGCAGTCAAGAAGTGTTTTAAAAATTATCTCTGTGTTTTATAAAAGAATAAATATTATGTATCGCAAAAAGTTTTTATCTGCTTAAGAACTCGAAGTGTTATTGATGAACCCGAGTTCTGATGAACCGAGGAAATAAATTTGAATTTGGATGCTGCAGTTCATACAAACATTATAATTTTACCTCCAAAAAATGATGCTGTTAGTGACAATGAGGAAATCGATGATAATGTGAAGCTTTTGGAGGATGGAAACATGTTCCCAAATGAAATTGGTGAAATTGAGCTAGAATGCTTGATGAATATTGATGATTTAAATACTCAAAATCCTGAAGACATACGATGAACTAGAAGTCGATGTTGTACCAAATGATCCAAACTGTGCACCAACATCCCAAAACGTCGCTTCAACTTCTAAAAAAGAATCGACATATCTTTATTATGAGTTACCGAAGTGGTCAAAAAGCCATCGTGTTGAATTTTCAAAAAAAAAACATCAAATCATTTGATGGACCAACCATAATCAATCCAGGCAAAACGGTTTGATTGAAAAAAGAGAAAACATGTCAACATTCCAATGCCAAATGCAATTCGTGAAAAGAACATAACGATGGGTGGAGTTGACTTATTTGATAATGCCACAAGCAATTATCGAATTCGAATTCGAGGAAAAAAGTGGTACTGGCCACTTTTATCAAATGCACTGGATGCAGCGTTGGTAAATGCATGGAAAATACATGGCATTTGCAAAAAATTTGCCAAGGAAACACCAATGCCGCAACTAGAATTTAGAACATTTGTTGTATAGATTCCCTGTTGCAATCGGAAACAAACACTGAACCTGTGGTTCAAACGGAAGGAAACCAGATTAAAGTGGCCCGTTTCTACAACATCAAACATACTGTCATCAAAACAGAAAAGCGTCTCCGAGTCGCAAGTGTTCCAGCCAAACCGTTTTTTTTTTTCTGCAAGAAATGTGATATTTCCAAAATGCTTCGATGAATACCACACAAAAACCCATTCTTTGTAACCATAATATATCTAAATATAATGTATAACTTATTATACGAATTTTGTCATTTTAATTTCAACCATCTTTCATTTGCTAGTGTATCTATATTTAATTATTTTCTTCATAAGAATATTCAAATAAAATGTATTCATACTCCATGTAAACAAAATTTTATTTTAATAATTTTGCTACCCCTTTCGGGGTATCTGCGAAAACGCAACGTTAATTTTCCGGAAAACCAGAAGCTTTTCCAAATTTCCTCTAATTAGACCAAAAACAGATAGGGGCATATTCAAAGTCGCAGATAGACCCAGGCTTAACTAAGCTACAGTTTAAGATAATTTTAGCTCAGTGAATGTAGACCGATTTTAATTACAAATTGTTTGTTTTATATTTTTATAAGATAATTATCTTTGTATACTACACAAATTGCTTCAAATATTTTGAAATGATAACCTTAACAAAATAGAATCAACGTCCGAAAATTCAACAAGAGCTATGTTTAACTTAGACCCAGGTAAAATGACTATGAATATGCCCCATAGTGTGTAAAATTTAAAGTTTCTAAGTCAACTGGAACTGGTAGCCGCCGGAAATGGGTTAATAATACATTAAATGAGCCGTTTTGAAATATATCTTGTTAAATATATATTGTTTTATTAATAAAAAGAGTGCCAATAATTAGATCCGAAAAACAACTAGGGTTTATTGGCTGGGGGTGCCAATAGTTACATCCTATGCAGCTACAATGATTTGCACTGCCAATAATTGTACTTTTATGAGTGCCAACAGTTATATAATTCAACCGTTATTGATTTCAGTTTGAACAATCTGTCAGAATTCCATATTAAATATTTAAAAGTAACGTATCTTCCAATTTCTTCTTGTAAGGTTTGTTCGAAAAAAAGGGAGCAACGTCTTAAATGCTAATATTGGTTGACGAGAAATTCAGTTCGCCTTGGAAAAATATATATATTTTACGGTGCAATGTATTAACGCCCACAGAATTAAGCCATTCGGGTGTTATTTCCAAAAAAAAAAAGAAGCAATCAGCACCCGCGGGGGTTAATTCTTTTTTAATGTGGTCATAAGGCCAACTACAAAAAAGAACTAAGACCCGCGTGTGGTTTTTGCTTTTTGGAATTGGCATGGATTAAGACCCACACTTCATTCATTTATGATTCTTAAATACTTTTACCCAAATCTCTGTTTATTAGAAATACTTTAAAAGCACTTTGAAAAAGGGAGTTAAAATCTAAAATTTAGTACAAAAACTTTGAAAGCGGACTAATACCATAGGTGCCTTCCAGATGGGGTTTATTTCCATTTCAAAATTGGAATTAATACCTACCACAAAAGGGAATTAAACCTCGCGGTTGTTCGTTTTAATTTTAGAAGGAATTAACACCCCCGGTGATTTATTCTTTTTTTTTTTTGGGAACTAACACCCGCGGGTGTTAATGCACGCGGGCGTTAATGCACTACACCATATTTTACTTGATTTAATTTACTAAATTTGCAATGAAATGAAAAATAGTATTTGTTTGTTTCCTTTGGAACTAGGTAGGAACTATATGAAAGTAATTCAATTATTTCAACTAATTGAATTTTCATGTATATAAAAACTAATTTTTGTCCCTTCCTTTAAAAATATAATTTATTCAGCAACTTACAACTTTTTTTATGCCGATAGCGGGCTTCCTGCTATTTATATTGACTTTGATATCATTTTTTTTTTTTACAAAAACATGTTATTAAGAACCCTTTTCTTAACTCTTATTTGTTCTCTAAACAACAGCTTATACTATTTTGTTGACAAAAAATAAGTTCAAAATTATAAACAAAATAGAACGAAAAAAAAAAGAAATTCATAAAAGTTTGAATATTTGCTTTAACTGAAGCCGTGTTTTTTTAATACTCATAAATTACTCACTTTTTTATTTTAAACGCAAATCAAAAACAAATCAGACTACTCAGTGTTTGTTTTTGTTTTGTTTATTAAATTTAAAAGTGAGTAATTAATGATTATTAAAAAAAAAAAACTCGGCTTGAATAAAAACTACGTCTAAGCTACTGAGTGCTAAAACGATCGAACGTTAAAAAAAATAATAAACTGAATAAGAATCCAACATTCAAATTTTCTTCAATTTCATTTTTTTAGTTTTAATAATTTGAAATGGATTTTTTAAAAATAATTAAATTTCGATTTTTACCCGGTAAGAAAAATGTTTAAAATTCTGAAAATATTTTTTGTTTTCGGTCAATATAATAATTAAGATAAATTGTAAGTTTTATTAATATTCATCAACTTTTGCACTTTTGCTGATTTTTTTAGTAAAAGGCTACAAATCTCCATGTATTTTGTATAGGAACTTTCAACTGCTCGTTGGCACGTGTTAACGTCAACCGATTTCAACAAAACTTTGCAGAGATTTTTATTTTATTACCTTGATAAATTAAAGGGGGGGGGCGAAAGAAATGCCAATTTTGCCTAAATAAGCGGCACCCTACTGTATATATATTTATTTACTTATAGATACAATATTTATTTATTGTTTTTACTTTAAAATAAAGTGTTCTTAAATATTAGTAATTAAATTATAAAACATTGATTAAAATATCATGTTCTTGTATTTTAAAGAGTGTCAATAATTGTAGGGCCTGGGTACCAATAATTATATCAGCGTGCCAATAATTATAGTTTTTGGTAAGCTTTTTTTAAATTGGCATTATAAATATAATCCAAATGATTAAATCTTTATTTATATAACTTAATCAACGCGGAATTTAATAAAGTATACTATATAATACAACGTACTCAAATTACTCTATAAATAAAAAAAAAGCACACGCCTCTTTCCCCCCCAGATACCGCAAGCGCTGGGGTTCATTTTCACCGAGTACGACAGCAATTACGATTGCAAGTCATATCGGCACTTATTTAATTATAGCAACTTGTCTTACAGCGAAATGAGTAGGAATCAACGGAAGTTAAAAGAGATTAGGTCTACTTAATACAAGCAGTTGAAAAATTTAAAATTGAAAAAAAAAAAACTATTTAAAAAATTAGGATTATGAAATCAAATAAACAGAATTATTGAATGTTTGAATTTTCAACAACCACTTGAGTGGGCTACCACCATTGTATTTGGCTGGAATTATTGCAATTTCATGGCTGCCACACCAACATCAGAGTCCTTTCAGTGGTGCTTAGTCTCTGTGTTCAATTTTAATTTATAAATTAGTGCCGTCAATTGGAATCGAACCTAGACCAGCTACCTCTGAGGCCTATGCACTACGCATGGCGTCACCGAAGTCACCTGATCATGCCTATCCAATGTAAGGTTTTGTCTTTATATATTGCATATTGAGACAACTAGCACTTTTACTAGCCGCACAAGTTGGTTGTTGATCATTCGGGTTCTTTCACTTTTCTCCGTACACTGTTCTAAAAATAAGTTTAGTTTACGTTATGTTTAGTTTATAAACAAAATGCAACATTAAGAATCAAAAAATTAAACCGATCACGACAGGTGAGCACTGTATCAAAATGGGGATGTGATGGTTCGCAACAAACGCAATTCAAGCAAAAGTTTGAAAGCATTTCCGTTTCAGATACTAATATCTTCCAAAGTTCATTTGTGCCCCTGCGTTTGTTTTGTAGTTCAAACAACAAAATTATTTGGCAAAATCCAACGCCATCCTCGCCACGATATTGCCGTCCAATAAAAATTAGATTTGTAAAAGAATCTCTTGATATTACGCAAAGTGAAATAGCTAATATTGAATCCAAGATAAGTAGATTGAACAAAACAGTGATAGAAAGCGATAGACTATTGGAAGTAAAACACACGTTAGCTTTTACAATGGTCGATGGAAAAGTGTGCAACGCGGCAACTAACACAAAATCTACAATGAAATGTTATATTTGTGGACTTACTTCAAAAGATTTTAATGATCTTTCTAGAAGAAAGGAAGTTGGTAAAGATGCGATAAAATTTGGATTGTCAATTTTGCATGCGAGGATACGGTTTTTTGAAAGCATTCTTCATCTTGCTTAAAAGATTCCGTTGAAGAAATGGCAGCTAAGAACTCTTTCAGAAAAAATTATTCTTGAAGAAAGAAAAACTGATATACAAGAAAAGTTTAAATCAAAACTCGGACGCATCGTTGATGTACCCAAACCTGGTTTCGGGAATACTAATGCTGACAATACAAGCCGAAGGTTTCTTAGCAATCCAGTACTAGTTGCTGAAATAACTGGTGTTGATTTGCAAACTCATAGTAGATTAAAAATCATATTGGAAGTTCTTACAAGTGGATTTGAAATAGATGCTTCTAAATTTGAAGCATTTGCTTTTGATACGGCAAAGTTGTATGTTGAGCTTTATCCGTGGCATCCCATGACTCCAACGATATACATGGACCGGAAGTTATTCAAAATGCTCTTTTAACTATGCTCTTTTAGCTATCCGAAGAAGCAGCAGAAGCACGGAACAAGCATTTCAGGTTGTACCGGTTAAATTAAGCAAGGAAGTTTTCAAGGACGAAGTGCAACTTGGATGTACTTAACAGGTTTTTAAAACATTTTAAAACATTATTAGAAGAGGGAAATAATATATAATTCTATTTTTCATACAATCTGTAGGTTACTTTTAAGTTCAGATCCTCTAATAACCAGTTTAAGATCTTTGCCTGTTAAAAAATCTAAGCAATTTTCCAAAGAAGCCCTTGAAATGCTTATTTCCCGGGTTCCTGATTTGTCAACATTAACAAATTTTAATGATACTACAATATCTAATGATAGTGAAGATGAAGAAACAGCTGAGGAATGTATTGATGACGAAGAATCCTGGGAAGAGTTAACTGAATAACTTTAAGTTCCATCTATTCATTTCATCCTTATTGAAGAAATTAATAAATTATGAACGTAATGTATCCAAAATACTTTATTTATACCTTAATTCTATAGAAATAAGCTTTAAATCCCTTTTACAGTTGTTTCAGCCAAGTATCACTTCATTAAAACAAAAAAATATTTTTGATCGGTTTTTCGAGGCAAATGCCCCTATGCGATGAAGGAATTTCGAAAGAAAAAAATTTGTGTGTCCTTGGATGAGGATGAAAAAAAATGAAGGATGCAAATGGGTAGGCTGTTGGTAGGTTGTACAAAGAGAAAAAAACGTAAAAACAACGTAAAATCAAAGCAAAAAACTTCGATTCTAATATTTTTCGGAACGATTTGGCGCTAACGCCGAAAATTCTTAAATCAAAGTAGAGCGACTTTATTTCAAAGTGATTTCATACTTAAAAACGAATTAGATATTACTACGTTTAGATGTTGATTTAAAGTGGAATCAAAGTTAAATCAAATTCATCCATCTTTTAAAACAACATTTATCTACTTCGAATCAACGTAGATTGAGCTTCGCTTGGTTAGGTATTGATACAAAATGGCTACCCACGCCACGCTTCTTTGTTTAAATTTATGTAAGACATAGAGAAATGTATATTCATGCTCGATGCATTTCATTTTTGTGGTGAATCATTTATTTGTGACGCCTTAAAGTGAATCGTTTAATGCTAGGAGTATTTCATAGTAATAAATATAGGAAAAGTTATTAAATATTGTTTTTCGATTATATGACAGTGAATTTTAAGTGCGCGTTTAATTTGTTCACAAATGTAAGGGAGCTACCTCGAAAAACAACAATGCGCTCTCGAAATTCTTTATATTAAACTTACAAATACAAAAAAATTGAGGTTTACTTAACTATGTAACACTTTGAAACTACGTTGATGACACTTTAAATGCCACAAAAGTGGATCGCAATGTAAAATGTGGATTTTATTGTAAAAATAAATACGTTTCACTTAGAAACAAGGTTGAGCGCACTTTAAATGTGGATCCCAATTTAAAAACGATAACCTTTCACTTTAAAACAACGTTGAACGGAATTTAAATGAACAAAAGTTGATTTCAATGAATAAATAAACATGTTTTACTTTGAAAGAATATACAAATTAAAATTAAGTGTCATATGCAAAATTTGGATTTTGTAGCGATTCTGAGTGTAAGAATTTTTCGAATTACAACATTTTTGAAAAGTTTTTTCTTGCAACCTTTTTGATTTTGTTTGTTCAAAATTGAACAACATTTAGGTGGTATAGGTATTTTTATTTTTGGTAGAAATTTGTAATCGATATCATTGTTTGTTTTCCAAAATATTTGAGTTGAAAAACATTTGTTAAGAATTTTTAATACTTTTTGTTTCATTTTTTTGCTCTTAAAAAAAAATTGTTTATTGAATTAAAAAAAAAAAATATCAGTTGTTGACTACGTCATTATATGTAAAACAAAAATACATTGGGTTAGGAATCATTTTTTGTTCTTGCAATATTTGAGACGAAAATTATTTTTCAACTGTTTTTCTTAGTTTAAAAAAAGTGTATGTTGAATTTTGTTTACTATTTACCAATTTGGTACTGTGTAAATTAAAATTAGTCTTAAGTGAATATCTTATTCCGTTCTCGAGATATTTCAGATAAATGACATTTTACAGCTCTTTTTTAAATTTATGTAGTAAAAAAACAGTTTATTGAATTTGTTAGAAAACCTTTTCAGCACGTTATGACAATATTATCTGTAAAATAAAATTCATCCGAGGTCGATATCTTTATGCGTTCTCGAGATTTGGTGGACGAAAAAAGTACCCCGAACGTACGTACATACGCACATACAGACATCTTGCTAAAAACGGCGGGATTCTGATTCTAGAGACCTCAAAACGTGAAGATATGTCAAAATTTTCAATTCGACAAATCGGACTAATTACAATAACTTCCAATGGGAAGTTAAAAATAAATTCAAATTAAGAGCAATAATTTATATACTTACAAAACTTATTTCAAAAAAATTTATTTGAACGTTTTTAAAAAATTTATTTTTCAAAAAATATTTAATTTTTTTTAATGGGAAAAATATTTTTTGACAATATGTATTATTAATTAAACTTTTTAGGAGCATCAATAAGAAAGCAGATATTCAAAAGGGTAGTTATGTGCATTCAAGAGGACACAAGCGTCCACAGGTTTTTCTCAAAACCCACCTCTGTCTACCAACTCCTACTCTCACCTCCTAGTGGTGAACATCGGGTGTCTAGTACCTCAGCTGAGGACGGGGTTTAAATCCCCGTGGAAACCTGTTGGGAACAGCCAACAAGAGAGGGGGGAGGAGTGTTCCCACTAAGGCACTTCTCCTTTCATCGAGGCGGCAGCGTATGAACCGATTTTTTTGTTTTCAAATTTCTCGTTAGAGCTGCATCGATTTCAACCAACATTTTTACAGAAGAGCTCCTTCACAATTCAACTAATTTTGCATATACAAATTTTCAACAAAATAATTTTTGAATTTTTAAAAAAATATTGAATTTTTCTTAATTCAGTATATGAAATGAATAATCAATATTTTTGTTTTTATTTTGTGTAAAATTGTATTTTATTAAATACTAAAAGTTGGCATACGGCATACCAGATTTTATTTTTGAAAATTAGAGAAAAATTTTATATACCTATACAAACATAATTTTTAAGAAAACCGCTCCAACGATTTTGTATTTTAGTACGAGAAGTGCCGTTTTTTTTTTTTGATTCTTTGAATATTTTTTCCTGTCTTTTCTAAGACGGTGTTTAAAATTCGTGCCTAATGTTACAAGTTAAAAAAGAATTACTTTCGAAAAATCTAATTTAAAAAAATTTATAATAGTTACTGTGTTTTGGAGTTTTTAATTTGTGGTCTCCAAGTCTCCTCCATAAACGTCGGATTTGAAACAATAATGATAAATGTTTTTTTTTAATTAAATTTTATTTATAAAATCTCTAAGGCAAACATGAAACTTAAGCTTCGAATTTTGAGATTTCATAATATTAAAAACACGAAAAGTTGAAATTCTCCGTTCATTAAGAAGGTTATCTGGAAAGTTCCCGACCTTTAAATAAATGTGTCAGCTTTCGCAAACTAAATGTCAGCCATTTTGGACGAATAGTAACTTTAATCTTTTGAAGGCTTCATCACTTTCAAAGCTGAACAAAATAGTTCTTGTTTTTTTTTTTGAGCGATGCCCACTACTCGTCAGTCAGTCAGTCAGTCAGTAGCGGATCTAGCATCGAACAAAACTGTAATTGGAGCCAGAATATTAACTGGTGGACCAATTTTCTTCAACGTCAAATTAAATATTGTGATAGCTTAAAGGACTATTTTTTTGTTTAAGGTCATCTTGAACGGTTTTTAAGATTTTGATAAAACTAAGCCTGTAATATATTAAGTGATTGTCATTAAACTTGCGTTCACCTTAAGTTTGTTTTTGATATAAATGAAGTTAGGTACATACGGAAAAATACCGGATTTTGAAATGTTTGAGAAAATTATGTCATAAGTTTTCGTTCGTGTATATTTACTAGCCAACAAAATACATCTTTTTCTCACTTTTGTACTTTTAGAAATAAGTAGATGAATGTAGTTGAGCCTTTATTTTATTAAAAGTTTTGTAAAAAAAAATAATGTATTTCTACCTTCAATTTCTAGCCACGTTGTCGTTATAACCTGGTACCACGAAAGCAAGTTCGTGTCTATTCTAGTATTGAATTGCTTTTCTTTTTTTTTTAAGTATAATTATTGTCGTCGCAGGTTTAAAAGTTAGCCCACGGGAAACAATATAAAAAATTGCATTTTACATGCATCTAAGCTGTTAGACTCAAATCAGTATTTTGTCCATTTCTCCTCAGGATTTAGACACAGCTTCAATTTTTTTAAGCTAAGTTTTTGTTGGCTTTTTTGCACTTAAAATATTAATTCTTAAGCCCTGACGCTAATTTTTATTAAGAGCTTTAGCCCTGAGTTAGTTTTTTTAATCAAATTTTTAGTTAAGCCTTAAAATTCTCCTCACATTATAAGATTTTATCGAATTAGTTTATTGCATTCAACATGTAAATTGTTTAGCCCCGATCTAGGCTCAAGCTCGTTTTTAATTCCCTTCGGGTTCTGACCCCAAACTTTTGTTCATCAAATTTTTTTCGGAGCAGTAGTCACTTAAATATCAAACTCTATTGTTTAAAATATTGCCCAATCTTTTTATTTCTATCATTCAATTAGATAATTTTAGGATTTGGCTGTAGGGGAGCTTCAGCCCCTATAGTCCCTCTCTCGATCCTCCACTTTTTTTTTTTAATATTTTGCGCGCACTAGCGTTTATAAAAGTTGGAGAGGATTTAAAAGGAGATAACGATGCATATTGGTTTTGAATGTTTGAATATCATGATGGGAGTGAAAAACAGAGCCGGGTAAAGCATTCCACATTCATGTAGTGCGACTGAAGAAAGAATCTCTATACTTAACAGTGCGTCCGAAGTTGAACTGAAGGGTAAATTGATGGGCATTGATGAATTGTTTAAGGGGAGGAATGCAACTGGCTATTTCACAAGAGAACTGTTTATGAAAATAGCGATACAACAATGAAAGGCACGAAACATTGCGGCGGTGTTCTAGAGATGCAAACGTTCCTGTTACAGTTCTATAGCCTATCATTTAAATGCTCCCTTTTGTATTCTATCGAAAAGACTCAAGTGAGTTTTTGGAGCACCTGGCCCAAACATGAGAATTGTACGTACCTACTTAAGTTTTGTACGAATAAAGGCTCTGTAGATCAGAAGGGGAGGAACATTTCATGCATCTTCGGAGGAAACCTAGGCACTTAGCAGCGTTTTTGGCGACGACGTCAAATATGTGGGCATTCCACAAAAGGACGTCAGTGACACACATACCTTAAGCTGAAAGCTGTCCAGTTTCCTCGATGCAAACGTCGCTACCACTGGTAGCAGTCCCCTGTTTGACTCGATTTATTGCAAAAATGCAAAACTGCGTCAACCGGATCGTTTTAAATGTTTATTCAAACACGTTTTTTTTTAAATGACGAAATGCGGTTTTACACATTTCATGCCTCGATTCAATATTTAGTAATCACGCTCTCTGGAAATACTTTTAGTTGACTCTGTTATCTCCCTCACTTTGATTCGAAGGTCGTTTAGCACTATTTGGTGAACCTACACGATGTTTTCATCAGGTGTTGAAGATGGGTTCTCATATATCTACCTTATTCTTTACCTTAATTAGCTTTATTCAAAAAATTATATAAAAGCCTAGTTTTTTTAATACTCATAAGGGCGATTCCATTATCGCGGGTGCAACATTTAGACAGACTATAAATATTTTTATAATAAAATAAGAGAATATTTTAATGAAATTATTACTTGAAGCGTTACATTTTCGACTATTCGCTTGGGATTCGTTTATAAAACTCAAATTAAATAAATAAATCGTCAGAAAAAAAGGTTGCTAAGTGCGATCGCGGGTGCAACGAATTTGGCCCACCTATCTTGCTCATAGTTCGATAAACACAAAAGTCTGTTAATTGTGTAACATTTATTATGTTCTTCTTTCATTTTATTGAACGACATTGATTCAATCAACTAAAGACATACAAATTAAGATAAAAAACAAAAATCAACAACGATTTTTTCACTTTTAAAGCAATCGCGGGTGCAACATCAAATTATAGCGGGTGCAACTCGTCTTACTTTAATGAATATTGACATCAGTAAAACGATATAAATACCGTTCTCTATTAATTATTAGTTTGTTTTTTCTAATACGTCCAATATTTTCGAAAAATACTGTGGTGCGATTCTCTTATCGCTGGTGCAATATTGAGACTCCTTTGAGTATATTTATAATTAAATAAAAAAATATTTTAATGAAAATATTGCTTGAAGGGCTACATTTTAACCTATTCCCTACGTAAGTGCTTTGCATTAGGGTTGGCCACGATATGAGACTCGGCGAGACTTTAGGAAGTCTCGTCTCGTCTTGGTCTCGGTAAAATCGAAAATTTTATTCTCGTCTCGGTCTCGTGTCGATCTCTTAGGCGTTAGGCGAGACCGAGACTTTTATCGTCTCGTGGCCAGCCCTTCTCTGCATGAAGTCCAGCATTTTTTCAAGCTTGCGCATATATTGTTGTCAAGCAGTCTCTTTGCTTACTTCCCTGCATTTTATAATAAATTGTTAAAAAAAACAATCTTGAACAACAAAAATTATTATTCAAGGCATATTATAAATAAAATATTATACATCACTCAATAATGTTAGTTGTCGATAAGTTGCACCCGCGATTTTAATTTAGCGATCGCGGGTGCAACCAATTTGAATCAACATTTTTTTTAATTCAACGTACAATTTACTCCTAATAACGACTAGTTAAATTTTGTTTTTGATTTTTTCTTACTTTTACAAAGTTTCACTAAAGTTATCACTTTATTTCTATGGGATAAACAAACTTTTATATATTTTATATCGCGGGTGCAACAAAATTACAATGGCTATTTGCCAGCAATAATAGTTTAAAAAATAATAACGAAAACGTATATGTGTGTATGTAAGCGATTAAATAACATTTCTGACAACATGTCTACCAAGTAAATCATAACGTCAAACTATCGGTAATGTCTTTTTCGGGCTTTTGTTAACAGCTATGATAGTTGCAGTTCACTGACTCTTCGTATGACAATGTTGCAAGGCCCAAAAAAATGTGTTTTCTTTAGATTAGGTCTAATTTTTTGTTGTTTGTTAATAAATACAAACCATCTACCTTGCATTGTTATACAAAAAAATTAAAAATATTGTAATTTATAAATTGATGCCGAAAATCGTCTTTAGCGGAATCGCCCATTACTTACTCACTTTTAAATTTTATTCGCAAAACAAAAACAAATACAATACAAATATTGTGTTTCCATATGAGTATTTTTTATAATACAAATTCTATATACTACTGTAATACATCAGCCAAGTAGAAGACTTATAGCATTATTTTATTGGACTTGTTGAATTATTGATTCAATATAGCTTTTAACGGCCTTTAGTCCATAAAAATTGGCGTTTCGTCCCGTAGTTCTCACTTGGACCCTTCAGTTGACAGTGAGGCCCTATAGCATATAGCAACGTTGTGTTTCGCCCAAGGTACAACAGTGGGCTCTTCAGTCAGTCTGTCATACCCCACCAAGACACAAATTTTGGTCGATGTTTACCGACTCTTATAAAAATCACAGCACGAAGATACTGTGAATTTTATTATTCTAGGGGAAGTTTTTTAAATTCGTGCACCCAGAAAATAATTACCAGTGGTCAGATTTTTTTTATAATAAGAAGATGAAGAAATTTAAATATTAAAATATTGAAATTACTTCTGTTTTAAGTGAATGAATATAATTCAATTAAAAAGTTCAAGTCGGTAAACATCGACCTTCATCTTCTTATTAAACACTGAGTAGTCTGATTTGTTTTTGATTTGCGTTTAAAATAAAAAAGTGAGTAATTAATGAGTATTAAAAAAACACGGCTAAATTTGTATTTACTTTTTCTGAAATACACAAACATACCCAGACCTAAAACCTCAATGCAAATAAGTCTTATTTTCATCTTAAAAAAAAAAAAATTAGTGCACAACGGCTCGTGAAGAACCATAGCCTAGTAACTAACAACTCGCAACCATTCCTGTGAGCGCCTGATGTCGACAGGAATGGAAGGGGCCTACAATTTTATGCCAAATCCGAACGGCTAGACGAGAAGCACTTATTCGTGACAAGTGATACTCTTGGAGGATTTGTCAATTCCTCGCAATAGGCAGCAGCCCTGAAAAAAACTTTTTAGTTTTTTAGGTGGACGAGGCTGGGAAGCGAACCCAGACCTCCAGCGTGACAGTCGAACACACTAACCATTACGCTACGGGCTACTACATCTTCATCTTTAAAGAATATTATTCTATTCATGAAATCAGGACTTACAAAATGCTAATATAACCTCATCTCTATCATTTCTATGGAGGTAAATGTGAAAAAGAAAAATGAAAACAAAAAAGTGACATCCTCATCATTCCCAGATATCTACATTCATGTTAATCAAGATTCAATATACGTGACCCATTTCTCAATCACATCATTTCCAGAATGCAAACATTGCAAAATAATCAGTCAATGGCAGCCATCATCCGATAAGAAAGCAAAAGAGATTTTTTTGTCGAGTTTAGGTTGAAAGATGAAACTAGATGACAACCGAATACCACATTGCTTCCTTACCTTGGGTCCATTCAACAATGTTCCAACATTCAACATAATATTCTCTATCCTTTAGGATTTTTCTTACGCTTTCTTGACACGTCGTCGTCGACGATGTCAGCCTTCTTCCAATTTACATGCTCAAACTCTAGAATTCACCAATACGTAAGGCGGCGACGACGACAGGCGGCGCATATAGCCACGCATTACTACTTGTTGCTGATTCTTGAAATTGTACCTATACGTATTGGTGTGATGGCAATGGCAAACATACTTTGAAATTCGTTCTGAATCTAATTTGCAGTGAAATTGATTGAGGATTTACATTTTCAATTTGTTTTCTTTGTAATTCCGTTTCCATTTCCACCGGCTTCTAATATCATGTCCCTGTGTGCAGGCGAAAACAAAAAAAAAGACTATTTCTTGTAACACCATCATCATTTTCTTTGTTTGAAAAAGATATGACATCATATCAGCCTTGGGGCCAATGACGAACAAGATGACACACCGATGACAGTGACAATGATGTTGAAAATAAACAAACAAACAAAAATAGATTGTAAGTTTTGACGTAACACTGTCAACAAAACCGTTTATTCAGAAGAGAGCAGTCACTTATCCACTCCTACTCCATGTACTGCTCGCTGGATGGCAGAACCAATTTGATGGAATATTGGAACCATTATTCAACCCCTCCTTGTTGTCCTTGCTGTGCTTTGAAACTCCCAAACTATTATTTTTATCCTCGACTTGACTCTATGGCGATGGCGTGGAGTTTGAGAGTTCATAACATTATTTTTGTTAGAAATGAACACAGAGCGCGCAAAGGGATCACTCAGGGCTTTCATCGAAATTGGAATATTGGTGGAACCAATAAAATTGATTTATGTAATTGATTTCGATTGTCTTTCGCACTTTCGCTTATCCGTCATACTCAGATCATGTTACCCTCTCATGAGTTTTGTTGGCAATATGTCACTTTGCAGCGACATAAAACACACAGAAAATTTATTGCTATACGCGGATTGATGAGCTGTGGTTTTCAATATAAATAAAATGTCATCCGCAAACGTCAAAAAGATAAACATATAAACCACTTGCAGATTTAGAGTACCTTTGTATGTTTGTAGAGGTATGATATTGTATTTTGTTGTATAAGAACAGAGTGTTTTGGGGCTTGGGGGAGATTTGAAAAACGATATCTAATCTTCAATACACAAATTGGCGTTTCGTCCCGGCGTTCTCACTTGGAATCTTCAGTTGACAGTGAGGGCCTTGTCAAGACGCAATTTTTATTAAGTTCAGTTCAGCTTACATCAATTTTACAGCGATCTTATTTTCAAAATACAGATGACAATATCGAGCAAAGCGAAAGAATTGCACCATGAATTTAGCATTTTTAATTCATAAGTCCACCTCCACATTTAATGGAAATAAAAGTCAAATCTCAAAAGGTAATTCGTTGTTTTAAGAACCTTTAAGAAAAGTAGTTAAATATTTGTATTGCGTTATGAAAATTTATATTATTTCCATTACCAAATTTAGGGACTTAGTTCATACATTATGTGTCCCTATTAGAGTAAGGCAGCCCAGGGCTGTCAGACGTGATGCAGGGAAATTATTCCAGAGGAATCTGCTCCACATGGGAATTTATTTCACTTTTAGTGGGAATCTGCTCCACTTTTCAAAGTGGAATTGATTCCAAACGCGAGCGAAAATATATTTCACCTTAAATTTTGTGGAATTGTTTCTCACCTAAGACCGCGCGAATTTTTAATACTTTTTGCAAAATACTAATTTGCTCCACTTAGGATATGGTCAGTTCCAGGCCGACGCTTATGTTGTCAGTTGGTGTACTTTAAGTTTGTGTGTAATGAAGAGTACCTTGGGTGGCCCGCTTCACGGGTTCAAGGATTTTAACTCCCTCTTTGGGTCCTCTGTCCCGCTCACGCGACTCAATCGCTCCCATGAGGGTATGCTCAGTCGCCAGGCAGGCGCCTATGTTGTCAGTTTGAGTGCTTCAGTTGAAAGGCAACTTTAATATTTAAGCAAGCTTAACTAAATAACCTCTCAAAGTCATTTTTAGATAATTTTATAGACACGGCTGTAGGTGTGCAGTTCTTAGTTTTTGAAAACAAAAAACGCAATTCAAAAGTCATAGGAAAAGAAGTGTAATTATTTCTCACGCTTAGTGGGCAGAAACTCCACCTTTCAAAGTGAAATTGATTCTCAGGAAAAAGTGTAATAAATTCTCTCTCTCAGTAGGAATCAACTCCACTTTGAAAAGTGTATGAAGCAGATTCCCACTAAGAGTGGAGCAAATTATATTCCCTGCACCGCCAGCAATACGTCATTTTATCAAAGCTGATATTTTGAGTGTGAATTTATACTATGGTAGGTAAAAACGAATGGGACCTACAAATCTTGGATCCAGGTGCAATTCAGGGACAATAAGCGTTAAAGGTTCATAAAAAAGTGACAAAATTACGTAATTCTTTCAAAGCTGATTTTTTGATATGTTCAAAAGTAAGGTGTCACCAACTTTGTTTGTCAGACACCTACATGAGTGCCTAACTGGAGCCAGACACCTTAAAAGTGTCAACAAAATGGTGCCATTTACGTTATAGTATCAAGTCTAATTTCTATATATGTTGTTAAGACAACTATTAAATAATGTTTCCCAAGCAGCCAGACACCTACTTGGGTGTTTAACGGCAACCAGAAACCTCAAAGCTCAAAATATAAGTGCCATTTACGTTATAATATCAAAGCTATATTTTATACCCAAATTTCGCTTGGCAACCCATGTGCGTTGAGTTTCTCTTAAATACATCTATCGATTAAGGGGTGTTAGAACCTCTAACCTTATGAGCTAAGTGATCCTACGGTCGCCGCTTAGACTATGAGGCTAAGGTTGTACTTTATCCAATCGGGTGCAATTTATTTTATTGTTGCTGACCATTGAGACTAGGTCACATTTTACTAGGTACCATTTGAATAAAATTAAAACAAAATCAAATTAGCTTTATCTCATATTGACGTAGGTAGCAGACTCACATTTTAAATCAGGAATATTAATGTAAGCCAAAGTTATTAACGCTATAAAAAGTTATGATACGCACAGTATACACACATTAAAAACTACCTCTAATGGAAAAAAGGTCTACCATTTCAGAATATAAAATAAACTTTTCTAATATACAATATCCAACCGATACGGTATGTGATGATGTTGATCATCGTTATTGCCAATATAATATTTTCCATATATAAACAGCACCATTCCCTTTTCAATGTGTCGAAGTGTATCCCTGAGCTGTCAAGTTGATCCTTTTCACATAAAGTCACACATTTCACTGTTTTGCATTTAAGAAAAAGAGCTTCGAGAGATTTGAAAAACACACAAGTTTTTTTTTCAAAATTTCCTAGTCAAATATATGTATAAACATACCCTACGGTGATGTGCAAATAATTTTTTTTTGTCAAAAACTGTTGCTCTTTCATGAAGCGTCCGCAATGCAGTCAAATTTCTCCAAAATGTAATTAAAATAGAAAACAAAGTTACTAAAAAACAACGGCAACATCTTTAAAATAATGTACAAACACTTAATAAAATATAATAGAAATTTTATTTTATTATTAAAAAAATGAAAAAAATTACAAAATAAAAAAAAAACTTTAATATTTTACTTTATTTTATTTGTTGGTAAGAAAAATTATGGCACGAGTACGATAACTTTGGCACCAAAAATTGATAACGGCGTTTTGTAGAACGGTCAAAAACAACCATTTTTTACTATTGTAGGGGGGTCTATCTCACCCCGTTTAGCAGGTAGGGGCATTTTAGAAAAAAATGACGTAAAATGAAAAAGATATTAAAAATCAACGGCAACACTTACAATAAAGTACTATACCGGTTTTGAAATCCAGAAATCTGTTCTTTAATCTTAAGATTAAATTGAATTATTCATGCCAACAGTTTTCAAACATTTGCATGCAAACTCAAAAGTTTGATAAAAAAATGAAAAAAAAAGTGTAGACCATTTTTTTCAAAATTTTGAATTAATGTGCTGAATTGGCATCAAGTCGTCAATGCTTATATTAATTCTGAATCGAACGCAAAAAACCTAATGATTTTATGTCTTTAAGTTTTTGAGAAAATTGAAAATTACTAAAAGTACTTTTTTATGACATTCTAATTTTTTGCTTGCTTATATAAAAAGAGTATGCTAGCACCCAGCATTCCGGCGTGGCGGCGCGGGGCGCGGCGTATAAGCAGTAAGGCTGTCGCCCAAGTATTTTAATTGTAAATTGTTTTTGTAAAATAAAGGGGTTCTTTCCTCAATTTTGGGCGATTTTTTCAAACCAAATTTCAACGGAATTTATTGTCAATAGTTTTCCCACTTCGCGGGTTCAAGGATTTTCATTTCCTTTTTGGGTCCTATGTCCCGCCAAATTTTGAGCCTTAAAGTATTTTTTATTTTTTTTTTTTCAAAAAACCACTAACACAACTAAATTGGGTGGAACAAATAATAAAATAACAAGTTTCTAGCTTCCAGAAAACCTTCAGTTTTAGGATTGTTAGTGTTGCAGTTGGTTTTAATTTTTTTTTATTTAAAGTCATTTTGTAGAAAACTGCCCCACCCGCCAAAACAGAGTGAGATAGACCCACGGCCCATTATACAAAATGATTGTTTCAAGACCCTCTAAAAAATCCGTTATTATTTTGCTGCGCTCGTAGTTATCCTACTCCCCCACATAAATCCTCAAAGTGAGAATACCAAAAAATTATTAAAAAAAGTAGTTAAAGTAATTTTCAATTTTCTCAAAAAAATAGAAGAATTAAAGCCATTTAGTTTTTTGTGTTCGATTCAATATTGATATAAGCATTGACTACTGAAAGCCAATTAAGCACTTTATTTCACGTTTAAAAAAAAGTGGTCTAAACTTTTTTTTTTTTTCATTTTCTTGTCAAAATTTTGAGTTTGCATGCAAATTTTTCGAAAACTGTTGACATGAATAATTTAATTTAAATTCATGATTAAACAAAACATTTCAGGCTTTCAAAATCGGTAAAGAACTTCACTGTAAGTGTTGCCGTTGTTTTTTAATATTTTGCTTTCCATTTTAAGACATTTTTTACTAAAATGCCCCTACCTCCTAAACGGATTAAGATAGATCCCATAGTAAAACAGGTTTTTTTTACCCTTCTACAAAAAAACGTTATACATTTTTGGCGCTAAAGTTATCGTTCTCTACCCAAAATTATCTATCCAAATTTTAAGCAATATTTTTTTAACTAAAAAGTACCAAATCGCAAAATTATTATAAAATCAAATACGCCAATGACGAGATATTAGGGGATAAACCTAAACTTCTAAAGAAGTTTTCTTTTGGTAAGAACCTGGTTAATAGTATTATTGACGACGGCGACAGATGTTTTGACGAAAATCATATTTTTGGACTTCTCTATCATCTTAAATGTTAGTTTTGATTAAATACTCAATTTGACACAAACCAATACCTGCCAAAACAATATTTCCCCGATATAATTGTTGCACAGTTCTGTTGTTCATTTTGTTTTAACGTCTAGCAAGGACACTGCGCGCGCAAAAAAAAGACGAATAGTAAGGAGATTTCGCTTCTTGCCTGAATGAATAGAAAATCTCCCTCGGATATTTGAAATTATTTACTCTTTGGATCGCGGATCTGGTGACATTGACGATGACAGACTCAATATTTAAGTCTAAAGGGGGTATGCACATTCAGCAACGAATTCCGTACTTATTTTTTTTTTTTTGTTTTTAGAGGTTTATCCTATCGAATATACAAATAACACACACAGCGAATAAAAAGTGATTAATGTGTCCTTTCAGGACTCCAAATAGCTTGTATAATGTCAATTACGTTCGGGTTTACATTTTTTACGATTATGATGAATAAAAAAGAAAATATCAACCCCTTCAAAAAAAAACACGAGCAAAAAGTAATCAAACGATAAAATAGGAGTTTTTTTGCGAGACCGAGGATAATATTAATAAAATGTCCGTAAAATTTTATTGCATGCAATTTGAAAAACATTAAATGTAACTGAAACAGGACAAAAATATCCTGTCCCTGTAGAGCTGTCGGATGTTGATATCGAAGATAGAAATTGAGCGGGATTGGAAAAATGAATAATTAAACCAAAGCCTCTCAAGTGTTTTTTTTATTGGTAGGTAGGTACAGGATTTTGATGGGAAATTCTATATCCGCTGCGGGAAACTCTTGATTTAGCATTATTATATGCGGGATAGGCAGCGCAGGATTCAAGGATCTGTTTTACATTATTGCACTTGTGGGGGGCATAGCAATTTTTCGAATCGAATTGAAAATCCATTTGAGATTTTAAGCTATCTCCGGTACATGGTCTAATAATTATTATACTGGGTACCAACGATTTATTTAATTTCCACTTAATTTTTGGGATTTAAAGGAGATAAGGGATGAGGCTGCATTATTTACAAACGAATGGCGGTGTAATTGATTTTAAAATGAGTACTTAAAGTAACTCGCATAATTACAAATTTCGAAAATAATAGTACAAGAGCCGGGCTCCTAACCTTTAGCACCTCATATATGTTATATTCGCAAAAAATGTATGCTATCTAAAAGGTCAGTAATTAGTCAAAAAAGATCGAATAGTTTCAGAAATTGGACAGCCATAGGAAATTTTTGTATCAATGGTTAAAGTAATTCAAGGTCACCAACTATTTTTGGCACCTCATTTATGGGATATTCGCAAAAAAAGTGTACCAATTGAAAGGCCACCGACGTGTGATTAAGGGTCAGCTAGTTTCAGTAATTGGTCAGCCATAGTATAAGACTTTAAAAACCTCATTTATAGAACTTAAACAAAATAAGTATGCCATCTAAAAGGTCAGTAATTGGTCAAAAAAGGTCAGCTACTTTTGGTCAGTCATAGATTTTTTAAATATTTTTTTTAAAAATGTTTAAGATCAAAACTATTTTTAGCACCTCATTTGTGGGATATTCGAAAAAATATACACCATCTGGAAGGTTACCTAGACCTCATAAAAGGTCAACTTATTTCAGTAATTGGTCAGCCATAGTTTTTGTTTAATTGAATGAGACTTTTAGAACCTCATTTGTGGGATATTCGCAAAAGAAGTATACCATTTGAAAGGCCAACGACTCGTGACAAAAGGTCAGCTAGTTTCAGTAATTGGTCAGCCATAGGTTATTTATAATTTTTGAAGAATTTTGTTTTTCAAGGCCGTATAAGACTTTTAGCACCTCATTTACCGAATTTGCCAAAAGAAAAAGACACCATTTGAAAGGTTATTAAATCCTTATAAAAGGTCAACATGTTTCAGAAATTGGTCGGCCATAGTTTTTTTTTTAATGAATTTTTAACGATTGTTTCAAGGTTACAGTGTAAGAGTCTTCATTAAAAAAACCTATGGCTGACCAATTACTGAAACTAGCTGCCCTTTTATCACGAGTCGTTGGCCTTTCTAATGGTATACTACTTTTCCGAATATCCCACAAATGAGGTGCTAAAGTCTTATACCACCTTGAAAAATAAATTTTAAAAATTCAATTAAACAAAAACTAAGGCTGACAAATTACTGAAACAAGCCGACCTTTTATAACGAGTCGTTGGCCCCTCAAATGGTATACTTCTTTTGCGAATATCCCACAAATGAGGTGCTAAAAGTCTAATTCAATTAAACAAAAACCATGGCTGACCAATTACTGAAATTAGTTTACCTTTTATGAGGTCTAGGTAACCTTTCAGATGGTGTATATTTTTTCGAATATCCCACAAATGAGGTGCTAAAAATAGTTTTGATCTTAAACATTTTTAAAAAAATTATTTTAAAAAATCTATGACTGACCAATTACTAAAAGTAGCTGACCTTTTTCGACCAATTACTGACCTTTTAGATGGCATGATTATTTTTTTTTTTGTTTAAGTTCTATAAATGAGGTTCTTAAAGTCTTATACTATGGCTGACCTATTACTAGAAATACCTTTTATCACAAGTCGGTGGCCTTTCGAATGGTACACTTTTTTTGCGAATATCCCATAAATGAGGTGCCAAAAATAGTTGGTGACTTTGTAAAACTTTAACCATTGATTAAAAATATCCTATATCTGACCAAGTTTTGAAAATAGTTGAGCTTTTTTGACCAATGACTGACCTTTTAGATGGCATACTTTTTTTGCGAATATCCCATATATAAGGTGCTAAAGGTTGGGAGCCCAAGAGCCGACACTTTTTTTAACGCAAACTTTATTAGTGGGTATGTTTTGTTGACTTTTTGGTTTCTATAAATCTCCAAAAATAAGCCGCTAAATTTCGTTTAAAAATCTATTTCTTATCTTGAGTTCTATACATGGGTTAAGAATTTTGAAGTTAGGCAAATTGAATTGGAATCATAATACACGTATTATTTTTTTAAATATAAAAAGGATAGGTTATAGCTTACGCAAGAGGAGGCAGCTACCCAAACTATTAAAATTATATTTGCTTAAATTAGTGTAAATAGTAGATAACCGTTTTATAACTTAAAATGCAGTTTTTCAAAGGAGGTCGAATCACTAAAAAGCTAAGAAAACTCAAAATATTTTTATTTATAATTCATATATACCTACAAAATGGGCACGACTGGATCGCACAAACTTGCTCTCGTAGCTTACAACTTTTACGTAGCTAGAAATTGATGATGTACAAGTACATAGCTTTAGGCATATAATATGTCCCAAAATATTATGATAGCATTAAAAAAAATTAAATAAATTATTACTATAAATAATTACAAATTTATTTAACTTAAAAGATCTTTTGTTGGAAATAAGATTTTCTATTAGAATAGATGGCTTAAAAAAATTATAAAAACCTTCAAGCAGGAAAAAATAATAAAAACCGGCATAAAAAAAGAGTCGAAAAATCATTGATTTAAATTTTTTAACTAAACTGCTTATACTTTTTTTTTCTTGTGCAAAGATAGATGCAAGACATTGCTACTTAAATTGAAAGAGCCTTTAATATTGTTGATCAAAAAATATGTTTTTATAAAAATTGTCGGAAATATACCCATCCAAAAATAACCATATTTTTTATTTGTTGAGGTTTTTGGTTGTTAATAATTTAAGCATGGATTTTTGTTTGTGAATTGGTTTTTGATGAATAAAAATAAATTGCCAAATATGATGTATCAAAAACTTTTAAAATTTTGACTTAAAGTTAAAATTTTCAAAAGTTATTTAAAGAAGTTTTTGAAGTATCATATTTATATTTTTTCCGGCTTAAATGATTCTTTATAAAGAAATGTTTTTTATTCGAAAACAAAAATTACCGATAACTGTATACCAACAACTAACATAAAAAACAGTTTTGTCTTTTTTAAATGACTGAGGACGTAAGAAGACTCATGAATCATGTCTCTTATAGCTAGTTAAAATAATGTAAATATTTGTCAATTTTTTCACACTATGGCATCTCTACCTCACATCTTGCGAGAGACATACCGACTAAAAGGCCGCAGGCGGTATAGTTTATATTTATTAAGTATTATTTAAAGAATGATTTTATTTTACTTTCCCAATTTCTCAAACCTTCATTAAATTGAATTTAATTTTTTTTTTATAAAATCAAATAAAAGTTTGTTTAAAAATTGATTAGTTTAAATTTTAAATTTCAGCCATTAAAAATAATTTTGGAAAGGAAACACAAAATCAAATGGTTAGAACAGTTCATACCGTTTTTTTTTTTCATTTTAATAATTGACATTTTGATAGTCTATCAAATCAAATATAGACTATCAAAATCTCGACAGTTAAAATTTCTCACTGGCTGATTTCGCATCATCCGTTATGCTATTGTTTGAGGCTGAACACTGAACATGTGTCGACATTTTTTTTTTGTCGAGATTATGAAAGTCGAACTCTTAAAAGTCGATTTTTGAAAGTCGGCGTCATCGACAAGGCGATATTTTGCTCGACTTTTTTCAAGCAGTCGACATTTTGTCAAGTCGAGATTTTATAATTGCGACATTTTTTTTAGTCGACGAAAAAATTGAAAAAAAATTCAAATAACTTTTTCAATGGGATACGTCTTCCCATTAACAGTTACTAATACACCGTTTTCTTCAAAGAAGTAAAGCCCCACATCCCACAATACACCTTGATGAAACTGCGCACCAAGGAGAGTATACTCTTAAGGAAAATATCATTCTGTGTTTATCTGCTTCAAATGGTAATATTATCAACAAAATTGTGTATTTTTATTAATGATTAATTTGTTGTTTTTTTTCACAAGAAGTATTTTTGTTGTCTTAACTCCGGAAATATTTTGCAAATTGAATATTCCAGAGAATTTTGCTGCCTGCTCCAGCTCCAACTCCAGCTGCATATGCTCAACTCCCCGCCTGGAAGTTGATCCCCAAACAACTCCAGCAACACCGAACTTGGACCAGGGACAACCTTCTGAACCACAAAAAATTAAGTGGTCGGTGGCAGCAACAAAAAATGTAATTGCTGTCATCAAGGACAAACAATTTTTATTTGATACACCCTTTAAGCATGACAGAGTGTGGGAAATTATTACTGAAGAAATGGCCAAAGAAAACTTTTAATTTCCTAGCCAGGACCAAAAATCGATTTTACAATTTTAAGCGAAAATGTCGACAAAAAAAGGATGGATTGGAAATAACCGGATCGGCTCCAATCAGGTTCGATTGCTGGGAAGAGTGTGAGGGACTTTCACATTACCCCGATTTGAACAACGTCAAATACAAGGCCGCATCTCATTTCAACAGAGAGGGAAGGTGATGAACTTGATGATGACTATGTTGTGACTGAGACCAGAAAACGCCCAGCGGCGGAGGAGATCCAATTAATGAGAGAGGAGCGTAAGGAGAAATGGGAGGAAAGAAAAGCTTTAATGGCAAAACAAATGGAGGAATGAAAAGAAATTGTGGAGAGACAAATAAATGATGCTTAAGAGGGAAGGCAATTACTTAAAACGTTGATGGAGAAACTCTGTAATTGAAAAATTATAAATAGAAAATTTTGAAAATTGTAAAACAAAATTCCTATTTCTGCGTAAAAAGTACAAAAAATGTGATTTAGTGCCTTAAATATTTATTTCTGTTAAATAATAAAATGCAATTTAAAGAGTGTTTGTTAAGTTGATTTCACGACATAAATTATTCCTTTTCGTGATGCCGTTCACTACTCCAGGCTCGGAATCTTCAGGGACAGTGGGACGACCGTCAGCAATAAAATCATCTATTCTCATATCCTTAAACTTTATACATATATTATGCAGCACACAACAAGCTAGAATCGTTGACGGAATGCAGTCGATAGGTACTATTCATATCTTAATTTCTTAAACGACGGAATCGTCCAAACAACAAAGCAACACTGTTTTCAATAATAACTTTAGCGGATGCATGTTTTTTATTGAACACAGTTTGTGCATTTGTCAGCTGTCGGCTGCGCATGTACGGTGGGATACACCAGCTTAAACAAGGTAAGCTTTGTCTCCTAGGCTGTACTTATTCGCCGTTTGTAAAATCATCCCGTTCATTTTCTCGACATTTTAGGTAAATGTCAATGTTTTTAAAAATTCTTATTTCCGAAACTAACCTCGACCAACCTATATAACAATCAATTTACCTCATTTGCGAGTCACAAAAAAAAAAATACGTTGCAACGTCATTGACACAAAAGCCTTTCTGTTTGTGTAAATGCGATCTTTTATAGGTACATAAGTTCCATCTAACACTCCTACCATTCAAAGCATTAACAGTTTGAACAAAACATTGTGATAAATTGATTTTGCTGAGATTAAAACGTTCACTTGTTTTGAAGTTTATTACCTGTAAGAATCTGGAGTTGCTTAAAGCCAAATAACAGCAAGGAGCTGTATGTTGATACATATTTGCATACGACCAACCACATCTTCCTTCCAATTTGATGTTACTTCACGCAGTACCAACTCGTACGCATCTCTAGTCAGACGAAAGTTCTATTGAAATTGCTGCTCATCATATGCTTCAACAACTGAATCCACGTATTTTGTAATTTTAATAACATGCCTTCCGTTATGCTGCATTTACACGAATGGCAAAATGCCATTATATCTGTCAAATTATATCCATTTTTCTTTTCATCGTGTAAACGCTCAAAATACTGGCAATATTTTTGCCAAAATAAAATGGCAGAGATAATTTGGCATAAAATACTGCCATTAATATGACTATGTGTAAACACTTTACTGACGCCATTTTCCGAAATGATGCCATTCTAGATAAGAATGAACTCGCTCATTCTTTTATGGCATGTTGCCAGTATTTTGAAATCTGCCATTATTTGAACTCGTGTAAATGCATGTCATAAAAAAATTAATTCTGCCATTATTTTACCACTTTTTTGGCAAAAATATTGGCAACTTTGCCAGTCGTGTAAATCCGGCATTAGGCTTGTAGTTAGGGCGTTAAGGTCATATTTTAGGTCAAACCTTGCACTTCATTCTGACGGGATGATCTTTGGGACACTAAAAGTCCACATCCTAGGTTTACTTTCAAAAAGTGTTTCCACGGTGGCAACACTGGCAGACTGGAGATATAAGGGCTGCCTTCTGACCATGAGCGTCGTCGTAGAATTTCATACTCTACAGCATATCCGAAGTCCATTTTTATCCATGTATTAGTTTTTTGTATAATCGCTTTCAAAAAGTGAGGGGAAGGTGGAAGTATATCAAACCACTATATATTTGTCTTGGTATAATCTAAACGTATGGCAAATGACCTTAGGATAATTTTGAATGCCCAATCTTATTCGATCAAAACAATTTCAATATAATTTCCCTAGAAAAAGTTTTAAACTTCTTATAAAATGACGACTAAATTTTCAGTGAAACGAGCATAAAATTACAAAATTTCAATGGTATGATGATGAAACTTGGCACACATGTCTCATTTGTCGTAAGAAATAAGAATCAAAAGAGTCCATACAAATATCCTATTTCTTCTTCAATTTCCTTTTCGAATTCGTCCACGAAATTAAGAGGAACTACAATTTTTGCTTGGTTATTCATTTTGATAATAAAAGATAAAATAAAGTTTTCCAAAGTGTTCGTTTGACAGATCAACAATATCTATCAACAAATCGTTTCTAATGAAATGTAACAATTTCAAAGAACGCACCAATGGTACCAAATCCTTTTTGCAGCATCCCAAGCATTCATTTTGATAAATCTAAATAGCTAGTAACCTGCAAAATAAAAAAAAAAACACACAAAAAAGTTATTACGTTTTATTTTTGTAGAACGATTCGTGCGCCACCTTGTAAAATGATTTTTCTTTTATTATTAAAATCGTTAAAGCTGTTATTAAGATAAACAAAGCTCTATCTTAAAGCCTGTTCGGCAGGTATAATAAGAGCTAAATTTTTTTTTTGAATTTATTTTAAGGGAATCACCAAAAATTCTTATGTTATATTATACAAATTTCTATAAAATATTTTTATATATTTATTCTTGTCCGATTTTATTAAATTCTCAAAGTCGATTTTCTTTACGAATGCAACATTTAAAAAAAAAATGCTGTAAAGATAGCATATGTAACATTTAAAGTGTTGCCGGTGTTCTTTATATTTATCTACATTTTTTCACCTTAATCCAATTTATGAAAATGCTTCTGCATAGAGGAAGTGATAGCCCAAAACGTACATGCTCCTGTTTAATGTAACAAAATTTTAAATACTTACACACACTTAAGGCTTAACTACATTCAACATCCTTTTGTACTAAAGTGAAAAAAATGTTTTGTCTTTTTCCAACATGCTACTCAATCCTATCTCTTAGCTCAAATTTTACAAAAGTAAAAGTTAGAGCACTTTTAACTTTTACTTTTGTACAAAAGTAAAATGCCAACACATTCAAAAGAAACAGTTTTGAAACCGACCAATAGATGGCACTGCTGTGGGGAAATTTTATGGCAACAAACCACGAACAAATCATGTCTTGACAGCTGAGATCTGAAGATTTTGTTTTGGTTCGGGAAAGAAATAAAAAGTTTTGTTTTAATAAATAGAGTCAATCGAGTTAATTATACAAATTTAGGACAAAAACAAAGACGATTCCGATAAAAAATTATTCAATTCAAGAGAAAAGAGAAGAACACATGCTCCAAACTCCAAGCCAATCCATCAAAATCCCAGTGGGCTAGAGAAAATGATGTTGTCCGTAAAAATTTACGAGGAATGGTTGCGTTTTTTCAGTGCTGAGCTAGGAAAGTCCTCAGGGATCAGACCAGTTCCATCGTTATCAATCACTATCAGTATAAACGTCTGAAAATATAAAATGATGTAATATTTTCCATAATAAAAATCGAAAAGCTTGATTCACGGCGGTCGTACATTTTTTTTTTTCTAAATATCAGAAATTTAAGGCATTAAACACAATTTTTGTTCTCGTTATCAGATGTCGCTAGAGTATGTGTGTTGTTGTTGACTTTTGTACTTTTTGACACAAATTTTAAAAGTAGTTAAGGCTTAAGGCACACACCATTCATGTGTATAAAGTTAGCAGGGCAACTCCGAAAATTCATAAAAAATATATATAGTCCTGAGCTGCTAATTTATTGCTAATTTGTAACAGAAACAAAATTTATTGCGCTGTTGGATTTCGAGATACAGGGTGTCCTGCTAATTTGACGTCAAGTTAGCAGGATAACTTTCTCAAAAATGTAGATTAACGACCTGAGAGTGGATAAATGTTTAAAAATAATTAAATGGTAATTTGTAACGAAGAAAAAATATTACTTTTTTGTTTCGTTTGCGAGATACAGGGTTACCTCTTGACGTCAAGTTAGCAGGACAACTTTCTCAAAAATGTAGATAGACGCCCTGAGAGTGGATAAATGTTTGAAAATAATTAATTGCTAATTTGTAACGAAGAAAAAACTTTTTTGTTTCTTTTGCGAGATACAGGGTTACCTCCTCACGTCAAGTTAGCAGAACAACTTTCTCAAAAATGTAGATAAACGTCCTGAGAGTGGATAAATGTTTAAAAATAATTAATTGCTAATTTGTAACGAAGAAAAGAAAGGGTTACCTCTTGACGTCAAGTTAGCAGGATAACTTTCTCAAAAATGTATATAAATGACCTGAGATTGGATAATTGTTTAAAAATAGCCGTGTTTTTTGAGAGAGTGACTAGCAACTTAGTTAAAGTTTTACACGGAAAATACAAACAAAATTCTCTATAATAATTTGTTTTGTTATTGTTTGGCGTGTAAACATTTTGCTGAGTTGTTAGTCACTCTTTCAAAAAACACGGCTAATTTTAAACAATTATCCAGTCTCAGGTCATTTATCTACATTTTTGAGAAAGTTGTCCTGCTAACTTGACGTCGAGAGGTAACCCTTTCTTTTCTTCGTTACAAATATGCAATTAATTATTTTTAAACATTTATCCACTCTCAGGACGTTTACCTACATTTTTGAGAAAGTTGTCCTGCTAACTTGACGTCAAGAGATAACCCTGTAACTCGCAAACGAAACAAAAAAGTAATATTTTTTCTTCGTTACAAATTAGCGTTTAATTATTTTTAAACATTTATCCACTCTCAGGTCGTTAATCTACATTTTTGAGAAAGTTTGTCCTGCTAACTTGACGTCAAATAAGCAGGACACCCTGTATCTCGAAATCCAACAGCGCAATAAATTTGTTTTCCCTTACAAATTAGCAATAAACTAGCAGCTCAGGACTATATATTTTTTTTATGAATTTTCGGAGTTGCCCTGCTAACTTTATACACATACACCATTCCCTTATAAATACTGCAACTGGTCATTTTTATTTTTTTTTTTTTTGCAAAGTCGTTAGAGTCTGTTGATATCTTATCTCTATAATCATACTAATAATCTTAATTTATATAAATCGATTCAATTCACTTATTCAGTGACCCAAAGAAAGGTTTCTTTAGATGACTTCTTATAACAAAAAAAAAAACGTGAATTAAAGGCAGAAATCCGTTTAAAATAATAAACTCCCAATTCCAAGTAAGTCATCCAGAAAACGACCATCCGATGATAAGTTAAAAAAAAAGTATCCAAACTCCTTGTTTCAAAAATATTTTTGTACTCGATGTGTTGGCATTAAGTATATTTCAACAAACCAAACCTTTTGCTCTACCATGATAATACTCTTTAGAATGTTTTATCCAGGGGCAAAACTGATACACGTTTTCTAGTTGAGTTATTTTAATGTATCACAAAAGCCTATAATATAGTGTAGGTTATCATCATCAGATGTAGTTCTGTAAGTATGTACACGTACAGTTCATACATCGTCAGCGGCAAAAGCTTTATATCGTTGAAATGCTCGTTATACCATCAGCAAGTATAATGCAGACAGAAATTCTCACTTCTCGAACTAAAGTCAATTGCATATAAGGTGCATTTCACAACAGTAGTTGTTGTAAGTTAAAAATGTCTAATTTAAACATAATAATTAACTCCCTTAGGGGTGTCCGATAAGTATTTATACATCTCGGAAATTTTTAAAAATGATACTTCCGGACTCGATAAATGGATGAAAATCCAGAAAAAAACGTTTTATTTGTTAGATTTTCTTGATTTTGAAGGCTATGGAAACGAGCAACTAAGACTCGTCATAGATGTAATTTTGTGTGCTAAACTCAAATCCGTTATAAATTTTTCGTCATCGGTTCTAGTTTTTGAGATATTCAAGTCTGAAAATGGAATATAACCATTTGCTCACCTATTTTTGAGATTTTATTAAAATTGGAAAAGGTTTGTTAAAAAAAAATGCACCTATAGGTTTATCTGTTTTATTGATGAATGTCAAGTTAGCACTTAATTTGTGGAAATACAAAAATCTTAATATGCAGTTAACTGTAGCTTATTAGTAGTAAATTAGTTGTGAAAAAAAACTGTAGCTCTACTATTTAAAAAAAAATGGTATGTAGTGCTAACTTTGATATAAATTTGGCACTACACTTTCTGGAATTGTTAAAACTAAGAACGCAGTTAATTCAAGCTTTTTAGTAGTTAATTAGTTGTGGGGAGAAAAACATTCCGAAAAAAATGTTGTTGCCCTTTTTTTTTTTAAAGTAAGGGTAGGTAGTGGTAACTTGACACTGGCACTGGTGAACTCACATTAAAAAAGGAAATTCGAAAATGTAAAGGTTCCATTATTTGAAGCTTCTTACTAGTAAATTAGTTGTGGAGGGAAAAAAATTCCAAAAATATTTTAACCGTACTTTTTTTAAAACAATAGGGGGAGGTAGTGCTAACATTGGTGATTGTCTAAGAGCCGACAGCAAATTTTGGGAGTGGATTGATAACCAAAATATGAGAATGAGGGTGTTTAGGTGCTTATGGCGTGGTATCGAAAACAAAAGTCTGGTAGGTTCTTTTTCAGCCTTTGGCGGGGGTGGAGGTTTGAAAATGGCGATTTTCCAATTTGTTTGTCAGAGGTATTACCACATCAATAAATTAAAAAAAATATATACTGTGATGCCCTGTCATTTTCTTTAAGTCCAAACATCATAATCTTCAATCCGACCGATAGATCTAAAGATATAAGCTTTTTAAGAGGACCTTATCGTCTTTGTCTTGGAGAATTATAAAACACAAAAAATCACAAAACAGAGTCTCCAAAAGGATATCGCTAAAAAGCTTATATCTTGAGTTCTATCGGTCGGATTGCCAATATTAATATGTTTGGACTTAGAGAAAATGACAGGGCAGCACAGTATATACTTTTTAATTTATGAAGAGGTAATACCTTGGGCTGGCCACGAGACGAAAAAAGTCTCGGTCCCGATCTCGTATGACGAGACCGAGACGACACGAGACGAGACTGCCTTTTAAGCAACCGAGACAAGACCGAGACGAGACTGCATGTTTGGACCGAAATTTACAGAGAGTCTAATAAATTAAAAATCCAATTTCAATTAAATATTTATTTTAATCTGCACATATTCAAACTATAATCGAAAATATTTCGTTCCAATAATCAACAGTTTTTCCGGAAATCGTATTTTTTGGAGACGAGACCGAGACGAGACTTAATTATACGAGACTGACACGAGACCGAGACGAGACTGAAAATTTTCCAATTTGACGAGACCGAGACGAGACTTATACAAAAGTCTCGCAGAGTCTGGTCTCGTGGCCAGCCCTAGTAATACCTCTGACAAACAAATTGGAAAATCACTATTTTCAAACCCCCGCCGAAGGCTGAAAAAGAAACCGGCCAGACTGTTGTTTTCGATACCACGACATATGCACCTAAAAACCATCATACTCATATTTTGGTTATAATCCACTCTCAAAATTTGCTGCCGGCTCTTGGTCTATGAACTCAGCCATTAAAAAAAGGAAATAATTCGAAAATGTGAACGTGCCATTATTTGGAGCTTTTCACAAGTAAATTAGTTGTGCAAAGAAAAAAAATCCAAAAAAATTTGTATTGTACTTTAAAAAAAATAAGGGTAGGTAGTGCTAATTTCACACTGGTGAACTCAGCCATTAAAAAAGGAAATTTGAAAATGTAAATGTGCCATTATTTGAAGCTTTTTAGAAGTTAATTAGTTGTGGAGAGAAAAAAATTCCAAAAAATAGTCTGCCTTACTTTTTTTTTAAGTCGTGTAACCTCATAGGGCGCCAACAAATCGTCGCCATCCTTCACGGTCTGCGGCTAGATATTTTAACTGTGGCTGCGTCTTTCTCTGGGTATCTGCTTCTGCTAACACTGTTGATTTCCATGTTGTTCTTGGTCTTCCAATCCGGCGTGCACCCTGAGGATTCCATTCAAAGAGGACTGCTTCGCAATATCATCGTTTGGTCTCCTCAGTGTGTGACCAATCCATTGTCATTTCCGCTTTCTATGTCGACGTCCAGCCAATCTTGGTTTGTCCTGTACCACAATTCCTGGTTCGAAATAATTTGTGGCAAGCGAATCTTCAGGTTGCGACAAATGCTGTAGTTTCCTCGAAATGCGTTGTTGTAGGACTCTCTTACAATGGCAACTATTTTTGGGGGAATTCCTCTGCCAAGAAGTGATCTGCATTAACAATCGCGGTTAACTCGGGCAAATGCCTTCTCAATATCCACGAACATGAGATAAAACGGTGATTGAAACTCCGCAGACTGCTCAAGGACAATACCCAGGGTGTTGATATGGTCCACACACGATCGACCGCAGCGGAATCCAGCTTGATGACTACTCGATTCTAGCCTTTATTCGCTGGAGAACAATGGTTGCTATTAGTTTTGGAAAAACGGATAAAACGGTAATACCACGCCAATTGTTGCAATTCTTTCCCAAACAGTTTGTATTAACGGCGGTAGAATACTAGCCGTTGTGACGGGATCGGCTTTCAGGAATTTAGCTGGTACAAATCAAGTCCAGCTGCTTTGTTGCTTATGAGGAGATTAATAGAACATTGGATTCCCGCTACTGAAGGATGTTTGATGTCAATACATCTACAGGACCTGCGCATCTCCTTTACCTCCGATACTTCAGCACTCTGCGTCTACCCAGCAGAATCTTCATTCAGCAGGGCACAGAAATGAGCCTTCCATCTGCTTTTTACTCAGACAACTTCCTTAGATGTTTGGTACAATTGTCTGTTATCTCATCTCCTTGCAGTGCTTTCCGCATTACTTGCATGATCATTTAACCTCACCCTCATATCATGTCTCACACAACGATATACCAACTTATGTGCTATCCGATACTCGCTTCGCAATACGTTGAAAATCTGCCTCGGCATTTATTTTTGCAACTCCAACGATTTACGAAGCTCAATTTTATCCCAGGTGTCTCGAGATATCCAAGAGTCACTAGCTCTCGTCCGCCTAGGCACAGTTCACACTTTTTATTTCACCCTAAATCTCGTCAATTCCTGAATGTTGAGTTTCGTTTAATAACGAATTTTTGTATCGAAGTGAAAAGTCACAATCTAAATAGAGCCATGGACACTTATACTAGAAATAATGCCGGATTTATGCATTTGTGAAATGACACTATATTTTCGAAGTTTGACCATTTTGTAAGTCGCACTATCTTGTAACTGATCGCCTGTAGGTAGATACTTAAAAAAGTGTCATAATATATTTTCTTTAATACAGTTTTTTGTTCTTTGAGAAAATGTCCTTACTCTTACAAAATGGAGAAATTCACAAATGCATTATACCTTTTGAAGAGGATGATGTGCGAAGGAGAGGATTAGAAAATCCTTTCACCATGTAAGCAAAGCATAAAACCATATATCGCCGACGACGAGCGACGCAGCATCAAGTTGACATTCTTAAGATGGACGGGATGGTCGACATGTGACGTTAATAAATGAACTGAACAATAAGATACGATCAATTCAATTTCCCAAGAAGAAGTGGTGTAATATTGCGCGCTTAAATTTATTTATTGCAAGTCATTTGTTTAGATGTAGTCATTCAAGCATGCAAGTCTATCCAGCTTGATGTTTTAGTGCTGATGCTCTTCTTTGTCTTTAAGCATAGGCTAGGAGAGAACCCTTTACTTTTATATAGGCATCCAGAAGACATCCTGTTTGTTTGTAGGAGGATATCCAACGAAACAAAAAAATATCTGACGTTCCCCTGACATTATCTCAGCGGAACATTATGAAGAGAGCGTGAAACGGAAATGCAGAACAAGGGTTGAGATGAAACATTTCCTTTTCCTAGGAGTTGTTTACGAGGATGTTTTGTGTACAGAAAGGGGTTTCATTTTTGGGTGGTAGGCTGCTATAAAGGGGAGGCAGATTCGTTTTATTCAATTTGTTAAATGCGAACATTAGTGTATCGCATGAGCTCCCGATAAGAGTCTTGAATAATGGATATTCCCGACGACAACGCCATGCCATTTAACCGGGGATTACTGGCATCGCAACGCAAGTAGAGGTACGAGTTGCTCTCCCTTAAGCATTCCAACCGCTGTAGAGTTGGCTGGGCTAGGGTTGCTACGACGCGTCGCGCCGCAACCACACTACCACCGCCCTCTCAACTACTGGAAAATTTAAACATTCAATTTTAATTGGATTCGATTTGAGGTGTTCTGGCGCTAAGGACTAATAAACATTACACACGAGAAACTTGCACATATACATACCTAGCACTAGCTGCGTGCAAATATACCTCTACCTATGCCTTTATCTACATATTCGTATGTGTAAGTTTATCGAGCAAAAAAACATTAATATAGATTGTGGCAGTATGTTCAGGGATTTCGGTTTTCTGTAAAGGGGATTATGAATTTATCGTGGTTTATGAAAATAAGTTATTTCATTTGCGCCGCTTAAGTGTGACGATGATTTGGTTTGACAGCTTTGTTAGCGTTTATATTATTTTATTTTGATGGTAGGGGTGTTAATTTAAACAGATATTTTGTTTTAATTAGAATGTTTTAGAAGATGGCAATAATTGGTTGCTGGGACTTATAGTGCTAAATTTTAACTGAAAAATAAATTAGTATATAAGATGCTTGTGGCTGGCTGATTGAAGATTTTTTTTTGTTGTGTTTGATTTTGCTTATGTTTTCAGTCTTTGATCTTTCGAAAGGAATGTGATTTGAGCTTAGACATAAAATTCATTAATGAAGGTAATTTGAATTAATATTTTTTTAAGAAGAATTTTATCCATCCATTTAGCTAATGGTAAATCATTCTATTATTTAGCCATGTGGATAAAAGAGTCTTTATTGCTAGTTCACACGTTCGTTTACTCTTGTAGCTTAATTAGCTTAGAATAATTTTTAAGACTCTCCGGAGTGGACAATGGTATACTATTAAAGAATTTTGCTCTCGACACAATCATTTACCACTACATAAAATTGAGGGTTCCTGATGAGCAGGGAAAAGATTTTGCTAACATTGCCTATTTTTTTTGCGTGATCTTAAGAAAGTATCGACTTTATACAAACACGATTCATGTCCTCCTGATTCAAAATGTATTCATTTTATTTTGCCTTTTTTGCCTTTTTTACCCGTTAGTGTTTTTTTTTGCCTTTTTTACCCATTAGTGACTTTTTTGTCAATTTTGACTTGCTTGCTTTTTTTTATCAAAGTTAAACGAAAAAATCTTCAAAAAATTCTACAAATACAAACTGCATGTAGTTTTTACATTTCCAGTTGAGATTATTTCACTTAAAAACGTGATCCTAACACAATCTAAAGCGCACCGAAAACATATCTGCTTGCTCTCAAGAAAAAAAAAGCAGGTAGTGTAGACTGTAGATGGAGTTACTATGATCTTTTCTCAATAAAATTTGATGTCCTTTTTTTATTTTTTTTTACTCATTGAAAATAGATATTTGCATTTCTCTATGAATGATCGTGCATTTCCTTGCACTACAAATATCAGTTAAAATTTGGAAAAATCGAAAGGGACAATAATTGCAAATGAAGTTTTGAAAAAGATCACTCTTGATTTTAATGTAAATCGTGGCCTTAGAACCTTAGAGCAAATACTGTAATAAATGGCGACGTCAACTCCAAACTTTCCGAGAACGTTGAAGTGAATGATGTTGAGACTAGAGATTTTAAAATGGGCTCCACTCGTTTCAGCTCAAGTAGAAAGACCCTTTAGCTCATTTAAGACGCTTCTATGAGACAATCGTAGAAGGCTGTTACCTGAGAACTTCAAAAAGCTGTTGGTAGTTCAATGCTAATATAATTAAACATTAAGTTATGTTTATGTTCTCTTTATTTAATAAATGCCTTTTTTGCCTTTTTAAGAATTTTTGTTTGCCTTTTTTGATTTTTTTAGGTCAGCAAAATCCTTTCCCTGCTGATGAGTTTAAAAGAGGCCGTAGGAGCTTGAGAGTCGATCAAATGTTTACACTTCGACAGATTTTAGAAAAAAAAACAGGAATTCCAGATCGATACACACCGCACCTCTTTATTGATCTTAAAGTTGCGCGTGAAAAGGGACGAATTATACCGAGCCATGTTATATCTCGGCACCCCTGCAAAACTCGTCCGCTTGTGCAGGATGACGATCAAAATCGGTAAAAACACCACTGAATCCTTTGATGTTGAAGCCTAGTACGCTGCAGATGCCAAACCAAAAAGATAACGAAATGCTTACGAAAACAAAGCGGAAACATTTTCATGGAGAGTTTCACAAATTGCAAATAAATAAAACAAATTTTAACGAAAAAATCAAACAAAATCCATGCTGTAATGAAAGTAAAAACAAATAAAAAACGAACAAACCCAAATGTCATTTTTCCGCACACAATTAATGGTCTGTGCAATTAATTATGTGCGAAAAGAGATTGCAGACTTGTAAAAACAATCTGGTATGATCAATTTCGTTGGTCGAACATGATTGGTCGTTTATGATTTCGTCATGCGATTTTTGTATGGGATTTTTTGTTTCATATCAGCGGCGTACTAGGGTTGAGAAAGGTCTGATGCAAGGCGACGCGTTATCATGCAACCTATTTCACATCGTTCTTGAATCAATTGTACGCAACGCGGAAGTCTGTTGACTAGTGCGTTGCGTACAATTGATTCAAGAACGAAGTTAAATAGGTTGCATTATAACGCGTCGCCTTGCATCCGCCCAGCACCAGCGGTTCAATTTATCAAAAGTCCATTCAATTGCTTGCGTATGCAGATTACATAGACATTTTCGGCAGAATGAAGCGAGCTGTGGCAGGCGCATTTGCGAACATTGAATCGGAGGCGGCTAAAATGGGATTGGCGGTTAATGAGGACAAGACGAAGTATAAAAGCTGTCATTGAGAAAAGAATCTCAACATCGTCGACTCGGGCAAAATATCACGATGAACAGATATAACTTCGAAATGGTCAATGACTTTTTCTACCTGGGCTCCACTTTTACCTCGCAAAATGACATTTGTGCAAAGTTCAAACGAAGAACTACCACGAATTGCCAACTGCTGTTTCTTCAGTCTAAGAAGGCATTTAAGTAGTAAGGCCCTCTCTCAGAGAACCATGGAGACTTTATTCAAGACCCTAATCATGCCGGCTATGGGGCAGAGGCATGGGTGCTTTGAGAGGAAGATTGTTCGTGTGATTTTCGGTCCGGCGGGTATCGAAGGAGTGTGGAGGAGAAGATTCAACGACGAGCTATACGGGCTAAACAGCGACGTTGACCTGGTCAAAAAGCTGAAAATACAGCAGCTGAGATGGTTGAGGCACGTGGAGTTTATGGACAGCAACGCACCTACCCGACGAGTATTCGAATCCAACTCTGATGGTGTACGCAACAGAGGAAGAAACCATAACAGGTGGCGCACACAAGTGGAGAACGACATCAACCAACTCGGTGTGAACAACTGAAAACGGCTAGCTAGGGACAGATCTGGCTGGAGAGGCTTTTAGTTGAGGCCGAAGTCCATCCTGAGATGTGAGCGCCATCTTAAGTAGGCAACTAAGTAAGATATGCTATAAAAAAGAAATGTTGAATAACTTTTGAACTGAGGGTGGAAAAACGATTACTTTTGCTGAATAATCATAAACAGCTGGTGGACAAAAGACGGCACTAAGTCTCATCCTCCCAAGTCATGTATTCGCGGCTGTAGACAAGTTTTTTTTTGATTTTGGGGAGTTGCTATAAAAAAGAAAAGCCTAATAACTAATAACTCCCGAGCTTGGAAAACGATTTTTTTTGGTTAGACAAACGTTTCTAATAAACCCCACCCAAAAATTTTGAGTTCTAGGTTCCCACTTCACACAGCTCCTTAGTTAGTCGAAAGAGAAGGGAAGACGAATTTCGTTCAGAGGAGATTTTTTTTTTTTTTTTAGAATGAAAATGAATTTTATTTTTAGCCTGTTCTCCTTAGAATAATTAACAATATTTGACTTTTCTGTTTTTTTTTTTATTTTTTTTTTTTAAATCATTTTTCCTCAAGCAAATTTAATTGTACTCCATAGTTTCCTTAAATATCTTGATAACATTAAACCAAAAATAATTTTACCAGAATATAAAAATACTTCTTAGCATCATGGCAGCTTATGACAATGATTATGATACCAAAAATATTATTAGAAAAGAGCATTGATAGAGGAAATTAAAATACAAAATATTCTTACCAAAAATTGTATAATATTCTCATAAAGAACTTCCATTATTATCCTGAAATGTACGAGTATATTTTGGCTTAGCTTTAGGTACTTGAGGAACAACACTCAAGGATCATAATCGGCTACCATAAAATACGGCCAACTATTAAATCTCCTCACTATAAACAGCCATTTTGATAACAACCACCACCACCCCTGACGCCACCGAACGTTATGTGATGACAGTGATATACAAAAATTTCTGAATGAAAAAAAAAAACTGAGGCAATCAAAGAAAATCCTTCGCAAAAGGCCACGAATGAGTATATCAAAATTAAGTGAGACATAAAACTGTCAGCATTACCAAAAAAGAAATAACCATCACTGGCCGGTGGCAGCGACAGCAGCAGCGGCCATATAGATGTCATCTGCCGACTCAGGACCATTTAGCTGGATATATGGAATTGCCATAGAGTCGCAATGCCAACAGCAGCTCACGCCAGACAAACCAATTGGAAATCCTTTTTGTTTCAAAAAAATAAATGAGAATTGATCTAATGTGTTTTTTTCACCATAAACATCAGCTGCTGCTACGGACTGTGGCTAGTAACTGCTTTGGTCACTGCTAAAACAAAAAACACCAACAACAACAATACTGGATGGCAATCTATTTAGTGCGAGGCTTAACGAAGTAAATTGAAGCGTATCGCTTTTCTCAAGACTTTGGATTACCTATAAGAAAAGTCCAAATGACACATTGAGAGGATTTCCACCGAAAAGTATACCATTTGAGTTTTTAAATTTTCCACAAGAGCCGATAGAAGACATTTATGTGCTTCTATATAAAGCTATGTTGTGGGAGAGGATGGAATTTGGACGAACAAAAAATGTTACTGGATGTTGTCTTTGCTTATAAGTCCTTACGCGCGGCAATTGCGAACTCATTATGGATGCCATAAAATATAATAAGATCGGTCTGCTAAGAAGTAAAAAAAAAATACACTGTTAAAACTCGGAGTGAAGCTGTTTTGAGTGGTTTCACGTTAAAGTGATAATGATGGGCTCCATAACGGTATGGATGTATATAAATCACCAAAAATTGCTCAGAGGACCTCAAAGCGGTGTGATAATGTTTTTTTTTTGTCCGTTGTAAAAACAAAAATGTCACTTAGAGTAGGTACAGAGTACATAAATCTTGCTGTTTTTATTTGATAATTTAAATAATTTTTAATATTTAAAAATTTTATATTCTTAGAACTTGTAGCTACTTGATGTAGATAAAAAAGTTAAAGTTTGCTTTACTAATAAATAACCAAGATGATTAAAATAAGTAAAGTAAGGAGATTTATTATATATTGACAAAACTAAAATAGAAGACGGTATTTAAGGTAGATGAAAGATATTACGACCCTTATTTTGGCGGACACTTTAAGGCGGAATTAAAACAGTTTATATGGGTGATTCTGCAAACTATGGAATCAAATGATGATAATTCCGGCACGACACATTTTGAAGAAAATGATGGTAAAAACTTATAGTCTTAGAGCCCACAGCAAGTTTTGGGGTGCGAAAGGAACCAAAAAAAAAATTATATGAGTCGAAAGGTGTGTTAAGGACAACAAAAGAAATGCAAGTCTTGCAGTCCCTGGTAGCGGCTGTAAGGTGGGATGGGCTATTTTCTAAAAAAAAATGACTTAGAAGAGAAATCAAATTATTAAAAATCAACGCAACGGTAACATGTACAATGCCCTGTTATATTTTAATGAAAGGCCAGAAGCCCTTCTTTTCCTTTTTAAATAAAGTTATTTCAATGAATAGTTTTTGAAATATTAATGTTTGATCTCAAAATTTAAAAAAAAAAAAAAAAAAAATATCAATTTATAGTCAAAAACTGAAAACCGGATGGAACCAGCATTCTCATAAAAATAAGACAAATCCGGTTAAATTATCATTTCAGCAACCAGTTAAAATAGGACAAACATGCGGGAAAAATTCTTACATTTTTGAAACTTGGTGGGAATGTCGGATTAACCATAAGAATAAAGAATCAAAAGATTCCATAAAAATATCTGTATCCCACGCGTGTTTTTTGGAGGGGGAAAGGGGGAGGTAAGACTTATCGAAATTTTCTAATAAATAATTATGTTTTCTTATTAAAATTGTGACTTTTATAATTTATATAAAAAATACATAGTAAATCCTTCAGAAAAAATACATAAAAGTATCCAGAGTAATTGTTATGTAGGTACCTAACGTTATATTTTAGACTTCAGTTTAATTTCAGTTGTTTTCAATAAAAATTTATCAAAAATGTGATTAATAAATTACTTTTGTGGTAAATAATAATTAATTTTTTAGAAATGTTTAATAAAAAAGTAACGAATTTAAAAAAATAGCCTCAATTCGCAACATTTTATCAAAAAAAACATGCCAGGGGAATAGGGGAATCAGGCCAGGGGACTGAGAATTTTTATAGTTTTTGCGCCAAAAACATAGAAACGTTTTATTTGAAAAAAGAAAAAAAAATATTTTATACTGTGGTTTCATTAGGCCTAAACAATTCCCCAAAAAATGTGCCTGTTTTCGTACAAAATTTTTCTGTTAATCCGAGAAACTGAGCGACATTCCATGTTTTCTATCTCAAATATCTTCATCACATTTGTCATACATTACGGAAGACATGAATTATTATTATTACGTATTAGCGAGACTTGAAACTTGACTATATCATATCTGAAACTTCGATAGGTACATGGTTATCGAAATTTTTGACTGTTTCAATCTGCCAGGAGACTGATATGAAACACGGGGGACAAAGTTTAATGATTTTTTTTTTGTAGTAAAATAAATGGTTATGAAAAATTTGTTTACGTCATAATAAAGACTTATTACTTCAGGTTATTAATTTACTGTTGGTTTTAGTGTGGACCCAAAAATGAAAGAACAGTTATGATTTTTATTTGGAAAACAAGCGGGGGACACGTCAGGGGACTGAATATTAGGCACTTTGAAGGATTTATCAAAAAAATGTATCAGATTTTTAAAATGTATCGGATCATGATAATTTTGTTTGCCAATGTGGGTATCGACTAGATTTGACTGCTGAAAGAAAATCAGATCGATTGGTTGATTGGTTGTTTTCAAAATATCAACGTGATGGTCAGGCCATAGAACATTCCATCATTTGTAGAATCACCCATATCAGTTTCTGTAGCTTATTAAATGTAAATTTGTTGTTCAATCCATAAATTTGCAGCTTGCTTAGTTTTTGAGTTATCGAAAATTCGGATAAAATAAGTCTGAAATTAGCGGACTATATCCAAAATAATAAGAATTTTGAAGTAAAATTGGTACTCAAATTTGTAGCTTTTTAAATGTTCTAAGGTTATAAACAAAATGAATCCTGTGCCTATAACAGTTTTTTAAATATTCAAATTTCCGCTAAAATAAGTCTAAAGTTAGCGGACGAAGAGTCGAAAATAATAATTTTTTTGATGTCCAAAATTATTTTTTTTACAAAAATTAATTTCTTATCTCTTAAGATTAATTTTTTTATTTGAATTTTAAGTTTAAAAAGTGCATTTCCGGTCCGCTAAAGCTGGCTGACAAAATCTAAAAAAAAATGAGATTTTCAATTTGAGATTTTGTTCGCCAGCTTCGCGTACCGGAAGTGCACTTTTTTAATCTTAAAACTCAAATAAAAAATCCCCAGTCAAAGCTACAAAATTAATTTTTGAGCAACAAATTAACATTTCAAAAGCTACAATTTCTGATAAAAAAAGTTTAAAAATTTAATTTTTTTTTTTTAATTTTGACCGTTAAAATCTTATTTTAGCGGAGTTTTGTATAACAAAAAAACAATGTGAGCCACAAAATCACGGTTTGCGCGGTTGATCTAATTCAATCAAATTGTGGCAAAAAAAAATTTGAATTTTTTCATTTTTTAGATTTTAGAAGGTCCATTTTTTGGTAACTTTCGCCAGCAGAAACTTAAATATTAAATAAACCGTAAGATCAACAAATTATGGGTTTGCGCAACCAATCAGCATTTCAAAAGCTACAAATTGAGGCAAAAGAAAAAAATTGAAAATCTTATTTTTTTAGAATTTGTCCGCCAGCTTATGCGGGCCGGAAGAACACTTTTTAAACTAAAAATTCAAATAAAACAATTACCCTTAAGAGATACAAAATTTTTAGGTAACAAATTAGCATTTAAAAAGCTATAATTTTGGACATCAAGAAAAATGTTATTTTCGAATGTTCGCCCACTAACTTCAGACTTATTTTAGAAGAATTTTCAAGAACTGAAGAAGTAAGGGAGCTACAAATTTTGGTATTGAGCAACAAATAAGCATTTATTAAGCTCCAAAAACTGATATCAACTTTTTTCGATTCCACCTCAAAGTGTCCGCCAAAACGAGGGACGTCATTTTTTTGTTTGGATCAATTATAGTACAGTAACTACATATATACATATACCCACGTATGAGTCAAATCTGGTAGTTCTGATTTCTTGCTGAGTTGATCAGGATGTTGGCCTTATAAAACCTAACTTTTCGACCTCGAGCGGAAACCGCTTCATGGTGAAAAACCAGAAAAACCGCAATTTTTTGGCGCTTTTTCAGTTATTGTCGATTTGAGTTCTAAAGAACTAATATAAAATAAAATCATTGTTCTACGATTTAATATTAACCATCTTTCTAAAATACAGCATTTCATAATTTTGTGATATAAAATTTAATATAACAAGTAGTGTTATAAACAGGGCAAGTTTTTTTATGCGCGAAAATACATAAAATGTGCGCATAAAATATGCACGTGACGTAAAATGAGAAAATGATATGCGCTTAAAAAGTAAAAATATGCTCTGCAAAAGTTGTAAGATAATGCAAAAACTTTAAAATTAAAAAAAAAATTGGTCTATTATTTGTCAACAAAAACAAGCAAAAAATAATAAGCATAAAATAAATCTAAAAAATCCTATCACTATTACTATTCAGCGTTAATATGTTTGATATTTTTCTATTTTTCAGTACGCCTCATTTTTATATAAAACATTTTCAATTTTCTTCAAAATAACTCTGCCTTCGACTGAATTAATTTTTACAAATGCATCTTCCATCATATCAATTTGCGTTTTGAGTGTGTTCCATGCCTGTAGTTCAGTTATACTTTCATTAAGAAATCAATAGTTCGAACTTATAAAAATAATTTTTTTTTATTAAATGATTCAATTGTGTTTAGTGGTGCCAAGTTGGCATTTTTATAGAAGTTGGAATCGAAAATTTTGCATAAGTAAATATTTAAATTTTTAAATCAATATTTCGAAAACATTCACTAAAAAAATATCTATGCATTTTTATGCATGAATGAAAAAACTTGTTTTCTTCTTTGTTTATAAAATAAAAAATACGATTTAACCTAGAACTAGAAATACTCGCCCCTGGTTATAAAACAGTATAATGGCAAATATAGAATGGTTCACATTAATGCATCAAAGCACTGGAGCGTAAAAGTTGGGCCAAAAGTATAGAAAAATCATACAAGAAGGGGGGTCTATATACCCCCGTTAAGATGGTATGAGCAATTTGCTAAACAAGATTACTTAAAGTAGAAACAACTGTATTGAAAACAATAGTAACTCCTAAAATATTCTCATGTAGCTTATCTTAACCCATTCTTTAGTTTTCTTTTTAAATAAAGTTGTTTTAATCGACAGTTTTTGAGAAATTATTTTCCAAACTCATCCTGATCAACTCAACAAAAAATCAGAACTACCAGATTTGACGCAAACGGTTCCTACCATACAAACGACAAGGTAACTGGACAATTAAGATTAAAGTGATAAAAACTTTTTTGATGATTTTTTTTTGCAAAACCCCCAGTATCTCAAATAGCCCTAAAAAATGTTTGTGGTACCATTTGCTCCAAAAGTATCCAACCGATTTCGATAAATTGTATATGGTTGGAAAGACATACAGGTACGGGGATGTACAGAATATATCTGAGACACGCATTTACATACTGTGGATCATTTTTGTGTTTGCACTTTCGATCACTGTGCATATAAAAAAAAATAAAAAAAAAATATTTTGATTTAATTTTTAAACTAATTGTTTTGACTCTAGAGTCTGTGAATATTTTGGTGGTCGTATTTCGGCCAGTGGGCGATACTTAGATCTTTATTCCGGAAAAATCCCAGAAAGCTGAATTATGGTATACACGTTCTGTGAACCTTTCTTAATAAGCCCACCTTGATATGTTGGGTGCTAGCTTCAGCTTTCGGGGATTTTTTCCGGAACGTGTACCTTATTTTGACTTATTTTCCTGAACTACTAGGGAATAACATAGAAGTACTTCACATCAAATTTGAAGCAAATCCGTCCAACCGTTTACGCTCTAGCTCGAGTACAAGTATATTTGGACACACAGACGCACAGAGAAGCAGCGCGACGGACATCTTGACATAAAATCACTTTTTTGGACTTTTCCAAAATCGTAATTTAAGTTTTGATTAAAACCTCCAAATTTTTATTTGACACGGAACCAATGCTACCATATACAGCAAGTAAAAATATGTCAATGAAATTTCGTTCTCATTTGTATAAAATTCAATAGAATTTATTAAATCTGTGGTGGTTTAGGTAATAAGGCAAAACTCGATTTGTCAAAATAGAATATGGAATTCCTATTTCGAATTTTTAATCCCAGATTTATAAGCAGAATTATTTAATCAATGCAATATTTTTCTTTGGAAATATTCAGCAAAATTCTAATGCATTTTCCACTTAAAAATAAATATTGTTGATGAAAAATTCAATTAAGGCTGTAAGCCAATAAATATTTAAAATGATTTCACAGAAATTATCTTCATGTGATGTAAGTAGGTACTGAATATTTTAGAGGGTTTTAGGTTATTACACATTTAAATCCAAGTACTATCTACACCAAATATTTTATACATATAATAAAATATATTTTCAGATTTTTTTGTTTTTAAAGCAGAAATTTAATAAATTAAAATGATATGACATTTTTTCCAGAATTAATTTTATGATTATTAGTTATTATACTGCGTTTTACTAATAGAAAAATAAAAATGTTAAACTGGATCATATACTAATTAACCGATATAAAATTATTGTCATCTGCATTATATAAATTTATACATGTTGGCCAAACTTTGTTGTACGTTTTTCTCCGTAGCTATAGATACTCAATGGAAAATAATTATATGTGCATAGGTAGCCGTATAGGATAAATTGTTCAAGGTAGTAGTATTTTCAATTTACTAACGAGGAAAAATTAAAAACATGTGAATATATTTTTGATTTATTTAAAAAAAATAAGAAAATGTGGAAAAATTATTTTATTTGTTGTTACACAAATTATTTATACAAATTTTAATTGAAATATTTTGTGACATGAAAAGTATATAAGAAGTGACCTCAACTGGAGAAATTAATGTGTATTTAGGTGTGGATCCAGGATTTCGTTCAGGGGGGGGGGGGAATATGTTTGAGGGCGCCACAATGAAGAAAAAATCCTCTCTCCCAAGAATTGGTTACCGGAAGCGTTGCAAGAATACGAAGAAAACTACACTGAGGGAAAAATGTATGGGCTCAGTACAGAGACATTTATGTAAAATCTATGTACTGAAGTTTGCATAGGATTGGCATGAAAGCTCTATTTACTGAGTAAAGTTAACGCGTGCTGGTTACATTTGAGTTTATGTACAAAATGAAATCCACACTCAGTTAGCAGAATTTATGTAGTCAGTCTATAGAAAATATATAAGTTGCAATGAATACAGGCAATATTGACTCAACACATAGCTATAGACCAGCTACAGTGGCATATGTACTGACTAAATAAATTCAAAAAGCCGAGAGCAAGCAACGTGCGTTCATTCAATACCATTGTAGCTGCATTTATTCATCACATAAAGTTATGTGCTGAGTACAATGCAACGTGTATATGCAACCAGTCTATATTTTATGTTCGAATATCTTAGACTCGGAAGGTTCCGCATAAAACAATGTACTCATTACACGAGCTATGCGATGAGCCGGGTAAATTTGCCAATTGAAACTTTTTTTAGCAGATCTAACTATGGGCTTAATAGTCCAGTTAATCAGTTAATAAATATTTTTAATAAAAATCAAATCTGATAATTTTAAAAACAGATTTTTTAATCAAAATTAATGTTTAATTTTATAAGTTATTTTGTAAGTGATTAGTTTTTAAGAAAATAATCTACCATTAGTATTTAACGCACTCGAATAAGCCTTAGCAAAGTGTGTCCACTCAATACGATTGTAGCAGCGTGATGAATAACATAAAGTAAAAAATGGGCACGACTGGATCGCATAAAACTTGCTCTCGTAGCTAACAACTTTAACCTAGCTTGAAATAGACAATGTACATATTTATTGGTTCCATAACATTATGATCATTAAAAAAAAAAAGTTTTAAAAACAATTCTAATGATTACTATGAATTATTATAATTAAGTTATTTTAATAGCTAAAATAGATAGAGCCATAACTATAAATTTATGAAAAAAAAAATTCAAAAATCGTTAAAGCGGTTTTTTTTTATACATAAAAAATCTTGAACATTTTTTAAAATAAAATTTGGTATGCCAACTTTTAGCATTTAAATGCAAAATTGTTAGGATTGTAAGCGACATTTTGCATAAAAATAGTAGTTAACGAGAAATTTGAAAATCAAAAAATCGGTTGTGTGTCGGGTACCGTTAATAACCGCTATACAAATTTTTTTTTTATCAAAATATTTGCTTTAGTAATCGTTAGAGCCGTTTTTGAAATAATTCAATTTTTGTATATTGGTTGTATGACAGGTACCGTTATTTTTTATCTAAAAAAAAAAAAATCAATTTCTCCTCTAGGGAATCACATAGGAACCTTAAGTCCAAAGTTAGAAGAAAATCGCTTCAGCCGTTTAGGCTGCAGGTCGAGGTACAGACAGACAGACGGACAGACGCACAGACAGACAGAATTGCGAGACCCACTTTTTTCGCATTCTCTATCATCGTAATGTTATGGAAAATTATCATCTCGAGTTTTTTTTTGTACGAATCCTAAACTTGCCCTTTACTACATATATCGCAAGTAAAAAAGGAATACACTTACGCAGAATTTACCTGTTCGTATAACTGGCTGATCACAATGATGACGGAGCCGCATTTGCAATCGGTGCGGCAGTATTTGTCAAAATATTGAATACACACAAATTCAATGTTGCGGACACAATGCGACACAGCTGCATCATTGCACCGTATCGCACAAATTGGTCGACTATTAACTTTTGCTGCACGCTATCACATTCTCAATAGGAATAAAAAAAAAAAAAAAAAAAAACAATCTACTGCGAGGAAACAAAATTATTTCTGCTTCAGCGTTTTTGTGTTGTATTTGGTTATAAAAATAGTGAATGAATGTGAAATAATTATTTAGCAATTAATTAGAGGCATATATTTTGGAATTTATCAACAAAAATGATCAAGTTGTACTGCTGCATTGTGAGCACATAGAAAATAGAGTGTACGACATTTTTTCACAACTGGTCTACTTGCAACTGCAGTTAGTCTAAGAGCCGACAGCAAATTTTGGGAGTGGATGTTTAACCAAAATCTAAGTATGAGGGTTTAAAGGCGCATAATTTTGTGATATCGAAATCAAAAGTCTGGAAGTATTTTTTTTCTCAGTGACTCGACGTCTTTGTCTTTGCCAACAAAACCTAATCTAACTATTTGCGTTTTATCTCTTGATAGCGTGGGCTTAGAACTATAAAATTAATATGTATGGTGTAGACATCACACTTCATTTTCAAAAAAAATTACTTCTCAAGATTCTTCTTATTAAAAGTGCGTTAAATAAATCGAATACAGCAAGCCAAGCAGCTTCTTAAAGGGGATGTGGAATCTGGTGCAGCAGCTGCAGTACAAATATCCTAGCAAAACCTTGACAATCATTTATTCAGGGAGCATCCGCCATTCTGAACTATAGTGGTCGAAAACACTTATCAAGTGCTTTATATTAAATAAAAAATGTTGATTTTAGGAAATAATAACAAATAAACTGATTGCAACCAACAAAATATTTGATGGTTTTGTTAAAGCCCAATTGAAGAGGTATAACTCAAAACAACCTCGAAAATTCAACCGTTTCTTGCACTTTTTTGACATTTATAGTAAATGTTGCACTCGACCCTAGAAAATAAAAGCTTGGATTTATCATAAGGAAAACACCATAAGAACAGGCACTCAATCAAAAATCTACCATGTTCAACGCATGGCATTATTTTCACGTTTACTGGGCTATTTTTGAAAACTTTTGTTTTTGTCAAATTGCCTCTAGTATTGCAGATTCTTACTAATAACCTGTCTTGACTCTAGATACAATAACGAGTTATACTAATTTGAAATCCGCATTTAACGCTTACATTTTTTAAGTAGTTGGCCACTATGATGATTTAATTTTTCAGAAATTATTTTATTTCACTTTTTGCATTGAAAATCAAAGTTAAATATTTTTTTTCTCTAAGAAGCCCAACAGTTATTATAATTTTCTTCTACTAATGTTCTGGCAGAAATAATTTAAAATATTGCTACGAAAAAAAAATGTTGGAATTCATTAACTTGTTGTAGTGGTATTCAAAAATGTTAAGTAAGGCAAAAAATAAGGCACTGAACAAAAAAATGCTTGTGTCTTTTCTTGTGGTTGGGATAGAGCTTTTCGTATCAGTTTTCAGGACAGCTATGAAGTCTACTATGAGGCATTTCAGGGTTATCCATGCTTTACGGGGCACCCTGTATCTATATATCAATACGATTAGCAAATCCTAAGCAAAACCTAACGGTACACTTTTCTCTTTTAGTACTCAACGGAGCTTCATAAATTGTATAACGTTGGAAAGGTTTTGATCCACAGATGTGCAGAAACTAATAATTATGTCTGTATTAGTCTGGGGAAAATTGACCTGAGCCCAAAAATGTCGGTATATATAAAATGTTTTGATGGCATTCGCATGGAAACAGAGTGCTGAATCTGAATATGCTGGGTATACCTCTAACAACCTTGAGGATTTTTAAATATGACGTTTTGAAGAGGAAGAGCTTGTTGAGCATCAAACGGAAAAAAATACTTTGGTACAATCTATGCATATGGCACATGATTTCAAGGTACTTTTTAATGGAGAACCTAATGACATTAAAACTAAGACGATAGAACTACCCAAACAAAAGTTACAGTCCTTTTTATGTAAGGGTGACTATAATGGCCCGTTAATGAAACTTGGTATAACTGTTTCATTCCTCATGAATACCGAGAATAAGAATATTTGATAAAAATATCTATCTTAAAAAGGTGTTTTCAGTTCAAAATCACACATTTTATTAAACCCTAAAAAAACACCCTTCCTTCCTAAATATTTGTAAAGACTCTTTTGATTCTTTATTCTAGTGACACTTTTAAGATTTGCACCAAGTTTCATGAGAATAGCATTCTTTGTCACAAGTGTTTTGATATAGTCCAATACTTTTCTCTCTCTCTGTCAAAAAACATCCTTTTAAAAAAGATATTTTTATCGAATATTCTTATTCTCGGTTTGCATAAGAAATGCAACATTTATACCAAGTTTCATCAACGAACCAATATTACCAAAGGTTTTCCGCAATATTTACATATCGTATACTGAAAAAAAAAGCCACGCTTACATAAAAAGGACTGTAACTTTTGTTTGGGTAGTCATATCGTCTTAGTTTTAATGTCATTAGGTTCTCCATCAAAAACTACCTTGAAATCATGTGCCATATGTATAGATTGTACCAAAGCATTTTTTTTTTTTTTTGTTTGATGCACAACAACCTCTTCCCCTTCAAAACGTCATATTTAAAAACCCCCAAGATTTCCAGAGGTATACACGGCATATTCAGATTCAGCACTCTTTTTCAATGCGGATACCATCAAAACATTTTGTATATACCGAAATTTTTGGGTTCGGCCCAAAAAGGCCACTTTTTCCCTAGACTAGTATGTAGCTGTTAAAGCATTTAATAGACATTTAAATTTTTCCAGATAAATGATTTTTTTCATTTTAAGGGTTCGGATTAGAACTCTGAAATTTTGGAAGATGGTAAAGTTTTGCGTCGGTTTGGGATAGCCATAAAAGTAACTTGCTTGGCCCACTTCGCGGGTTCAATTATTTTAACTCCTTTTTGGGTCCTCTGTCCCGCTACGTTAGGGTATGCTCAGTCGCCTGGCAGGCCCAATTCACAAATTTTAAACTTTGATTTGTTTTTGCTGTTTTCCATATACATCTTTGGGCCTATTTTTCATTTGATGTTTGGGGCCAAATTTGACGTAGCCAAGTACGGGTATTTCTGATTGTGATTGATACTAAAAAGTTTTTCAAATAAAATTGGATTTAAGCTCAGCACCACAAAAAGGAGACTGATGAGTGCAAAAGTGGCAAAGCACGAAATAGCTATATCTCCAGCCAAACAATTGGTGCTAGCGCCTTTAAGTTGTTGTAGTTGTTCAAAAATTCAATGAAATTGACGGAATAAAGAATGGTCAAGCCTAATAAGCTGACATTCTAGTACGAATAGTACAATAATAACAATAATATCTTTGCTGAAGACAACAAACAATCAAAAATTATATATTGTGGTTAAATTTATCTGTCAGAACAATTTTCGTATGTTTTTTTAGAAGTTTTTTGTAGAACACATGTTTATCATGCCTTTTTACATGTTTTTCTCACTTTTGCACTTTTTGCAAAAAGTAGATCTATTGTAGTTAAGTCCTAACAATAAAAAAAATACAACTTATTGGTTATTTTTAATTTCTCTTACTTCTCTAAAAAGTGTGTTAATTACATTCTCGTGGCCGAATTTTCGGCCACTGGCCGATACTAGTAATTTAATAATAGGGTTAATGATTTTTTTTTTGGTTTTTGATGTAATAAATTATGAGGTTAGCTCGGAAGGTATTGTTATCATGCATTTTCAAGTACAAATTTATTTAACTTTGTGTCCTTACTCGGAATCTCCTGATGTAGAGTGAAATAAAGAAACAAAAATACCCATGTTGTATAGGTTATCTGCTTCGGGCATCTCTTCAGCAAAGAAAATATTCCTTCTTGTTGATTCTTACTCGTTTTAATAATATTCCAATATTAATTCAGTAAACATTTATTACATTTTGGATTTAATTGAAAGTAGCTTCCTTTAAAATTGGATTAAACACAACACAGATATGATTTATAAGGGTCTGGAAAAACAAAAGAGGATGCTGTTGGTAGCCTCAGGCGAACAAATAGTGTCTCGATTCATTCAGGAAGTTACAAGAAAATCAGAAATCCCTTTCTACATTTTATGTAATAGAACAAGAATCAACAGATATTGTGTACTTACATCTTCAAACTCTAATTGTCATCCTATATTCGAAGGAGCTTTTTGAATAAGAAAACTCTTCCAGACCAAACAAAAAAATCATATTTAACAGTAATGCTCTAACAACACGTCCCTTATATTACTATATTATGTTTTCAACCTAATTTGAACATAAAAGAGCAAGGGAGAGAGAAACTGATTATACCTATTTGCTGCAAAAACATCCTTGTACCGGAAAGGGTGAATGCTTTCGAAATTGCTAAACTAATTTAATTGACAGTATTTGCTTGAGTTAACCCAAATGAAATATTCATGATTCATTAAGAACGACAATGTGATTTATTATCCTTGGTAGCTAAGCTATAGTTATTTCTATTGTGCAAGTTGTAAAGGTATGGGCGGGGCGGGGCAGTCATTGAAAATACAAAAACAAACTCTGAAATCTGAATGCTGTTTTCGCAAAGAAATTCAGTGATGCATAAAGAAAGGGTCGAGTATCCCTATCCCTTCCCTCTCCCCATTTCGATCCCTTATATACTTTACTTCAGAATATTGACCTTTAACGTGTCTGCTTGTTTGAAAGCCGTCTAAGATGGCAAGGGGAGTTCGTGTTGAGCCTACAACAAATTATCAAGAGATTGGCCAAGACATTTATGCTAAATGGACATCAGTTACCTTTTGAAAGGGGACCACTTTAGATTGATTGGATGGACCCTTGAGATGAGAGACGTTTGATTTGAGTTCAACATCAACAGAACACCTTGCTTGAAGTTGTATATTATTCAAATTATGAAGCTTAATAGTTAAGAGTGTTGTAATGAAATTTGATTGGTGCTATAATAATTATTCATCTTCATAAAGTATATGGCATTCAATTTGAGGCTAAATGTTCGATTTCAACTTAAATACGAAATTAGTGTGTCTGCAGTTTTGCCTGAGAGTTGGGTGAATTGCAATTAAGCTGACTAATGAACCGAAAAGGTACTCGAATTAATGCACAATCAGCTTGCCACGAAAGCTGGGGGAACGATTTTTTGTTTGTATTTTTTTTTTTTTTCTTTATTTAAAGGAGCTTTTCTTCCTTTCATTTGCAAAAGGATGCAAACATAAATTAAAAAAAAATTAAGTAAAAATAGAATATTTTATGAAGGAACAATGCCAGGATTTTTTTAATTATAAAGTTTGATTTTGCTTTGTAAGATATTTTTTGTTGTTCTCTTTTTTTGTTGTATTTGGATGCATGAAATATTCCATTTTATGGGATACCTAATTATTATGATTAGTTATGGATTTTTGAACTTTTAATTGAATTCGATTGATTCGCATCGTTGATTTCTATTCTGTTTGCTTAATCATAATTCTGATGAATAACATCTTATGTTTGGGTATATAGAGAGCGAAAGTTATGCGATGACCTATAATTCAAAATTTAGGTAATTAAATCTTTTTAAATGATTGAAATTGAAAGCAATAGTCCTATAGGTAGTTAAAGCGTTGTTGTAAAATAAATGATAATGAAGGATATTGCCTCATTTTATTTTTGATTCTAATTGATTTTTTTTACGAGACCTATTCCAGAATTTTTTATTATACAAACATTTCGAAATATAAAAACTCAAGAATTAGAAATCCATCATGGGATAATGTATAATTTTTAAAACATTTTCCATCCTATCAATTGCTGAAATATCAAAGGAAAATGTATTTAAGTTGCGAACAACATCCCAAGGCATACATACAAAAATAGTTGTGTGGCATTTTGTAATAAGATACAAAAAAAAAAAAAAAAAACATGAAAAAACATGTCGATTTTATTACATAGATATTTTATTTGAGATGACGTCATATTTACCTACTTTCGATATAAAGGCTAATTCACCTAAGATGTGACAAAAAGCTTAAGCGTGAAGGTTTAGTCCAGTCAATAAAAAAATCGGAGGGGGGTTTATTCCCCCCTTTAGTCAGTCTGGAGTGGCAATTTTCTAGAAAAAAAATACAAAAAAAGCACATTATTAAAAGCAATGGCGCAAAATTTTAAACAACCTATTATCAGGGTATGGTACGTTTGGTGCAGGGAAACAATTCCACGGGAATCTGCTCCACATGAGCATTTATTTCACTCTTAGTGGGAATCTGCTCCACTTTTCAAAGTGGAGTTGATTCCTACTGAGAGGGAGGATTTATTACACTTTTTACTGAGAATGAATTAGTGAGAAATAATAACACTTCTTTTCCTATGACTTTTGAATAGTGTTTTTGTTCTCAAAAACTAAGAACTGCACTGTATTAAATATTTTTAAATCAGTTATAAGGTTTGAGATTTTGAAAATTGGAGCATAACGCAAATAATATTTTTAAAAACGCGCAATTCAAAATCTTGTTTTTTAAATATATACATATACCTTGGGTGGGTTAAACAGTACCTTGGGTCGCCCACTTCGCGGGTTCAAGGATTTTAACTCCCTTTTCGGGTTCTCTGTCCCGCTCACGCGACTTCGTCACTCCGCTTATGGTATGCTCAGTCGCCTGGCAGGCGCCTATGTTGTCAGTTGGTGTGGTTCAGTTGAAAGTTAAAAGCAAACCAACTGACATCATAGGCGCCTGCCAGGCGACTGATCATACCCTAAGCGGAGCGACGGTGTCGCGTGAGCGGGACAGAGGACCCGAGAAGGGAGTTAAAATCCTTGAAGCGGGCCACCCAAGTTACTGTTTGTTACAAATAACTTGAAATCACACCAACTGACAACATAGGTGCCTGCCTGGCAACTGATCATACCCTAAGTGGAGCAACGTTGTATATTAAAAATTTAAAATATTACAAATTCGCATGGTTTTAGGTGAGAAACAATTCCACAAAATTTAAGGTGAAATATCTTCTCACTCTCGGTGGGAATTAATTCCACTTTGAAAAGTGGAGCAGATTCCCACTAAAAGTGAAATAAATTCCCACGTGGAACAGATTCCCGTGGAATTATTTCCCTGCACCGCACCGGTACGTTTCGTCATTTTTCTTTCGTTTTTTAAATGTTTCGTCTTCGTTTCGCATTTTGTTGTTCTGCATTTCAGTGTTTCACTTTTCATTGATTTGGTTTCTTTTTTTTCGATAATTTTTGTTTTATTTCTTAAGTTTTTTTTATTAATTTCATTTCGGTTTTTATTGTTTCGTTATTCGATCATTTCGCTTTGGGATTAATTCGTCTTATGTTTGTTTCGTCTTTAATTGTTTCTTTTTGTTTACTTCGATTTCAATCATTTCGCCACCGTTTGTTTATTTTTGTTTTAATTGTTGTGCATGTTACGAACCTAAAGGTGTTAAAATTCGCGCGAATTTAAAACAAAAATAAACAAACGGTGGCGAAATGATTGGAATCGAAGTAAACAAAACATATTTATTTTCACAATTATCCTATATATGCTTTGCGTCTAGAAATCATTTTATTAAAATTGATACAAACCAAATAATTTTAAATTGGCATAACTTTTTGATACTCAGGTCCCAGGTAGTAGTTAAACAAAGAAAAACTTTAAAATTTTGTGTTTCTTATAATAGAGTAAGAGCCCAGGGCCGCCAGACATACGTCACTTTATCAAAGCTTAGATTTTTTCTGCGAACAGATACTATGGTAGCTAAGAACAAATGGATACTAAGAATCTTCAATCCCGGTGCAATTAAGAGGCAGCGAGTGAGATAAATAGATAGATAGATTTTTTTATTATTTCATAATTTTGTTTACAATTTTGTTAATGTGCATTTTTTACATAGTAGTGAAATAAAGACAATGGCATTGCCGTCTGTCTGGCTATCTCCTTTTGAGGTCATTAAATAAAAATAAATAAGTTACATTCTTTGGTAAGTTTAAAAAAGTTTAGAAAAGCATGATAATTTTAATAGATACGTATACTTTAATCATTGAAATTCATTTAAAATTCTTAACCTATAGTTTTTTACTGCTTTGAGGTACATGTAAAGAGTTTCCCAATTGGGTCCATTTAAAATAGTTTTCACCTGTTCCATGGTTAATGTAAGACAACCAAAGTGTGAAAGTCGGAATTCCTTACAAACAGCTATAAAATGGAAGCAGTCCTCTTTTGCTTCAAGGTTACAAACTGTGCAAAGGCTAGTACTAGCCTTGATATATGGTGTACCATTTAAATTGAGCAAGTCCCCCCTTGCTCTACAAATTAAAGAAATCGCTTCCACACTGAAATCATCCCTCAAGTAGTTGTTGCTTGCAAGATTATAGTTAAGTTGTGAGTAAATGGCTCTGTTGATAGACTATGTTGCTCGTTGTGTACTTTCGCTGCGTTGGGAAGTATCTACCGGCTCTATTAAACCATATAACTGTTTTTTTCAAAGTAAGGGTGTCTGCATATTGTATATTTAGTACCACCTCGTTTTTTTCGGCCATTATAATCCAATCCGCAACCCAGTCAACCTTATTCTCGAGCGCGTATTTTGCAAGGATGTAGGGTACTCTCGTTGCTGGATATGATAATACTTTTAAGACGTAGTCAAAATGGAGCTTTAAAGTGTGCACAAAAAGGGTAAACCTGTTTCAAGGAGAAGTATGTAATTGGGAGTATTGTTGGGAAGTTTTAAAAGTTTTTTTAATGAAAAAACGTTGGAGTTTCTCCACTTCTTCAAAGGGCCTATATCCCCAAGTTTGGCAACTATAGCACAATACGGATCGCAATACTGCTTTTTATAGTCTGTACTTCGCAGAGAGCGGTATGTCTTTATTATTTATTATATTTTGCCAAGAAGCATTTATTAGGCCTTTCGCTGCGGCTAGTTTCTTTTCTATATGCGTATCTAGCTTCATGTTTGCCTTTAAGAGAATTCCCAAGTATTTATACTCCGTTACAATTTCCACCATCTGACCATCCAGAAACCATTTCTCGTTGGTACCAGGCTTTAAGCTCCTCTTTTGCACAATCATAAAAATTTTGGACTTTTCTAAGTTAACAGTTAGATTCCACATTTTGCCGTAGTCACTTAGCTTGTTAATCATCAGTTGAAGGCTATGCAGTGACTGGTCTAGCAAAACTATATCATCCGCGAAATGAAGCACCTTGATAGATGGCTCGTTACATCATCCAGGAAAATAGCAAAAAGTATAGTGCTGAAAACACATCCCTGCCTCACCCCCGAAAGCGTCTCAAACCATTCAGACAAATCTTTTCCATCCGAAAAAACCTGCCTTGTATGCGTATACATATTTTTTAATACTCTTGACATTTTTGTAGAAAATCCATTCTGCGAGAGTTTGAAAAACAGTGTTTTGCGATCGATAGAATCAAATGCAGCCTTAAAATCTACAAAGAATAAAAAAAGCTTTTTCTCGTTCCTTAGAAATGGTTGGCTATAGTTATTAGTGTGAAAATATTATCTACAGTGGAATACCCCTGACGGAACCCTGCCTGGAATTCACTTAGAAAATTATACCTCTCTACCCATGCATTAATACGGCGCAAAAGAATGTTAGCGAATATTTTTGCGATCGCGTTCATGAAAGAGATCCCCCTGTAGTTGCTAGCTATGTTCACATCACCTTTTTTAAAAATGGGGTAAATAATTGCATCCTTAAATGCCTGTGGGACAATTTAGATTCAAAGATATTGTTAAATAATACGAGCATCTGCTGTTTGAATTCAATTGGCCCATTTTTGTAAAACTCGTTTGATATGCGGTCTGGGTCAGGGGCTTTGTTGTTTTTTGTGTTTCTAAGAGTCTGATCAAGCTCGAAGATTGTAATTTCATGGTCCAGCAATTCATTCTCTATAATTGGTTCCGCATATTGTATAATATACGCTGTTGGGGGAGGCTATACTCTTACTTTTGCATAGGAGTTTGTATACACCGTTTGCTTTGTTGTATTCCCTGATTGTTGAATCGTTTGAAGTTTTAGAATTTTTTATTTTTTTTAACAATGCAAATGAAATTTTTCTTCATTCTAAGCATTTGTGGTCATACCACTTCTGCCTGTAGCCATTTTTTCCTATGTAACACACTTTGCTTAAAACATTTGTTAGCATAATTGCTCTCTCTTTATTGGGTATATTACCAACAGAAGTTATAATACTATTTTACAATTCATTACAAACTTTTGCTTGTTACAAATCTCTATCGTTTTCTTTCCAAACTGGTTTGGTCGGAAGTGAAAGAGGCATATGCTCTGAAAAAATTTTGGCCCTCACATTAAATGATAGAATTTTGTCTATCCAATTTTGTGACACAGCGCACAAATAAATAACAGATTTCCCCGGTCCACCAATGAATGTAACGTGTGATTTTTTAGCTGGTTTGTTTTGGCAACACTGGTTTTGACAGCTGACGTGTGTTTAGTACCTTGTGTCACTGTCAAACAGCTTCAGTTTGGTTTGCAATTTAACCATAGATCGTCTTACAAATGAACAACGCTTGCAAATTATTGAATTTTACTATCAAAATTCGTGCTCGGTTCGAAATGTTCATCGCGCGCTGCTTCCATTTTATGGTCGGCATTCTCGACCTTCTGAGCAGTCTATTCGGAAGATTGTGACCAAATTTCGCACCAAATTTACTTTGTTGGACATTAAACCACCAACACGTTTACGTACTGTGCGTAGTGAAGAAAATATTGCGGCCGTATCAGCTAGTGTGACAGAAGACCGCGAAATGTCGATTCGGCGCCGTTCCCAGCAGTTAGGCCTTTGTTACAGCACTACGTGGAAAATTTTGCGGAAGGATTTGGGCGTAAAGCCTTTTAAGATACAGCTGGTGCAAGAACTAAAGCCAGCCGACCTACCACAACGCCGAATTTTTGGTGAATGGGCTCTTGGAAAGCTGGCCGAGGATCCGCTTTTTTATCGAAAAATTGTGTTCAGCGATGAGGCTCATTTTTGGTTGAATGGGTACGTAAATAAGCAAAATTGCCGCATTTGGAGTGAAGATCAGCCAGAAGCATTGCAACAGCTACCAATGCATCCCGAAAAAGCCACTGTTTGGTGCGGTTTATGGGCCGGCGGCATTATTGGGCCATATTTCTTCAAAGATGATGCGAATCGCAGCGTTACTGTCAATGGTGAACGCTACCGAGCGATGATAACAAACTTTTTTTTGCCCGAAATCGAAGTTCTTGACTTGCATGATATGTGGTTTCAACAAGACGGTGCCACATGCCACACAGCACGCGAAACAATGGCGCAATTGCGAGGCGAGTTTGGTGAACAGTTAATTTCACGTTTCGGGCCGGTCAAGATCGTGCGATTTGACACCATTAGACTATTTTTTGTGGGGGTATGTCAAGGCTAATGTCTATAGGGACAAGCCCGCTTCGATTGACGCACTGGAAGCCAATATCCATGCATTCATTCGTGAGATACCGGCCGATATGTGTGAAAGAGTATGCCAAAATTGGACTCAGCGAATGGGCTACCTGAGACGCAGCCGCGGTCAACATTTGCATAAAATTATCTTTAAACATTAAATTGCAAGGTTCAAACTATCGATTCAAATAAATATTTCATTCATTTTTTCGAACTTTTTGTGTTTTTTTTTTTTTTTTTAAGTTCTAAACCTCTTAAAAAATCACCCATTATAACTACCTTCTATATCGTGCTGGCAGCACCCATTTAAAATGATCAGATCCTGTTCTTGGCATAGTTCTAGTAGCTGTCGCCCATTTTTGTTAATAATTTTATCTTGAGATTTTCTTTTATCTAGGATTTCTGTGTTGGTTAGATTGGTGAAGAGGGTTTTTATTTGGCACCAACCAGCATGATATTTTCTAGCCTTGTATTATTTAAAAAATCATGGAGCGTACTATAAGCTATATCCCAAGAATTGCAGTTAAGGTAAATTGGTAATATATTGTAATCTATGTTTAGAATATTTAGTTTTAATATAACAAAGTTGGTTTCCTCAGTAAATCTTCCTTTTACGGTTCCTTTTTTCAGCCCAAACAAGCAGCCACACTGGGGAGTGTTAAAGTTGCATCAAAGCTAAACTTTGGGGATAGTGTCATTAACTTTATTGGACACTTGCCAGGCATCTACAGTGGGGCCTAACGTGAGCCAGACACTTACAATTTGTCAAACTAATCGTGCCATTTACGTTGTAGTTTTAAAGCTAATATTTATATGTTTTACGGGCAACTGTTAAAAAATAATTCCCCATCAGCTTTACATCTACAGTGGGGCGTATACATCAGCCAGACATTAAAACACAACTAAAATAAGCGAAAAAATCAGGTTTAGTAACAAAGAATTATTATTTTGACAGTTTTAAGGTGATGTAAGGTGAGGTTGAATATTTGCCCACAGAAAACATAAAATCTTGATTTGATTTTGTTATGTAAATGGCACGATTAGTTTGACAGATTTAAAGTGTCTGGCTCACGTTAGGTCCCACTGTAGATGTCTGGAAAGTGTCAAATAAATTTAATGACACCATCCCCTAACACATATCAAAAATTCAGCTTTGATTAAATAACGCAATGTTGCAACACTTGTATGCAACTTTAACACTCGCTACCCCTTAATTGCACCCGGATTGAAGATTCTTAGTATCCATTTGTTCTTAGCTACCATAGTATCTCTTCGCAGAAAAAATCTAAGCTTTGGTAAAATGACGTATGTCTGGCGGCCCTGGGCTCTTAGTCTATTAGAAGAAACATAATTCTAGCACGGGATCTTGGTCACAAGTTTATATGAAGGCCGCATTGTTGTGCCGGATGATTGCAGTAAAAACAATTGTGTGGGATGCGTAGGAATAAAATTCCACTAAGAAAAATATGAATGGTTGAAGTGTAACATGTGCCATAAATGGGCACATGATTCGTGCACATCATTTGAGCATACTTGCAACGATTGTGGCAAAATAAATACAAAGTAAATCATGCGCCATCTCACCCACCACGGTAAACCATCTCACCCACCCCATACGGGGAAGATGGTTTTTCTTAGTGTTTTTTTATTTTTTTAATCAAAAATTGAAGTCTGCTTTACAAAACTTTGTAAGTAAAGTATATAATAACTTATTTAATAAAGAATATTTATGTAAAATAAAAAAAAGGAAATGTTGTATATTTTCGAAGATATTAGAAAAATAAAAAAGGTATACCATCTCACCCGCTTTTACCCTATACAAAACGGTGAATTTTGGAGAAAGCAATTAATGCATGTATATCAAGTATTTCTTTTTAATTTACTGAAATTGTTTGGTCTAAAACTTTTTCTGCCTGTTCGGAATTAAAACTTAAATAAAAAAATCCTAAACGGGCAAAATGGCCTACTTAACATTCGGGTAAAATGGCATAGTGTGCCATTTTATACTTACATTTTCAAGTTTTTGTATAGTGAAAATGGTTGAAAAATATGAACGATTTACAGATAGGCAGTCCTGGACTGAGGACGCATTATCAAAAGCCTTAAGTACATCCAAAACGTCCAATGTTCGGTGTTTTAGTTTTAGTTTTGTTTATGTTTATTTTACTTATAAATTAAAGTTGTTTTAAATGTATTGTTGATTTTATTTTTTTTTGAGTATTGTTTATGGGCCCTACCAATAATCAAATTTAGTAACGACTTAAATATTTAAATAAAATGGACCAGAATTGTATGGTCCAAAATAAATAATAAACCAACCATTGTATGAATTAAATATTTAGGTTGACCCTAAATAATGAATATTGCATGCTATGGATTCTAAAAATGAAACATAACATGCATGGTTTACTTTTTATAGTACATACCATTATAGTCTATTTTCCTTAAATATTTAAGTCGTTACTAAATTTGATTATTGGTAGGGCCCTATGTTTATTTTACTTTGAACTTTGATTCGTTTTAAATAAAGTTTAAATAAATTTGAAAATGATTTTTGCTTGGTTGGTTTACTTGCATGGGTAAGATTGCATACTAGTGTGCCATTTTACCCCGGCAATTTTGATCGTTAGAATTTGAAGGCATTTTGAAAATTAAATACTTTAAATACTATTTGGAACTTTTTTTACTCGTAAAGCAAAAAAATGTAAGCGTTATTGATTAAACATTGCAAAGAATATAATATATTCATGTTTTAGGCCACCTTCCCCTATATAAATATAAATTAAAAAGAATGTCATTTTTGACCTTTTAACCTTGTAATAAATTATAAGGGCTTTTTTGTGAGAACTTTCCATTGTGACACTACACAAATACACATATATTTCTGATAAATTAAAGTACACATTCTTATAACGAAATTCAAGAAATCGAGTTTCATTTATTAAGAAAAAGAAAAGTAAAAAAACACTATTTTTGTCGAATATGGCCCATCAACTAATTTATCCTCCTCACTATATCACCTTATTTATCCTTTTTATAAATGTTTACTTTATTATGTATTACTACCCTAAATGCCAATTGATTTCAATAAAATCTTATTATTAAAGTCTAAGCTTGAAAAATCGATAGAAAACAAAAAAAAAAAAAAAATGAAATTTCCTACTTTTGAACTTAATTGACTGATGCTGCTGCCGGCCATATGGAAGTGCTTAATTGAGTGAAACAAATATCTCGAGTTGACACAGCTAATGGACTCCATGGTGTATTCACTGTCAACAAATTCTAAAGGTTCATTCGTCTTAGTATATTATTAAATTCTGAGTGAATGGAGATAAGGATTTTTTTTTTAATTTAACATTTAAGAATTATTAGAATGTTTTCGATTTCAATACAAATTTGTTTTCATTTGTTGTATGTTTAAAAAGTAACATAACTTTACTATAACTTCATACGTTGAATATAAACTTGTCTTAACAATTTTAAATGCTCGCATTAAATTGATTTAAAGTAAAATGTTAGATTGTATCGGATAAGCTTGCTGTTTTTATCAACAACTAGAATGCAGCTTGTTACTGGCAGTTTATTCTAATTGTTCGATAATGCTTTTGAAGGTTATTTATTTAAAGCATATCACCCAAGCGTCAATTAAATAGTTTTCTTTAACAAGAGATTGCCTTGGGTGGCCGGCTCTGCTCCGCGGGTTCAAATGATTTTAACTCCCTTTTTGGGGCCTCTTTCTCACGTGCCAAGCAGGTGGATATGTTGTCAGTTGTTTTACTTTAAGCTTATGTGTAAAAAAGAGTAGCTTGGGTGCCAACCAATCCGCCATTTCAAGGACTTTTTAAAAAAGATTATTTTGAAAAATTGAAAATTTGTTTTTAAAGATAGGCCTCTGATTATTTTAAAATTACTTTGCATACAATTTCAAAAACGAAATTACAATTTTTCAAAATAAGTTTATTTAAATATGTACAAAGCATTTTTTTAAAAAAATCGCGCGTTTAACTGTAGACAAATTTTATTATACAAGGTGCCCCGTAGAGAGTGTTTAACCCTGGAATGCCTCATAGTAGACTTTATTACCGTTCTGAAAACTGATAAAAAAAGTTCTATCCCAACCACAAGAAAAGATGATATGTTTTGCCTTACTTCCGTTCTTGAATACCACGACTACATAAGTGTATGAAATAAATAAATAAATAATGCAAAATATTTCTACGAAAAATAAACGGTGAAATTCATAAGATAGCTATTTGGAGATTTTAACTTTAATAAAATATAAAGAGTATTCGATGCTAGTCTCATTTAAAATAGGTTAATAATAATAAAATGGCTTAACATCATACTGAATTAACCAACAAATTGCACCATTGATATTAAGGATTTTTTTAATTTAAATTTGTATTGCTTAAATTTATTAGCTTGATAGTTTTTTTTAAACTTTTCAAACACAATACAAATCGGAGCGGTTAATAATAATAATTAAATAATATTTTTTTATACAGGTTGTCCCTGAATTCATCAATAATATATAAGGGCATGATTCTTGGGTGTATTCTTAGAAAAAAATTGTTTTTACAGTAAGGGCCTATCCATTTTGGTACTATCATTTATCGGGGATTTAAGAAAAATCTTACATTGGTGTACCCTGACCCATGTTAACGATAATTGCGCTGTTAGTAATGATAATAGAAACTTCGTTTAGGCTTTTGTTTTTAGAAGAAATGCCAGCTTTTGTAACAGCGTTTAAATAAATTTGATATCTTTTCTCAATTTTAAGATATTCAGTTTAAGCCTGTTCCATTTTTCCTGCCCGTGCTAATTTTTTGAATTTTGGGTCAATTTTCTCCAAAAAATGCGTAATCAACATGATGTTTTAATAAGTTTTTTGAATGTTTGGCACATACAATTCTTAAAATAAAAGTCAATAACAAGTTTGGCGAAGAACCCATAGATTTTATAATAATTTGGAAAACCAGCAGCAGGTAAAATTTTATAAAAAGGTTTTTTTTGCTTATCGCTCGAATGGCTATGAATAAAAAATGATATGTGTCATTATCGATAATTTTTATTTTATGTGTGAGCTAAAACAGTTATAATAGGTGTTCAAATGAGTCCTCTTTGATGTTGTATGCATGCTAGAGACCGTTCTCGAATTGCACTGATAACGATATTTGATCCTTGCTACTGCCTCACTTCAGAGGACGCTTCGAGCAGGCGCTCCTCTAATTCACTTAAAAATACCATTTTGGTTGAATAAAGGATTTATTACATTTTTTCCATTCAAAAACATCGAATATTGTAGGGTCAGATCTTACAGGCCATTGAACTGTTCAAATTTTTTCTTATCCAAAAATTACCGCGTACTCTTCATCTCGTCAATTTTTAACCTCTCGAACATATTGGGCTAAAGAACCATCAAGTTAGAAATAAGAAGAAGCTAGTTGAACCAATGGAATGTCCTCCAATAATTCTTAATTATTATTTAGCATCAACTGCAGATAGTTTATAGAATTCAACTTATGTTAGTTTTAGTAGCATGTATTCAAACCAAAGAAAGTCAAAGTGCACCTGTTATCACCGTTTTAGTAGAAAACATCATTCAAAATTTATCTAAAATCACACAAATAATTTTTATTCATAGCTTTTCGAGCTTAAATAAAAAAAAAAAAACTTTTTTTACATTTCCAAATTATCATAAAATCTATGGGTTTTTTGCCAAAATTGTTTTAAACTTTTATTCATATCATACATTCAAAAAAATTATTAATACATCGATTAATACATTGATTATGCATTTTTTTGGAGAAAATTCACCACAAAGTCAAGAAATTAGCTGGGGCAGGAATAATGGAACAAGCTAAGAACTGAATATCTTTATACTGGAAAAAGATATCAAATTTATTTAAACGCATTTACAAAGGCTGGTATTTCTTCTAAAAACAAAGTCCAAAACGAAGTTTCTATCATTATTACTAAAAGCGCAATTACCGTTAACATGGGTGAGGATACACCAAGGTAAGACTTTTCTTTAATCCCCAATAAATGGTATCAAAATTGGAGATAGGCCCTTACTGTAGAACTGCTTTTTTCTTAGAATACACCCAAGAATCATGCCCTAAAATACTATTTACTAATTAAGGGACACCCTGTATAAAATTATGAAACAAATTTGTAGGAAAAAGTGTTTGAACGAATATTCAAAATAATTATTAATATTCAGATAGAACTTTAATTTAAAAAATTCAAAAAACAAATTTTGAATTTTTGAGCATGATTTTTTCAAGTGCTTTACTTACTTACTTTACTTTTGATGGCGCTCACAGCCCAGGATGGGCTTCGACCTCAACTAACAAGCCCCTCCAGCCAGCTCTGTCCCTAGCTAGCCGCTTCCAGTTGCGCACACCGAGTGCTTTGATGTCGTCATTCACTTGATTGCGCCACCTGTTACGGGTTCTTCCTCTGCTGCGTACCCCATCGGGGTTGGATTCGAAGACTCGTCGGGCAGGTGCGTTGGTGTCCATACGCTCCACGTGCCCCAGCCATCTAAGCCGCTGTATTTTCAGCTTTTTGACCAGGTCAACGTCGCTGTATAGCCCGTATAGCTCGTCGTTGAATCTTCTCCTCCATACTCCTTCGATACACACCGGACCGAAAATCACACGAAGAATCTTCCTCTCAAAGCACCCTAGCAGATTTTTATCCGAATCTTTCAGTGTCCATGCTTCTGACCCATAAAGCAGGACCGGGATGATTAGGGTTTTGTATAAAGTCTCCTTGGTTCTCTGAGAGAGGGCCTTACTACTTAAATGCCTTCTTAGACCGAAGAAACAGCGGTTGGCAAGAGTAATTCTTCGCTTGATCTCTGCACTGATGTCATTCTGCGATGTAATAGTGGAGCCCAGGTAGACAAAGTCCTTGAAAACTTCGAAGTTATATCTGTCCATCGTGATATTTTGCCCGAGTCGACGATGTTGAGATTCCTCTCTCGATGACAGCATATACTTCGTCTTGTCCTCATTAACCGCCAATCCCATTCTAGCCGCCTCCGATTCAATGCTCGCAAATGCCCCTGCCACAGCTCGCTTCGTTCTGCCGACAATGTCTATGTCATCCGCATATGCAAGCAATTGAACGGACTTTTGATAGATTGTACCGCTGGTGTTGACATGTGCGTTGCGTACAATGGCTTCAAGAACGATGTTGAATAGGTTGCATGATAACGCGTCGCCTTGCCTCAATCCTTTCTCAACATCAAAGGAATCGGTGGTGTTCTTACCAATTTTGACGGAGCAGCGAGATTTCTCCATCGTCATCCTGCACAAGCGGACGAGTTTGGCAGGGATGCCGAGACTCGACATGGCTCTGTATAATTCGTCCCTTTTCACGCTATCATACGCGACTTTAAAATCGATAAAAAGGTGGTGTGTATCGATCTGGAATTCCCGGGATTTTTCTAAAATCTGTCGGAGTGTGAACATTTGATCGACGGTTGACTTGCCTGGCCTAAAACCGCACTGATAAGGGCCGATAAGATCGTTGACAAAAGGTTTTAAGCGGTCACACAGGATGGCCGACAAGATTTTATAAGCAACGTTTAGGAGACTAATTCCTCTGTAGTTGGTACATTTCAGAACATCTCCCTTTTTATGGATGGGGCACACTATACCGAGGTTCCATTCATCGGGCATACTTTCCTCCGACCAAATTTTGCAGATGAGCTGGTGTATGCTCCTAGCCAATTCATCTCCCGCTGATTTAAATAGTTCGGCTTGTAAGCCATCCGCACCTGCAGCCTTGTACGACTTAAGTTTGGATATCGCCAGCCGAACTTCGGTTAGGTCGGGTGGACGGAACTCTTGGCCATCATCGTCCAAGTTGAATGGAGCGTTCTGCCTATTAGCGGCATCTTGGCTGTCTTCGCCATTAAGCAGTCTAGAGAAGTGTTCTTTCCAGATCCTCAGCACTGACTGTGTGTCTACTACCATATTCCCACTCCCATCTCGGCAGGCTTCCGTTCTAGCCTTGAATCCTTGGGTGGATCGCTTCACCTTCTGATAAAATTTTCGAACATCTCCCCTACCGCTACAACCCTCAATAGACTCTACCGCCCGCTTCTCGTGCTGTCTCTTTTTCCTCCTGAGAAGTCGGCGTTCCTCTTTTCGTTTCAGCCCGTAGCGCTCCCGGGCCACTCTCTCAGCAGCTCTTGTTCGAGTCTGCAGCATTGCCTGGTAGGCCTCGTCCTTAGCTGCATGCGCTAGCCGGCACTCCTCATCGAACCAGGGGTTTCGTTGTATTCGCCTAGTGAAACCCAGCACATCAGAGGCGGCACTTCTAATGGCTTGTTGACAGTGTTCCCACTGGTCCTCTGCACTTGATGCTGGTAGCGGACCTCCTGAGAGATTAAGAGTTACGTGGTCTGCAAAAGTTCTGGCAGTCTCTTGCGATTTAAGCTTCTCGACATCGAATCTTTTCACAGCATCTGCTCTGCGTTGTCGCGTCATGGATATCCGCATACGTAGTCTAGCTACCACCAGGTAGTGATCCGAGTCAATGTTGGCCCCTCGGAACGTTCGGACGTCCAAGATACTGGAAGCATGTCTCGCGTCTATCGCAACGTGGTCGATTTGGTTGACGGTTACTTGATCACGCGACCGCCAAGTCCCCTTGTGTATATTGAGGTGTGGGAAGTAGGTGCTTGAGATGATGACATTTCGCCCCGCCGCAAAGTCTGCCAGCCTGTGTCCGTTGCCGGAAGTTTCGTCGTGTAGGCTGTGTCCTCCGACTATCGAACCAAAGATGCCCTCCTTTCCGAATCTTGCGTTGAAGTCACCAAGAATGATCTTCACGTCGTACTTCGGGCACATATCATACGTTGTCTCCAAGAGATCGTAGAATGCTTCTTTGGTTGAGTCTTCTCTCCTTTCATGGGGGGCGTGAACACAAATCAGCGAAATGTTCTTAAATTTGCCTTTGATGCGGATTGTGACCAGGCGCTCGCTTACACTTCGGAAGCCCAAGACTTCTTGCCTAAGTCTTCCCCTTATCACAAAACCACAACCCAAGAGCCGCTGACCCGGTTCCTTCAAGCACCCGCCGTAGTAGATGTCACACGTTTTCAGTCTCCGTACGCCCTCTCCATCCCATCGCACTTCCTGGATGGCTGTTACGTCAGCCTTTAGCCTGTCCAGGTTCTCCACTAATTGTTCGGCTGCACGTGTTCTGTATAAGGACAGGACGTTCCACGTGCAGATCCGAAATTCATTGTCCTTGTTTCGTTTGCTGGGGTCGTCAACTTTAAAATCATCCATATCCGAGGCTTGTTGTTGTTTCGGAACAACTTTTTTTTACGTGGTAGGGAAGTTACCCCGACGCACAACCCCCGACCCGGAGGACCAGACCCTTCGTATAACTCCAAGGGTAGGGAGCCGGATAAACCGCTCCTTATAGGCCTGAGCTACAAATATGTCGTAGTAGCCCATATAAGGTGTTCACTAAGTAGTTCAACCTAACTGGAACTGTAGACGCCACCGTTGATTCCATCTAGAGAATTCGTCCGCTGGCTTCTCGATGAAAGGAGAAGTGCCTTAGTGGGAACACTCCTCCCCCCCTCTCTCGTTGGCTGTCCCCAACAGCTTTCCACGGGGATTTAAACCCCGTCTCCAGCTGAGGTACTAGACACCCGATGTTCACCACGTGGAGGTGAGAGTAGGAGTTGGTAGACAGAGGTGGATTTTGAGAAAAACCTGTGGACGCTTGTGTCCTCTTGAATGCACATAACTACCCTTTTGAACATCTTTCAAGTGCTTTAGAAAATTTAAATTTAACTAAGAAGTTGATTTCTTTATTTTGTAATATCTTGAAAAGTATAATCCGGTTTTCTGTATTTGACTATGATTTGATAAGAGCATTGAATTTTGATACCTAATTACGTGAAATTTTGAAAAAAAAGTATTTTGAACATTTATTTTAATTTTTTTTTTCAAAATTTTGCGTTTGAAAACTAATATTTCAAAAACTTTTCACTAAAGGAACTATATTTAAAAATGAAATGATAGAAGGGGCTTCTGATTTTACATACACTCCCTATCACTTGTTTGAGGCCACTATTTTTATAAAAGTTTTTTCTCGATAAATACCTGTAAGCAATATTTTTCCTGGAAATTTTTGATACTTGTGAGTAGGTATATATGTTTTGCAATAAAAATGGATAAAGTTAAAGAGTTAACTCGGAAAATTAATAGAAATTTACAAATTATGTGAATGGACTGCAAAAAATGGATATAAAAAGTTGCGTCACTTGATTGAGGTCATTCCCAAAATTGCTTGACAAAAGCTAACATCGCGCGATTTTTTTCAAACAAAAGTTTAAAATATTTAAGAAAGGATAAAAAACTATATTAAATTTCAAGTTCAAATGTGCTCTTGAAACACGTCGACAATACCAGAAAGAGGATCAATAGATGCTCTAAAGGAACTGGGATTCTCAGGCCGAGAAAAAGCTAGGAGACAGAACAGAATTAAGACCATTGTCAACAATTATCTAGCGTAAACTTAGAATGTGGACTATTAGTGTACCAAAGCTCATCCCGTCAGAATGAGGTGCAAGGTTTGACCTTAAATATGGCCTTAACGCCCTAACTAATAAATATTCTATAGGAACCTAAAACGTGGAGATATGCTAAACATTTCTGTTCGACAAAATAAATTACAATAACTTATGCCCTAAAAACCAATGAAATAAATCCCATTTTTGGCACGATTTTTCATATAAAATAAGTCTCATACTTTATGAGCATTTTGGAGGGTTATATCATTGTTTTTTTTTCGGGGACTAGTTTCATTGGTGAGTAATTTCACGGAGCTGGAAAATTTAAAAAAAAATGGATTTTTAACGGATAAAAAAAAACACTCTTATACGCACATTTAATAATGCCAAACTAAATATTATTTTGCATTGCTATCTGAAGTTACTAAAAAAAAGGGTTAGCAAGTAAGGATGAGAGGAGTATTTATCCGCTTAAAAAATCATATCCATCCAAAACGCCTACTTCAACATAAAATTTATTAAATTAAAATCTGATGAAACAGGAGTTTGCCATATAGCTTATAGTTATATATACATAAACGGTCGTCATGGGTAGTTAGTTTGTCGGCTGTTGACAATGACATATGGCATGAATACATAGTAACCCTCTGACCCTAATAAAACATATTATTCTCCATTTTTATTTTTTGTTATAATAAATATAATATTTGTGTCCTTGTTTCGTCGAATGTCAAAATAAATAACCTTTTTTGATATGCCACTTTTAACATCACATATTATACTGTAGATATGTATGTACGTATGCGTAGGTTAGGTAAACATACATTTTTGGCTTTTTATCAATGATAAGTATAGGATGTATGTATAGGTACAGACAGGTCCTTCAGTATTCCTCAACTATATACCTACCTAGTTGATTGAATTTACTCATACCTCTTTTACTGACCTCTTGGAATCTAGAGTATGAAAAGATTGATTATTGACGGCTTGCTGTTTTTCTAATTTCCGTATTAATAACAATTTTAATTTCACACCGACCGAATCCAGTGGTGTAGCAATAGGGGGGGCAGGGGGGAGCCAAGGCCCGGGCGGCACTTTGCCGGGGGTGGCAAATCGGGTGACAAGAAATTAAAAAACAATTACATACCTACCTGCTCACTTTTCATATTTGTTTATTAATCCATTATTCTTTAAATAAATTAATTTGTTGAGTCCGCAAGGAATCCAATAAAAAATTGTCCCAGTGGCAAAAATCATTCATAGTCATATTCACTAATCGGACATTGCTTCTGTAATAGCATGTGCATGTAAATACGCAAGCTTACTAAGTTAAATGTGAAACGAAAAGCATTGAAAAGGAATTAAAATTTCAAACCCGATTTTCTGAAGTGGTTGGAAACTCGCTACACTTGTTTCTCGGTGTGAGTTGTTTATCTAGCTGGAGTTTAGACAATTCATCAATAAATTTATATGCCAATTTCTATCTTTCAAACATTTTGTTTTAAAATGTTCCTGCCGTGACAGATCTTGTTTTCCTCTATAACAGGGACATCTCATGGATGGTGGCAAATATTTAAAGAACGCCTTTTAAGCAACCGAGACGAGACCGAGACGAGACTGTATATTTGGACAGAAATTTACAGAGAGTCTAATACATTAAAAAATCCAATTTCAGTTAAATATTTATTTTCTTCTGCACATATTCAAACGATAGTCAAAATATTTCGTTCCAATAATCAACAGTTTGTCCGAAAATCGTATTTTTCGGAGACGAGACCGAGACGAGACTTAATTATACGAGACCGAGACGAGACTGAACATTTTCGATTTTAACGAGACCGAGACGAGACTTACAAAAGTCTCGCAGAGTCTCGTCTCGTGGCCAGCCCTAGTATTTATACCTGTTCATGTAGCACCCTTGCAACTTTCAGCTAGAGTAACGGGACCAACGCAGTAATTTGCAGTGTATTTGCATTTTTCTGCATTTCTATTCCAACTGTAACCTTCTTACTTCACTGTGAAGTTAGCATATGGCAGTATGTTTTCTTTTTTTTTTTTCAAATAAAGGATTTTAAAATAAGTATTTCTTGAAATGCAAATAAAAACTGCCAATTTAAATCTCTAGCATGCTTGGTTCTGGAGATACCTTATGTGACCTTCTTTCTCATTGTGAAGTTAGCTAGCAGGTCACTCGATTACACCCTATATTTGGTGAACTGCAAAATCGAGAATAAAAATGCTTTCAAAAAAAGAGGGGTGGGCGGGAGAAAAGTGCTCTGCCCCAGGCGGCAAAAAGCCACGCTACGCCACTTGTCGAATCAAAAGAGTGGTAAAGGCTGCATCTTATAGTTTCTTATCCGCAAAAAAAACTACAAAAGAGAATTGCAATTAAAATTATGTTTCGTATACAAAATTAATTTGCCAATTAAAAACTGGACAAATGTTTTTGAAAAATGCCTTAAGACCAGTCCTAAGTGCCAAAAACTGGCTTACTCTTTACAATGATTCCAATAATAATAATTATTCCTTAGCCCTGTGCCTGCGCCTATGTAGTTAATGTGAAAATTTGCTTATGCTACAACATCACCCTACACCCCTCTTATTTATTATTATTAAAATTTTATTATTTCCAATTTATGCATACTCACAGTTACAGTATTTTTGAATCCCAATTCCACCTTGGATGTCACTTAATTATTTATCGTCCACCAACATCGAACATCCAGCAACTGAAACTTAAATTAGCATATTTTGCCATTGACACCATAATAAATTACAAACTGTCCTCCTCCATATCATACTCGCTGGCTGATGATGTTGATGATACTTTTCCTTAAACAAAGGATCTATTTAAAAGAGTGAGTCCTTCATAACTTTCATTACAACCGACCGACCGTCATCATCACTACAACAACACCAACACCAACGCATGTCGATAGAGAGAAAGAGGGCTTCCATTTCACAACCCAATAATCAAGAAAAATGTCGAAGCACGCCTCTTAATTCAAAAAATGTTTATAAATTACCATCGAACCCTAGCTCAAAACCATAAATAATAATACATTTTATTTATATACAAAAAAGAAGCAAAAAGAAAGTCAAGTTGAGTGGGATGTGACGGTGGCTTATAAAATATCACCAAGCATCATTTATTGGGTCGACATTTTATTGGCCTCACTATGGGGCTATTATAATGCCGAGAGATGTCTCATATTGTCTGATGGTGAAATGCTGGACCAGTAATTGGGGCCAACATCCAGAGAAGCATCCGAAAAGAGAGCCACACAACAGCAAGACCAACACCAACATCCTTTTGCGGTAATTCATCAATTCTTCAAAGTGATAGATATCCATAAATTTGTGTAGTGTCATCATATTATAAGAGAGTTAATGACTATTTTGTTTTAAGGGATTCACACGAAAGGTTTGGTTTTGGAGCTGAATTAATGTTAATACTCGATGAGTGGTTGGATGTTTAAGTTAGATCTATGATGAGTGCGAGTGGACATCCAGTTGGAACTTGACCGGACCGTAGAATGATATATAGTTTATGGACATGAAGCATATGGGCTTGGCATGTCAATAGTGGTAAGAAGGAGTTCAGTCAACCACTCCAAAGTTCAGAACTTTGATTCGTTTATATTATAGCAACAACTACTGTATTCTGTATATAAGTCGGGATGAATAATAATAATCGGGTGGACAGGACATATTATATGGGAGGTGATGATTTATATGAAAGGAAACATTTAGAGTAGTTTTCAAGATGATGATATGTTTCTGAATGTTCAACACAAAGAAGCATCAACTGGTTGCTATAGAACTTAAAAAAAAAAATTAAAATATATTTGAACAGGGTGACCCATAATCTTGGTCAAAATAAGGGTTTTATAGAAATTGCATAAAGATAACGGTACTATTTAATTTGGAAGGTTTTAGTGTAGTTAATTCATGGATTTGGTATGAAATGTATTTATTTATGATCAGAGGCCACGATAACGTTACACGTTATCGAACAATCGAGTAATCACATTGGTATGATCTTGTACGAAGTATCACGTATCCATTTTAAATGAAAACATCAGCATCGACGCGTGCTGAGTCACGTGGTATCAAAATCCACCAAATTCTCTCAACAATTTTTGTTGAGTGAACAAATTTGAAAGTTGAGATTTAACTTCCTACTCCCTTACAATATAACTTGACTTGCTCTTCCTTAACATTAATGTCTGCGATCTCAAAATCATAAAACATGATGCAAATTCATGCGTCACCAACCGTCGAAATCGACCGTAAATAAAAACGACTTCATGACACTTACCCCGTTTGCAAACCAGTATTGAAAGCTCGAGTTAAATAAGGGTCGGATTTTAGACCCAAGTTTTTCATTACGTGAGTTGAGAGCCCCATTTGAAGTTGAGTGGATATGGTGTTGAGATAACAGTTGAATGACTTCAATATATTTATTTCGGACAAAAACAGTTAAAATTTAATGAATTTTAGTACCTTCATACTTCGCATAGTTATCAAAACCAATAAGTAACTTTACTCGCACATGTTAAAAAATACTGTCGTCAACACATCCATCAGACCGACTCTTCGACCCGGTTTTTTTATCAGTAATTTCGACTCGACTCCGCTCCTGAAATGGAATCGAGTCGGTTGAAGCTTATTTCAACTCACTGTAGATATACAAAGGAGCCAAGCGGGTTTGAAGCTCGTTCGAATACGGGGTAGATAATTACTATAGTTTTCATTTACAAAGTCGTATCGAAATTAGTTCGTATTGTTCTGGAATGATTCTAGTACATTTTCCTAAACGTCAACATTCCTAACATTTTATTGGTTGATTGTCACAGCTGCTGTTTACTTTTGCTTACTTTTTACTTTTGCTTTTGGAATTTAATTTGGCCAAAAATATTTTCGGTCAAATCGAAATGTTGTGCCTTAAAATCGTGCGAGATAGTTTTCTGGGTCATGTTGAATTTATTTCAACTAGTCCTGAAACACGAAATTAATTAATTTTCTTTGTCTGCAATTTTACGGTTCACTCTTCTGCCTAGCATCTATCGTATGAAAAACCACACGACAAGGAAATGCCAAAAATCGAATTTGATAGTCTAATAGTCTATACTTTACTCGATATCTGAAGAAAGAATCCCGAATGCAGATAATTCAGTAACGTATTTCCCAATCACTGATGCGGTAATTCGGCTCCAGCTCCAGGTATTTATGTTTGATACGAAAAGCTGTTCAACTTTTATCTGATCTCAAGATTTTAAACGAATATTACTACACGCCTGAATTTAACCGCACAGAATTCACCCGATCGGTCTTGTTTTCTCAACGACTTCATTAATGTAACATGATTTTTTGGGCGAAAATGCAAATTTTAATTGCAAAGAGATATGGATTTGGCATCACTTTAGTTTCAGTATAATGCTTTCTGCGAGAACAAACTCATATTGAATCGCTTTTCCGAAAATTCAAAAAAAAAAAAATCAATTCATATTTGTCGCTTTTCATTGGAAAGTACCTATTTCAGCTAGCGCGGCAAAATTACTTTCGGTAAGAACAAAAAAAACTAAGAAAGTGTCGATAAAAAAGCAAACCGAAAAACGGGCTACTTCTACGAAAACACAATTTAAATCTGAACGAAAATTTTATGTTTCATTTAGTTCAATAATGATTTGTTAGTAGTTCTGATTTTTTCTTTAAACAGTCCCTGACACATAACTACATATTTTAGAGTATTATTCAAATACATTTACCTATTTCACTTTTTGTATAAGAAATATTATTTGAAATGTTTGACTTTTGCGTTTTAAGCACATTTTTTAAGAACTTAACCTTATTTTTATTTATTTTTTTTTAACTCCAATATTTCATATTTAAATGACAATCGTAAACAAAATTTAAAATTATCGATTGTTTTCGATATTCTATATCGGTTAAAATGGATAAGTAGTTCATTACCATTAGTTTCGGTTTAATCAATTTTTCTAGTGTACTGTCATGGATAAGTTTTCCCTAACAATTGAAAATCTTTATAATTTACATTGTATATAGCCGAGTCAAATTCGACAATAAATTCGCAAAGTACGATGTTGTTCTGCATTTTTGATATGTTGTTGGGGCATGTAAGAGTAGTCTGTAGCTAAGTTCGCAACTTCGAAAAACCTGTGCTCACTGCAGGAAAAATGCAACAGTGAAAAAAACGCAAAAATCACCCCATTTTTCCAACACTTTGCTTTATAACTTTAGAAATATTCAACTTAGGAAAAAACCATGCACTATATTCTTGTTTTTTATAAAATTTCTTACAAGACCACATAAGTTTAAAATTCATGTCTGTTATATTTGAGTTGCTATCTTATCATGAGTAAAAACAAAAATTCTGAAAAACTAAGTAATTTTGAAGCGCTCAAAAAGTAGGCCAAAACTTGTCCAATTGTGCTAAAAATTTTCAGTCAAATAGCCTAGAGTATTATAAGACACAATTTGAAAATTTGATCCAAATCAGTCAAATAATTTTGGGAAGAAATATGATGTTAACTAAGTGCAACAGGCAATGTTTGCATCATTGATGTGGTCAGAGTAGGACGCTTAAGTTGGCAATTATTTTTGTACACGTACTTGGAGCCCTTAACTGTGATAAAATATGGTTACAATATTTATGTCTTTTTTTAAGCAACTTTGGTAGTGATTACGAAATGACACATTTACATGCCAAGTGAACAATTTTCCGAACTTTTAAAATCGCTGCTAAAATTGTTTAAAAAAGATATAAATATCAAAACTATATTTTATCATAGTTAGGGTTTCCAAGTACGTGTGTGATCGAATTTTCAAATTTTGTCTTATAATACTGTAGGCTATTTGATTGCAAATTTTGAGCACAATTGGACAATTTTTGACCTATTTTCTGAGCGCTTCAAAATAACTTAGTTTTTCAGAATTTTTGTTTTTACTCATGGTAAGATAGCAACTCAAATATAACAGACACGAATTTTAAACTAATGTCCTCTTGTAGAAAATTTAATAACAAACAAGAATATAGTGGATAGATTTTTCCTAAGTTGCATATTTCCAAAGTTATAAAGCAAAATGTCGGAAAAAATGGGGTGATTTTTGCGTTTTTTTCACTGTTGCATTTTTCCTGCAGCGAGCACAGGTTTTTCGAAGTTGCAAACTTAGCTACAGACTACTCTAACACGCCCCAAAAACATATCAAAAATGCAGAACTACATCGCGCCTTGCGAATTTAGCCCATTTTTTTTTTTTTGTAATTATTGGCTGGGCTAATAAGGTACTTACTGAGTCTTAGAAATCAGGTAACAAAATTTCAAGCAAACAAAAATAAAAAAACACAGATAGCGCTATCAATAAATATGTTCGATCTTACTTAATTTTTTTTTTATCAAAGTTATGCTTTCATATATTTTTCTTTTGAATCACTCTAACACACTTTCATAAAATAATGGCTCTACCAATATTTTATTTTTTCAAAATGTTGTTTAACTCTTAAGTTAAATAAAAATATCTAAACACAAATGAAATCAATAAAAAGATCAAAAACGTGTTCTTGTTTAAAAAAAAAAAAAAACACAATATCATAGGTACAAAAACCCACAGGAAAAGATTCCTCATTTACCTTTTACCGTTTTTCTCTTTATTTTATATCTCTCGTTGAGAATTTTGAGAGCACTATAACTATAAAATACCGGCTCTGAACACTTAGGAACATTTACCAGGAGCAACAATAGTGTCACTCTAGCAAGATAAGATATATGTATACCTACTCCTTGCACTCGACCTAATAACAAGACTTAGGGGTTTGTTTGTATCCCTTAACTATACAAATAATGATGATGTCTGCAGGAGTTAGTTTTCGCCCTCTACATGACACAAAAATCTTTCCGAATTATACACTCCCTGTCACTTGTTTGAGGCCACTATTTTCACAACTGTTTTTTTTTTTTCTCGATAAATACCCGTAGGAAATATTTTTCCTGGAATTTTTTGATACCTGTGAGTAGGTAAATATATTTTGCAATAAAAAAGTATAAATTTAAAGGGGTAGCTTGGAAATTCCATAGGAATTTCACAAATTATAAGAATAGACTGCAAAAGTGGGTATACAAAATTGCGCCACTTGATTGAGGCCACTTGAAAAATTTTATAAAAAATTAAACATTAATGTATTATGTTTTTGTCAATTTATAATGAGTATGGCCGCCACTTTTTGAAATTAGCTCTATTAGACGGTTTGTAATTAAATCATACAGTTTTTTGGGATAATCCAGTGAAATCTGGCTCCAGGCATCGCAGTTAACATAGACCAAGACGTTCTTATCTTCAAACTGTCTACCAGCATCAGAAACTTTTCGAGATAGCCAGGCCCAAACGTTTTCGATGATGTTTGAGTCAGGTGAATAGGGTAGCCATGGTAAAAGTCCAACGTTTTCCAACTGAATCTAGCTACTAGCTACCCAGGAAGTATGGATAGGGGCGTTGTCTTGTTGAAATATCCAAGGTAGAGGTTCCGGAATATTCTTTCGCTTTGGAAATACCCGTTACAGTAGGCATTTGTAACTATTTCCGTTCATTGTTGTAGTTATAAATTCCAATTCAAATGTTCCATTAAATGTGATAGCTCCCCACCATAGCACCTGATGTATGACTGTGATGTCTTGACAAAATAAGTTCTTCTTTTCTTTAATCGTGAAAATAAAAGTTTATTTTATTTATTTATTTTTATTTATCCGTCCGTCCGTCCGTCGAAGATTAAACTTTTTTCCGTTTCTACAATCAACATGCCCCCTGGCGAAATTCATCCGTAGTTCCTTATGTAGCTACCGTAGAACCGGTTTCTTTTTAATTTTCATACTCCTGATGTACTACTGGTTTTAATTATCCTTAACACTGTCGAAATACTGGCTGATACCCCACTTTTTGACCCTATTTTTGGCTCTGATAGTGTGGAATTTAAAGCTAGTCGCTGAATAAGCCGCTTTTATCGGATTTTTGTTGCTTGAGCTGTGCGTCCTTTTTGTTTTTGTTCCATAGTTTTCAGTGTCTACCAGATAGTTGTTGACAATGGTCTTACTTCTGTTCGGTCTCCTAGCTTTTTCTCGGCCTGAGAATCCCAGTTCATTTAAACCATCTAATGATCCTCTTTCTGCTATTGTCGACGTGTTTTCAGAGCCCACTTTAACTTGAAATTTAATATAAAATATAGTTTTCTATCCTTTCTTAAATATTTTAAACTTTTGTTTGAAATAAATCGGCGATGTTAACTTTTGCCAAGCAAATTTTTCGAATGGCCTCAATCAAGTGACGTAACTTTTTATATCCATCTTTTGCAGTCCATTCACATAATTTGGAAATTTCTATGAATTTTCCGAGTTAACTCTTTAACGTTATCCTTTTTTGTTGCAATATATATACCTACTCGCACGTATCAAACATTTCCAGGAAAAATATTGCTTACAGGTATTTATCGAGAAAAAACTTTTATGAAAATAGTGGCCTCAAACAAGTGACAGGGAGTGTATACACATATATTTGGTAAGGTACCTATGTATATGGCATTTATATGGATGACAATGACGATATTCACATGTATGCCCAAGAGAATGTTTGTATTTGTTTTTAGTGATGCTCGTGATTTGTGCACAAAAAAAATATGTTATATAAATAAGAATTTCAGAAAAAATAATGGACATTGTTGGTGATACTTTTATTGAACTTGTTTTAAATTATTTAAAAATAATAAAAAAAATATCTGTGTGTAAGTTTTGAGTAATGAAAGAGTTATAGCTTATAGGTATAGGTTTTTTTCTAGTTCTAGGTATTTAAGGTGACAACGATAATTTGTTTAGAAAATATGAATGACAATATTAGCGTATTCGTGTTAAATGATGTCATAATTCATAAATATCTCAAAACAAGTCAAAATATTTACTTCTAGAGTTTAAAATCGTTATGATTGTATTTTTCTTTTTGCATGTGACAAAATAATGCCAAAATCACATTTAGACCGATTTTAGACGTAGGAACTATATCCTATAATACTGCTTTGTGATGTAAACTTAGATCCGGTTCTAATGATCTGAAGAAATTCTGGGGTATTAACTTTCCGTTAGGACCAGGTATCCAGAGCTAGTACCTGGGGCCTGTACCAAGAAACTTCAAGTCTTGTACAATAGGTGATTTTTAACAAATTACAATTTATTGTGTACCACAAAGCTACAAGTAAATTTCAAACTTTACTATTGTACAAAAATTAAACAGTATGGAAATTACAAGTCTTTTTCTCATTCTCTACCACAAACTTACAAGTGTACAAATATTTGACGCATTTCAGTTCTGTACCAAGAAACTATAAGTTTACAATTCTACAAACATTAGCTTAGCAAGAATAATTTATAAGTAACTTTCATTTCTGTACCACAAACATTTTTGCTATAATTGTAAATTGTGAAAATTTCCCTTCTTTGTACAATTCACTTGTAGATTTCTAATTGGATAAAGTCAAAGCATTATATCAATAACGATTGATGCTTTCAAGAAAAAACATATTGATATAGTTCTTTTTTGATTTAATAAATTTTAACAATAATGTTTTAATTAATAAACAAAATATTGTTTGTATGTATGATCAATTGCACATAGTTGAAGATAGTTTTCGTCAAAATTAAATCTTTACACATATTTATATTGCTTTAAACAAGTGTAAGGTAATATAAAAGTGATAATGAATAAATAAAGCATCACTAGCGATGATTTTATAAAATATTATTGTGGTCTTCTTTCAATATGATGATGTATGCGTTCATCTTGCTTGATCAATATGACCGCTTTCACACAAGGAAACTGAATTGCCAGAAAATAGCTAGTTTGTAGGCGAGAAGGGTGTGAGCGGAGATTTTTTGTCTTCCTTTTACGCCCTTCTCAACAAAAAACTTAAAATCGCCGGCAACTCAGTTCCCTAACCTGATTTTGAAATTATTGCGAGGTCTTGAAACTTTTACAACGCGATGCTGTAATTCAGCTTCATCACCCTCATACGAATGAAAAAAAAACATTGGCCTAAAATTTTAAACGATTTAGTAAATTGTTAAAGCCATTTTAGTAAGTTACTAAGTTAAAAAGAAGATTTTGATAATTTTAAACGATTTTAACATCTTAATATCTCTTAACAATTTACTAAAGTTAAAATCACAAAATGGTTACTTTAACTCTTAGCAACTTTGCTAAATCCATACGACATCTGTCATTTTCCTCGAAAAAAATGTCTTACCCACTTTAATTGGAAAAGTGAATTGTGTTTTTTTGTATGATTCGTGAGCTATAAATGTTTTTTTAAAGTAAATAAAATAGTACTAAATGTTTTCGGAAGTCGAAGGTTTCGATGTATTTGAAGATTCAGCGTTGTACAGAGAAGTGCGAAGTTTTAAATCCCGAGCACATCCTTTAGAAGAGCTGGGTGATGGAGAATTTTACTCCAGAATAATTAATTAAATAATGTGATTCAGTTTTATTTTTAATTTCAAACTAAACTCGACCATTTGTTTTTGTCCCGTAGGCTGTCCAACTGAATCCAAACTCAACTTAGTTGCTTCAGCATCAGTACACGATTTAGGAGCATCAGGCAAGCACTTAGTCTCTCCCACAATAGTCGCTCTCAACTGTGAGAATATTAACTATGTTCATGAGAGAATTTTCCATTCGGGAAGATATGTACACCATTCACCAGTTTCAGCTTTCGATGATGCAGAATGCAGTAGTGTGGAAGGTCGAGCCGTTTTTAGTTATTCCAACAACATAAGATTTCTTTGATATAACTTTGCCGCAAACTTTTAATCTCACCCCACACAATTGATCCGGCATTGTAATGCTCTTGGGCAAATGCGGCTTTTTTAATATCTTTTTTCACTTTTAATAGATTAATTTTCTATAAACTAATTAAAAAAAAATCTTCTTCAGAGACTAAAACAGAATTAAAATCACAAACAAAACAAATGTGACTTCTGACTGACATTTACCAAGTAGCAATTTACTAGTTAGTAAATAGAAAAAAAAGGTTTAGAATTTTGAAATAGTTAGTAAATTGCTAAATATTTAGAAAATTATTTACTAGTAAATTGCTAAGCCCTTAACAGCAGGTTGCTTAAAATTTTGCGCCATTGTTTTTCTTAGTAACCCACCTTCGCAAATAGGTTCAATTAAATTCCGAGCTAACGAGCGTACGGCCAACAAATTTATGTGAAATGTCTTCTGCATTTTAACAGTTAAGATTATTTTTACATACATTATAGTTATGTAATTTTTGTATAACACTATTTTTGTCTACCCTTTTTATGTTTTCTGGCAATCTTTAATATTAGTTAAACAAAGCAAACACGATGAAGAAAAGTGTCAACTTAACTTTAGAACAATAAATTTCATCTCTCTTTCAATCTCTAATTTAAAAGAGAGAATCAAACTCCATTCTGAAAATTTGTTCACAATTATTTCCAAAATAAGCATTGATAACGACGACGTGTAATTGCAAAATATTGAAACTTATTTAATAAATCTCTTAAAATTGTACTTTTACCTACTTAACAATATTATCAATTCGTAGGTAGAATTTCTCAAACTATTTTACAATGAATTGTTAACCATTACAAGCACTTGTAGCTTTGTGGTACAGAATCGGAAAAATTTCAAATTTCCCACTTGTTACAGCACGCTTTTTTCCTTGTAAAATTTGAAGTTTACTTGTAGCTTTGTGGTACACAATTAATACTAGGGCGGCCACGAGACGAGACTCTGCGAGACTTTTGTAAGTCTCGTCTCGGTCCCGTTAAAATCGAAAATTTTCAGTCTCGTCTCGGTCTCGTATAATTAAGCCTCGTCTCGGTCTCGTCTCCGAAAAATACGATTTCCGGACAACCTGTTGATTTTGGAACGAAATATTTTAGATTATTGTTTGAATCGTGCAGAAGAAAATAAATATTTAACTAAAATTGGGATTTTTTTAATTTATTAGACTCTGTAATTTTCGGTTGAAATATACAGTCTCGTCTCGGTTGCTCAAAAGCCAGTATCGTTTCGTCTCTTAGAGACCGAGATCGAAAATGTACTTCATTAAAACCCGCTTGTTTCTAGAACTATCTTTGTCAGTTTTGAAACAATAATTGTCCTATTTGCAGAACAGGGCTTACATAGATACAAATTTCAAAAGTAGTTCACAATAATAATTATCTGAAAGAAGCGTTTGTTCTCTTTGTATTTTTCAATTTGAAATCAATACATAAAATAGTTCAATAGAATGCTTGTAACAACAATACTGTCATTAAAACCCGAACCCATTTAGATTCCACACAGAAAAAGGAGCAACAATGTGTATCAATCACATAAAAGCAAACTGATGTTATGTGATTCATATTACCTATGCCTACTTCCGCCTATTCTTTTCTGAAGCTGCACATTACTTAAGCTTTTTATTCTTTAACTAAACCCATTCAAATTCACCACATTATTACAAATTCATAGACCTATTGTTGCAAAAACGAAAAAAAAAGAAAAAACTAATCAAACTATCTGAGCAATCAGACTAATCTTTCATTTGGATACACCACACACGAGTATTATCCATTCATGCATACGAGTACGTAGCTAGTTCATTATTATTAACGCCTGTCGAGTGGAGCGACTTAATATTCTAAATAATTAATTTGCGTTTCACCACAGCAACACCCAAAGCGTTATTTGCTTAACAACTGTCTTCGCACTTTATGTCACCCTTGACCTTTCTCTCACCTAATCTAATAATTCTACAGGGTGTGTTTCTGTCTACCACTGAAACCTATTGGGCATTTTATTTGAACATCTTCTTAAGAAAAATAAAACTTATATTATAAACATAAATAAAACAAACCAAATTTGATAAGCAAAAATAAAAATCTATTAATACCAACTTGTGGCAGGATTTTTCGACCATGAATAATTTTAGCTAGAATGATTTTTCTTAATATATATTTGTAGATATTCCTCTCGAGTAATCAATATAGGTAGATAAAGTTCATGAGTATTGAATATTAGGGAGTTAAGTGGGGTTAGGTGAAAACTAAAGCCTTAACTACATAGGCCTACTTTTGTACAAAAGTACAAAAGTGAGAAATAAATATCTATTTTGAAGACACCTGCTTGCAAAAAAGCTTAATTTAATTTATGTGTCAGAACAATTTTCGTTCGGTTTTTTGCAAGCATGTTCCCTTAGCGAACATTTTAATTTCTCACTTTTGTACAAAAGTTGGTCTATGTAGTTTAGGCTTAAGAATAAATTAATTAGGTATTTCTCGAAGAGGAATGAAGTGCTTTGAATGGAATTATTTAGAGGAGGAAGATACTTACTTTCAGGCTTTCGTACCTAGAAAATATTTCGAAATCAGTTATTTAGTGGTATGTTTGAAAGCTGTGCTGAGATGTGCCTGAATTGTACTACCTTGTACTTTCATAAAACAAAAAGTTGTGTGAAGGGTTTGGTATTTGGACGAACATTATTTTTTATTACATAAAGAGCACAATTTTAAGGTAATAAAGAAAAAAAAAAAAGTTATGCTGCATTTTGCAAATTATTGTGCCGCCTTGCGTTGTAGATTTTAATGCAAAAATCGCAAGTTTTAAAAATGCGTTAAAGAAACATATATTCCTGTTGATTTGTCAAAAAAACAGCAGTTGTGCAGAATTTTGATCAACGGGTACTCTCACGAGTCATGCACACAATTTTCGAAACTTGTGTTATAATGAGTTCAAACAGTGTTTCACAGAAACAAAAAAAAATCTACATATAATTCAACCGTTAGCGCAAATTTGACTACAAATGCATATTTTTACGTGCAAATTTGAAATCAGTGAACATTATTGGGCATTCCCCAGTTGTACAAGAATTTGGAAAATGTAAATAAATGCTCTTTTAAGTGCAAGAAAAAAACTTAATTATCTTTTTATGTTTCTCCATGAAAATCAATTTATTATTTTTTAGAACTGTTCTTCTTACACATCACTTTGAAATTGACTTCTGAAGTTTGACAGGGCAACTTTAATGAGAACGTAAAAATTTATGATCGCCAGATTTTTTTGCATTATATAAAAAAACTTTAAATTTAAATTTGGTGTTTGCGCGGAAAAATAGCATTTGAAATGATACAATTTCTGTCAAAAGAAAAAAAAAATTGAAAATCTTATTTTTTTTTTATTTTGTCCGCCAACTTCAACAGAATTGCAATTTTTAAGGTTGAAATTCAAATAAAAATTGGGTACGAATTGATCCCACAAACTTGCTCTCATAGATATAACAACTTAAACGTAGCTAGAAATTGGTGAGGTATGTATCGGTTCAATAATATTATGATATCACTAAAAAAAGCTTTAAAAACCATTACAAAGTATGCCATCTGATTTGTTTGATAAATATGAATTTATGAAAAAAAAAATCGTTGGAGCGGTTTTCAAAAAAAAATATTTTTTATACAAAAATTTGATTGCCCATTTTTGCAACAATAGAATCTGGTGCCAACTTTTAGTATTGAATAAAATATTAATTTTATATAAACTAAAAAAAAATATTTATGAGCCCGTTTTCAAGATATTGAATTTTCAAAAACAAAATTAATATTTTTTTAAAAATTCAAAAAATTACTTTTTCGAAAATTTGTATATTGGCAAAGGTTTGAATTTTGACGGAGCTCTTGTATAAAAATGTTAACGAGAAATTTGAAAACCGAAAAATCGGTTCTATGACAGATACCATAAATAACGGTTATTGGCAAAAAATGTTTGTATAAAAATATTGGCCATTCCCTTGATAGCAAAATTCAAAATTCTTGGAGCTGTTTTCGAGAAAAATAATTTTCAGTATTTGTATGGAAGGCACCATTATTTTTGAATTTTGAAGCATAATTCTTTGAAGTATTCTACAAAAAAATGAAAAATTGTTTTACTTAAAAATATTGACTAAGTAGTTACAAAATCCCTTTTTTATTTAAAAAAAAACAAAATTTTGATTTTGTTTTTTTTTTTTTTTAATTTTGGTTTACAACAATTTTTATAATTTTTAGGAAATTTTCCATAAACAACTGTTGTAGAGAAAATCAAAAACCAAAAAATGTTTGTACTGCAGGTACCAAAAATACCCAATTTTTGATAAAAACATTATTAAAAAGTAGCCTCTCCTTATTTTAATTATTTGAATGTTTTTAACAAAATCCACGGAGCCATTTTTGAGAAAAATATGATATTTCTTTCTGGCGAAAAAAAATTGTATGACAGATACTGTTATTTTTGGACTTACAAAAAGGGGCACGACTGGATCGCACAAAACTTGCTCTCATAGCTAAAAACTTTAACGTAGCTTGAACTAGATAATGAACACATTTATGTGTAGGCATATCTATTTTCAGAGTTAACTAACTCGGGCTTAACTCGACACTGAAAAACTGGGTCTAAGAATTACATAATTTTTAATTATTTATTAAAATTCTTCAACATTAGAACTTGTTATATTGAAGAACTACATTTTTGTTCGTTAATTGCTCGTTTGTTGAGATGGTAATTTGAAATACATATTTTCTGTCTAACAACTGACGATAAAAATCTTTGCTGTGATAAGGTTAACTACGTCTTAATTTAGGTGAATTTTGAATAACAACAAATCAATGGGAGTTCAAGGTTAATTCAAATTCGCGTGCAAGGAAACTGAATTTTGCCTTTTTTTAAATTAATTTCGGGAGGTAACTTAGAAGCTAACTTTATCGAAAACATGAATATTTAAATACTCAGTAAAGCTTTAAATGTATGGAGTTTACGAAACTGTTTACGGTTTCTGTCAAAAATTTTCGATTTCAAGCGGACGGAAGTGCACCATTTAAACTTAAAATTCAAATTAAAAAATGGGCACGACTGGATCGCACAAAACTTGTTCTCGTAGCTAACAACTTTTACGTAGCTTGAAATAGACAATGTACATATTTATTGGTTCCATAACATTTAAAATATACAAATTAAAATATAAGTAATGATTACTATGAATTATTATAAATTAGTTATTTTAATAGCCAAAACAGATAGAGCTCAAAAAAAAAAAGTATGCCATCTGATTTGTTAAATAAATATGAATTTATGAAAAAAAAATTCAACAATCATTAGAGCGGTTTTTTTTTTAATTATTTTTTTATATATAAAAAATCTTGAACATTTTTTAAAATAAAATTTGGTATGCCAACTTTTAGCATTTAATAAAATACAATTTTTCACAAAATTAAAAAAAAAATCATTCACCTTTTTTCAAGATATTGAATTTTCAAAAACAAAATTTCAAAGTTTTTTTAAAAATCCAAAAATTATTTTTTCCAAAATTTTTATATGCAAAATTGTTAAAATTGTAAGTGACCTTTTGTATAAACATTTTGGTTGAAATCAGTGTAGTAGTTAAAGAGAAATTCGAAATCCAAGAAATGGGTTGTATGACAGGTACCGTTAATAACCGTTATAATTTCTTTTTTTCTACCAAAATATTTATTTTAGTAATTTTAGTACCTCGTAATTTTTTTTTGAAAATCGTTAGAGCCGTTTTTGAAATAAATCAATTTTTGTTTATTGGTTGAATGACAGGTATCGTTATTTTTTAGGCTAAACAAAATTTCAATTTCCCCTCTAGGGAATCGCATAAGAACCTTAAGTCCAAAGATTGAAGAAAATCACTTCAGCCGACTAGGCTGCAGGTAGAGGTACAGACAGACTATATATATATATATTCTATATATCTAAGAATATACCTACCGGTATTGTTTTTAAATCTAATAGTCAGCCTGAAAATTTTGTTTAAAATACAATTTTTAAAACACCCTGTCTGCAATCAAATGTATATGCTTCATTTTGTATCCAAAGCTCATCCAAGGTCGTACTTTGCATTATAAGACTGATCCAACACTCACGCAATAATGTAAGACAGTTTTATCCCCAAAACAACAAAACTACCTATAATCCCTGCCCCAGATTGTGTTTGCTCTATATGTTGTGCTAGCCCATATATCCGTATATTGCTCAGGTCAGCTCGGGATTATGTGTGTAACAGCTAGGGAGGTCATTTGAATTTGATTAAGTGATTATGGCTACATTTAAGACATGTTCCATCGACACAACCCAAACTCTCTGCAATCTTAACCATAAACCACCACCACAGTATAGATATTGAGTGGCTCCTCCCCAAATTCCGCAATGGAATTTGAAACTATTTAATCCCTGCAATCCAAAAGGAGAGTGTCTTTGTCGCTATTTAAAGTGCTCTTGAGCTATATTCACCCGCTGCTGTATACCTACATGTCTCCTTCCTTTGCCAAGAAAACAACACAGAACACAGCTTGGCAGCAGGAGCACCAGAATGAGAAGCAGAAGCAGCATGATTATTGTATCACATTTACGTGTAAATTAAATGCCCAAAAACAGATGTCCTGAGAAAATCCTTCGAGTATTTGTTTCCATAAACACGGTCTTTCTTCAGTTAGTTGGTGCTTATAGCTAGAAGAAGGAGCAGTAGAAGGAGGGTTGATGTTTCTTGGCACAAGTTTCGTGTCAGTCGATCTCGATATGCTATGGTGGTGTGTTGTATATTCTATATAACTTCTTGCCCCTGTGGGGAGTCAAATCGTTATTCGTGCATTTTGTTGAACGTTTGTAAGTATGGTATGAATGAAATCCTTAAATGATGTTTAATTCATGATGTCGTCCTTAATGCGGCTGTATAGTGTATACTCTGTGTATATTGCAGCAGGCTTCATTGGATTTTCCTTAAGTGTTTATGGGTGGACAAAATTTATCGGAATGAGCATGCAACTAAAAGAAACAGAGGATGTATGGAGGCAGCCTTTCGTTCGTCTTGTGTACAGATACATACATATATCTACTGCTATGTACATATTTGAGTTAGCTTTAAGGCGCACATGAATTTATGCAGAATAACTGATCGAAGTTCTCGGCGTTCTCTGTCTGATGTTCACAAAGAGGAAATTGCAAAGATTATTGCACATTGAAATTAGATACACTTGGCTGAGAAAATTATGAGAGCACTCAGGATATTCGTCTGTTTGGAATTCATATCAACCCATCAGCATCCCGGAAATGGGTCAAAGCCATTGAAATTAAATTAGTTGCAGTTTAAGGACGATAATGATGACGATGACGACGAGACGATAATATTGAAATTGAACAAATTTCAAGTGAACAAATTAAATTTAGCAAGGATTTGGATAAATTATTACATAATGTTTCGTAACTAAATAAAAATGATGTTGAGTCACTTTTTACAAATCTAACTGTTCAAGAGGTTCTGACTTTTATCCGTGATCTTATCTCAACTTCCGGCTTTAACGAAAACTATATGCCGCTTTTGGAGTTCTGTTTGTCTTCAGGGTATTTTTGCTTCAACAAAAAGATCTATTTGCAAGTGGATGGCGTTCCCATGGGTTTGCCTTTAGCGCCCCTGGTTGCAGATTTGTGGATGGAGCATTTTGAAGCAAAAGCCCTACGCAGTCTTACAGAAAAACCCAAAATTTAGCTGAGGTATGTGGATGACACATTTTGCATCCTTAAAAGATCTAACATTGTGAGTTTCTTGGAGCATCTGAACTCACAACATCCAAAAATAAGGTACACTATGGAAAAAGAAAATTTCATTGCATTTTTGGATGTGAAGGTGACAAGACGAATAGATGGTACACTGGGACACACAGCCTATCGCAAAGAAACGCACACTAACAGATACCTACATGCTACTTCCCACCACCACCCGGCAAATTTAAGATCAGTTGTCTCGACACTATTTCAGCGAGCCGACAGAATATGCGACAGTGACCACTTAAAGGCTGAGCTGAACCTGATTGACAACGTTCTGAGAGCAAATGGATATGGTAAAAAGCAAAGAACAAGGAAGCCAGTTGTATCATGGGAAAAGGACGAAAGCAAATTAGATAAGAAAGCTTTTCTGCCATACATAAAGGGTGTGACGGACAGAGTTGGCAAAGTGTTGAAAAGATATGGGGTAAAATCCATATTTATACCACCAAAAAAGGTAAGGAACTACCTCCGCTCACCAAAGGACCATACTTCCCTCTCCAAACACCGGACGTATATGCAGTTCCTTGTAGCTGTGGGGCTTCGTATGTGGAACAAACACAAAGAAGTATTGCCACCCGCTTAAAAGAGCACATTAGTGCTGTAAGTAAGAATAAGCGGGAAAGTCGGCAATTTGCGAACATATCTTGGACAACCCAGATGAACACCACTGGATTCATTTCGACCAAACCAAGGTTTTAGCGCAAGAGACCCACTTCATCCCACGTTTGGTACGCGAAGCGATTGAAATTAAGCGCCACCAAAATTTCAATCGGGACGACAGTTTTAAGCTTGCTCGTTCATGGGACCCGCTCATTAACACCTCACGGGCATCCCAAATCAAACTTAAAACGCCCTGCGATGTAGTGAGTATTGTTTGCTCCCAACAACCTGCACCCCAACAACAATAACAATTTCATGAGATAGAACCGTCTACGCACCGGTACAACCTGCGTAGCCAATAAAATGGTGGATTTACATGTATCTTCGTCAAACTTCTGCAAAAAAAGGGGATGCAAAATTAAAATGTACATTTGGTGGATAGAGAGGGAACACCAAAATGCAGAAGATCTTCGTGCATGAAGATTATAGGAAGTGCCATAATGCAGATATGAAGACGAACATGTTCATCTTCTTGATGGTTCTCTTTCACACGCTCGGAGTTTTGGCATACATCTGTCCCGCTCTACTTTTCTTCATATTTGCAGTCGAAGAAACATGTAAATCCAGCATAATGCATAACATTTCAAAAGCAGTTTCCCGGTGACCACGCTCAATGTAATTTGATGCGAAACGTTCGGGGTGAGTACAAAATCGAACTATAATTTTAAATAACACGGTTAATCCGAAAATTAATTAATTATGTCTATAAACAACCGTGAAAACCTTAAAAGTTATATTGCATGTTAAAATGTTTCTTTAAATCTTATGCTGGTATATAAACATCGTTATTGTATTTATTACCTCTTTGTAGATCAGACCATTTATGTCAATGTCTGATGCAAATGTCTGATGCAATCAAAAGTCAGTTAGAGAAATAAAATTTCTAAGCGAACTGTTTGGCAATGTTAGAAAGGCAACTTGGAACAATACATGTTTGCATGTATATGTACAGTGCCGGTAAAAAAAATAGCACCGCCACTAAAAAGTTTAATTATTATAAAAAAAAAACACCAACTGAAGAGAATTTTCTTCGCTTCCACTGTTACTTAGGTACTTTTGCTTGATTGGCCACTTTCTAAAAGCAAGATCAATGACATTAAAATGATAACGGTTCTTTTTTTGTAAATGAATATTGAGAGAGAATTGCCATTTTGTTCGGTAAAAATAATAGCACTGCTCTTACTTTTCTGATAGAATAAAGTCTTTGGGGCATATTCATAGTCATTTTAGACCTGGGTCTAACTTAAACATAACTTTGGTTGAATTTTCGGACGTTGATTCTATTTTTGTAAGGTTGTCATTTCAAAATATTTTAAGCTATTTGTGTGGTATACTAAGTTAGTTATCTTATAAAAATATAAAACCAACAATTTGTAATTAAAATCGGTCTGTAGTCATTGAGCCAAAATTGTCTTAAACTGTAGTTTATTTAAACCTGGGTCAATCTGCGACTATGAATATGCCCCTTTATGTTTAAATTTGAGAAGAAAATATAGAAAAAAATACAGTTTGATTTTGTTTAAGTGATTTTCGCGACAAAAAAAAAATAATATGGGCCGTGCAAAGCATTGTAGTGCCGAAAAACGTGGTATTATTAAAAGAATGGTTGCAGAGGGCAAAACTTATGCAGAAGTTAGGCGTTTAGTTGGCTTTTCTAACAAAATGGTTCGTAATGCAATAATATTTGTTCCAAAAATTGAAACTCGTGGATGAAAACACGCCATGTCGCCATTACTCGTCCAACGTTTAATCCGAAAAAGTAAGATGGACCTGTTTAAGCCTGCAACAGAGCTAGGAAAGGAACTGAATATTACTGCAAGTGTTGAAACTGTTCGTAACCGACTTAGGGAACATAATTTGAAGGCTTGTAGCCCTAGAAAAGTCCCTCTTATTAACAGTGGCGATTCCTCTCAGTTAGCAGGTTTATCGCCGCTAAACCAAGAATTTAAATGAATAAATTATATAATGTATAATGTTGAAATAATGATAATGAAAAGGTAATTGTAATAATCAATACCATAAATAGAAAAAAAAACTACCCACCTATAGGTGGTGTAACGGTCAAAAATAAAAAGAAAACAAAATAAGAAACTTGTGATATGAAAGAGGGGAACTGGAAGAAGTAGAATAAGCAAATATGGAATAAAGAAAAAGATTCGAGTTCCAGTTGAATTCGAGTCATCAGAGAAAACGCACGTGTTTTATATTTGAAGAGTGTCGGCTATTACTTTTACAATCGGTTAAAATTTCAGAAGTGGCATACCCCAGTAAGTCCATAAGTCCATCGCGAAAAAAAGGAACTCGCCAAATGAAAAAAAAAACAAAGTACGATTACTCGAATAAAATAATAATAAGAAAGAACTCGTCGCCAAGCGAAAAAAATAATTACATAAGCTCATCCCGGAAAAAATATTCGTTTGATAAATCGAAAAAAAAGAAGAAAAAACAACCCCCGTTTACTAATAAAGAAACTCAACCAACATCAGTGTGTGCTACGTGTACGTGCCCAGTAGGAAATTTCAAAAAATTCATGTCGGAATCACCAGCTTTTTCATCGGTGAGTGGAAGCTACAACCCATGACTTTTGGCATGAAAACAGCGGTGAATTTAACATGGGGCTGTCATAGGCCGGTCACCTAGTGATTTTGTAGGTGAATATTTACCAATGAAATCACGAAGTAGGGGTAACTAGTTTATTCATAAGCAATTATATGTGATGAAAAATAGCATGAACTATAAGCTGTGAAATCACTCGATAGCTTAGAGTTGCTTATTCACCGAGTGAAAAATGACATGAATGCTCACCCATTAATTCACTTTGAAAATGTCACTCGTTAATTCATATATGAGTTAAATATGCTGAAAAATACCATGAACGTTCAATTATGAAATCACTAGGTAAGCAAGAGTTGCTTATTCAGAGGGTGAAAAATACCATGAATGCTCATCCATGAAATCACTTTATTAATGTAGCACTGTCATTCACAAATGAATTATATTGGATGAAAAATATAATGGAAAGAAACTGGGTTATACATCACTGCATGATTTATAATGAATAATATGTGAAAGTTCATTATATAATAAAATCATAACCATCAGTAATGTATGTATGTATATATCTTCTCCCTTTGAACAAAATAAAAAAAACTGCTCTCGTGTAACAAGTTATATGTATGTAGATAACTTAATAAAACATTTATTATGAAAAAAAAAAAATGAAAAACGATACTTCAGGAAAAACATGTCTAATAAAATACATTAAGATAATTTAAACAAAGAAAACAAAAATAAATAAAATAATAATAAAACAAAAATAATATAAAAAAAAGTAAATAAACGCATAGATGTTTACATTAAGATATGTAATAAAAAAAAATTTCAAAATGCTGAAGTCTGCATAAATAGGTCCTCGATTTCCTTTTCTTTTGTTGATACTGTCGCTACTTCTTTCTTTTGTTGGCATATCTTTTTATAATGCAGGTTCTTAATCCTTTTCAGGCCTTGCTGGATAGCTTTTTTGTACGTACGTATTTAATTACACTTACTTTCACTTAAGACAATGAACTTGAAATGACAACAAATTTCTAGAACAAAAAAGTTATTATTTAATGATCGCTAAAAAAAAACGGGAATTTCTGGTTTATATGTTTTTTCTCTCTTTCTCTAAAAAAAAAACGCGAACTCTTGTCATAAGTATGACTCTGTACATTCCCATCCACCCCTGAAATCCTTGCATTTCTCGGGGTAGGTACAATAAAGACAATGAACTTGAAATGACTCACAATTTCAAGAACAAAAGGCTATTTAATGATCGCGAAAAAAACTGGAAATTCTGGTTTAATTTTTTTTCTCTTTCTCTAAAAAAAACCCACGAACTCTTGTCATAAGCATGTGCATGACTCTGTACATTACCATCCACCCCTGAAATGTTCGCATTTCTCGGGTTAGGTACAAAATAGGCAATAGGTATGTTTTTTTTTATTTAAGAAAAAAAAAACCACAACAATGCATAGAACCCAATTTCGATTATCACTCAGGAACTAATTATCATATTAACGTACCTACTTCGAATAGGTAGAGAAAAGGCAGTAATTATTTGTTTTATTAATTATTATTATTTTATTAGGAAACATTATGTAAAGAAGAATATTTCTCTATTTGGTTCAAAAACTCGTGTATTTTTTTTTTCTATCTTTGAAATCGTCATGGCAAGTTGAGAAAAGGCTTTTTGTCTGTATTTTTTCTTTCTCTGCAAGAAGACAGAACAACCAAAGCAGAGAACCAAACATCATTTACGCAGTCATGATCCTATGCATTACTCTTCATCAGTGGAATCACCGTTTATGATTTTGTAACTGAAATTTTAGTGAGTTGTAAGCAATCAATTCATTTGAATTTAGTTAACTGATGAAAAAATGCATAACCTTTTTTTTATGAAATCATTAAATACCGTTCCGCGATGGAAACAGTCGGTGAATCCATTCATGAATTCACCAAAAAATTTCATCGACGTCGAGATTTCCTACTGGGTGGTTTTAGTCATCAGCGCTTGTGTGTTCTGTGTACGCGGTTCCTATATTCGTGGCTGTGCCTGTTTTGTCAGTTGGCTGTAACGAAAAAAAAAAGAAAATCAAAAAAAACGAACCAAACCACGATGGCAGATGCAGAAAATTTAAAAAATTATAATGTTGCGCAGTTGAAAGCGTCGCTGAGGAAGTTGGGGAAGAAAACCAGTGGAAATAGGGCGGAGCTAGTGCTGAGAATGATGGAAGTATCGGAGCAAACACGAAACGAAGCTGACGACGACGATGGAGACGAGTACCAGGATGTATAAAAAACGACAGAAAGACAAGCAGAAAAGACTGGAGAGAAAACATATGAAATAGAACAAATGAAGAAGGAGTTCGAATTATTAAAGAAAGAAATGGAAATGAACGAACGAGAGAAGAATTTACTAAAGAGAGAAAATGAGTTGCTGAAGAAGAGAAACCATGGCGAGAAGGAAAAAAATGAGCGACAAATGAATGATGACAGAGCGAAAATTTAAATCAAATTAAAGAGCTAGTTGGATATTTTAGCGTTGTAGGGGAGTCGTTTGAACATTTTGAACGTCAATTAAAAAATGTTCAGATGATGTACAAGCTAGACGACAACAATATGAGGGTGCCCGTATCATTGAGGTTGAAAGATAGAGCACAAAAATGGTTCCACTCACGAGAGGATATGACGACAGTAGTGTTTGGCGAACTAATGACGGAAATGAGGCAAATTTTTGATGACCGTCCTTCGAAACTAAGACTTAAACGATTGTTCGAAGCCAGGAAGTGGCTACAAGGTGAGATCTTCCAAAGCTATTACCAAGAAAAAATCATACTTGGTAATAGATTAAAAATTGATGAGGAAGAGATGATTGAACATCTAATAGAGGGCATACCAGATGAGACACTTGCGTCGGAGGCAGTGGACAATTCCGGTGCTACAATTGCAATTCGATGGGGCACATGGCTTCCGAATGCAAAAAAAAAGGAGGCCACAAGGAGCGTGCCATGTTTGTGCGGGAATGGGGCATTTGGCGGCCCAATGCCCGAAAAGAAAACCACCATTGACCAGACCAGCCATCGGATATGTTAACTCGGACTCCGACGAAGAATTCATAAGAAATGTAGAAATTGTATTTAAATTATTTAGTATTAATGTATCGTTTTTATTAAATAAATGATGAATTATCATATAAAACTAAAGAAAGATTTTTTCAAATTATAAAAAAATATTATTTGTACTGTTCTCGCCCGAAGTGCCTGAAGTTGAATACGATATCAAGCTTCGGTTAAACGACGAAAAGCCTTCCATACTTCGAAAAAGAGCAGGTACAAGTTATTTTAGATGAGCTTATGGAGCAGGGAGTTATTCGAGAAAGTAGGTCGGACAACTCTTCACCAGTTGTGTTAGTAAAGAAAAAGACAGGAGACATTAGGCTATGTGTAGATTACCGAACTTTAAATAAGGTAACGCAAAAAGACAACTAACCCATCCCATTGATAGATGACTTGCTGGATGGGTTAGTTAATAAAAAGATATTTACTTTGATAGACCTGAAGAAAGCGTTCCATCATATTAGTGTGAATGAAAATATACTGCCTTTGTGACTCCTATGGGTCAATATGAATACTTGAAAATGCCCTTTGGGTAAAGGAATGCACCATGCGAATTTCAAAGGTATATTAATAAAGTTTTTGAAGATCTAATAAGGAAAGGAAAGGTAACTATTTACATTGACGATATAATGATAGCAACAGAATCTGAGGAAGAACATTTGGTGATAATGAAAGAAGTTTTTGAAAGATTGGTACGGAACAGGTTACAGTTGAGGTTGGATAAATGTCAGTTCATGGTATTACAGATACGATATTTAGGTTACTACATTACAAATGAGGGTATTAAACCGGACGATAAAGGAGTACAGTCAATAAAGGCTTTCCCAATACCTCAGAATGTGAAAGCAGTCCATAGTTTCTTGGGCCTATGCTCATATTTTAGGAGGTTTATTAAGGATTTTTCGTTGATTGCTCAACCATGTATACAGCCTGATAGGAAAAGACGCTGTTTTTAAATTCAGAAAGTGAGGAGTTAGATCGTTTTGAAGAGTTGAAACAAAAAATTAGTGAATCCCCCGTTTTAGCGTTGTACAACCCTAGGGATGAAACTGAATTGCACTGTGATGCGACTGCATCAGGTTTCGGTGCAATTCTTTTACAAAAGAAGAGTGATGGGAAATTTCATCCTATCTTTTATTTCTCAAAACGAACTACAGATGATGAATCAAAGTACCACAGTTTTGAACTCGAGACATTGGCCATCATTTATGCATTGAGAAGAATTAGGGTTTATCTTCATGGATTTAAATTCAAGATCATTACTGATTGTTATTCTCTAACCCTGACTCTTAATAAAAAAGAAGTCAATCTAAGAATTGCAAGGTGGGCTCTCGAGTTACAGAATTTCGATTATGTATTGGAACATCGAAATGGTACGAAAATGCAACACGTTGATGCATTGAGTAGAATATCAAATGTATTAGTTCTTGAAGAGAATAATTTTGAGCAGAATTTATCGATCCAACAGAATAATGATGAGAGTATAAAGAAAATTAGGCAACAACTTGAAAAGGGAGATAGTAAAATGTATGAAATGAGGAATGGACTAGTGTACAAGAAAGTAGGAAAACAAATTTTATTTTATGTCCCAGAGTCTATGGAAAATAATGTCCTTCGGTTATATCACGAGGTCATGTTGGTAGGGATAAAGTTTTAAACAACATCCTCAATACTTTTTGGTTCCCTCAAATGAGTGAGAAGGTTAAGCAAATCATCAGCAACTGCTTAAAATGTATAATATTTTCTCCCAAGTTTGGTAAGCATGAAGGTCTGCTTCATAATATACCCAAAGGAAGCGTTCCTTTTGAAACGATTCACATTGACCATTTTGGTCCAGTATCACTGAAGTGTGGAAACAAAAAGTATGTATTCCTGGTAATTGATGCTTTAACTAAATTTTTCCGACTGTACGCTGTGAAGACTACAAATAATAGAGAAGCTATTGCTTGTTTGAACAAGACAAGTTTGAAGATGTTCAAAAGGGTAGTTATGTGCATTCAAGAGGACACAAGCGTCCACAGGTTTTTCTCAAAATCCACCTCTGTCTACCAACTCCTACTCTCACCTCCACGTGGTGAACATCGGGTGTCTAGTACCTCAGCTGGAGACGGGGTTTAAATCCCCGTGGAAAGCTGTTGGGGACAGCCAACGAGAGAGGGGGGGAGGAGTGTTCCCACTAAGGCACTTCTCCTTTCATCGAGGCGGCAGCGGACGAATTCTCTAGATGGAATCAACGGTGGCGTCTACAGTTCCAGTTAGGTTGAACTACTTAGTGAACACCTTATATGGGCTACTACGACATATTCATAGCTCAGGCCTATAAGGAGCGGTTTATCCGGCTCCCTACCCTTGGAGTTATACGAAGGGTCTGGTCCTCCGGGTCGGGGGTTGTGCGTCGGGGTAACTTCCCTACCACGTAAAAAAAGTTGTTCCGAAACAACAACAAGCCTCGGATATGGATGATTTTAAAGTTGACGACCCCAGCAAACGAAACAAGGACAATGAATTTCGGATCTGCACGTGGAACGTCCTGTCCTTATACAGAACACGTGCAGCCGAACAATTAGTGGAGAACCTGGACAGGCTAAAGGCTGACGTAACAGCCATCCAGGAAGTGCGATGGGATGGAGAGGGCATACGGAGACTGAAAACGTGTGACATCTACTACGGCGGGTGCTTGAAGGAACAGGGTCAGCGGCTCTTGGGTTGTGGTTTTGTGATAAGGGGAAGACTTAGGCAAGAAGTCTTGGGCTTCCGAAGTGTAAGCGAGCGCCTGGTCACAATCCGCATCAAAGGCAAATTTAAGAACATTTCGCTGATTTGTGTTCACGCCCCCCATGAAAGGAGAGAAGACTCAACCAAAGAAGCATTCTACGATCTCTTGGAGACAACGTATGATATGTGCCCGAAGTACGACGTGAAGATCATTCTTGGTGACTTCAACGCAAGATTCGGAAAGGAGGGCATCTTTGGTTCGATAGTCGGAGGACACAGCCTACACGACGAAACTTCCGGCAACGGACACAGGCTGGCAGACTTTGCGGCGGGGCGAAATGTCATCATCTCAAGCACCTACTTCCCACACCTCAATATACACAAGGGGACTTGGCGGTCGCGTGATCAAGTAACCGTCAACCAAATCGACAACGTTGCGATAGACGCGAGACATGCTTCCAGTATCTTGGACGTCCGAACGTTCCGAGGGGCCAACATTGACTCGGATCACTACCTGGTGGTAGCTAGACTACGTATGCGGATATCCATGACGCGACAACGCAGAGCAGATGCTGTGAAAAGATTCGATGTCGAGAAGCTTAAATCGCAAGAGACTGCCAGAACTTTTGCAGACCACGTAACTCTTAATCTCTCAGGAGGTCCGCTACCAGCATCAAGTGCAGAGGACCAGTGGGAACACTGTCAACAAGCCATTAGAAGTGCCGCCTCTGATGTGCTGGGTTTCACTAGGCGAATACAACGAAACCCCTGGTTCGATGAGGAGTGCCGGCTAGCGCATGCAGCTAAGGACGAGGCCTACCAGGCAATGCTGCAGACTCGAACAAGAGCTGCTGAGAGAGTGGCCCGGGAGCTCTACGGGCTGCTGAAACGAAAAGAGGAACGCCGACTTCTCAGAGGAAAAAGAGAGAGCACGAGAAGCGGGCGGTAGAGTCTATTGAGGGTTGTAGCGGTAGGGGAGATGTTCGAAAATTTTATCAGAGGGTGAAGCGATCACCCAAGGATTCAAGGCTAGAACGGAAGCCTGCCGAGATGAGAGTGGGAATATGGTAGTAGACACACAGTCAGTGCTGAGGATCTGGAAAGAACACTTCTCTAGACTGCTTAATGGCGAAGACAGCCAAGATGCCGCTAATAGGCAGAACGCTCCATTCAACTTGGACGATGATGGCCAAGAGTTCCGTCCACCCGACCTAACCGAAGTTCGGCTGGCGATATCCAAACTTAAGTCGTACAAGGCTGCAGGTGCGGATGGCTTACAAGCCGAACTATTTAAATCAGCGGGAGATGAATTGGCTAGGAGCATACACCAGCTCATCTGCAAAATTTGGTCGGAGGAAAGTATGCCCGATGAATGGAACCTCGGTATAGTGTGCCCCATCCATAAAAAGGGAGATGTTCTGAAATGTACCAACTACAGAGGAATTAGTCTCCTAAACGTCGCTTATAAAATCTTGTCGGCCATCCTGTGTGACCGCTTAAAACCTTTTGTCAACGATCTGATCGGCCCTTATCAGTGCGGTTTTAGGGCCAGGCAAGTCAACCGTCGATCAAATGTTCACACTCCGACAGATTTTAGAAAATCCCGGGAATTCCAGATCGATACACACCACCTTTTTATCGATTTTAAAGTCGCGTATGATAGCGTGAAAGGGACGAATTATACAGAGCCCATGTCGAGTCTCGGCATCCCTGCCAAACTCGTCCGCTTGTGCAGATGACGATGGAGAAATCTCGCTGCTCCGTCAAAATTGGTAAGAACACCACCGATTCCTTTGATGTTGAGAAAGGATTGAGGCAAGGCGACGCGTTATCATGCAACCTATTCAACATCGTTCTTGAAGCCATTGTACGCAACGCACATGTCAACACCAGCGGTACAATCTATCAAAAGTCCGTTCAATTGCTTGCATATGCGGATGACATAGACATTGTCGGCAGAACGAAGCGAGCTGTGGCAGGGGCATTTGCGAGCATTGAATCGGAGGCGGCTAGAATGGGATTGGCGGTTAATGAGGACAAGACGAAGTATATGCTGTCATCGAGAGAGGAATCTCAACATCGTCGACTCGGGCAAAATATCACGATGGACAGATATAACTTCGAAGTTGTCAAGGACTTTGTCTACCTGGGCTCCACTATTACATCGCAGAATGACATCAGTGCAGAGATCAAGCGAAGAATTACTCTTGCCAACCGCTGTTTCTTCGGTCTAAGAAGGCATTTAAGTAGTAAGGCCCTCTCTCAGAGAACCAAGGAGACTTTATACAAAACCCTAATCATCCCGGTCCTGCTTTATGGGTCAGAAGCATGGACACTGAAAGATTCGGATAAAAATCTGCTAGGGTGCTTTGAGAGGAAGATTCTTCGTGTGATTTTCGGTCCGGTGTGTATCGAAGGAGTATGGAGGAGAAGATTCAACGACGAGCTATACGGGCTATACAGCGACGTTGACCTGGTCAAAAAGCTGAAAATACAGCGGCTTAGATGGCTGGGGCACGTGGAGCGTATGGACAGCAACGCACCTGCCCGACGAGTCTTCGAATCCAACCCCGATGGGGTACGCAGCAGAGGAAGAACCCGTAACAGGTGGCGCAATCAAGTGAATGACGACATCAAAGCACTCGGTGTGCGCAACTGGAAGCGGCTAGCTAGGGACAGAGCTGGCTGGAGGGGCTTGTTAGTTGAGGCCGAAGCCCATCCTGGGCTGTGAGCGCCATCAAAAGTAAAGTAAGTAAGTTGCTTGTTTGAAGAGTTATTTTAACTCGTATCGCCCAAGAGTAGCTGTTTCAGATCGAGGCAGTGCTTTTACATCTGAAGAATTCAGGCAATTCTTAAACACCAGCAATGTCTCTCATATAAAGATTGCCACGGGTTCTCCACATGCAAATGGGCAGGTGGAACGGGTGAATAGGAGTCTCGCTCCAATGATTGCGAAAATGACCAGTGCAGGAGCAGTGATGACACTAGATGGAGTATTACCAACTATTGAGTTTTCAATGAATAACACAGTTCATGGAAGCACCGGAACCTCTCCCGGTCAATTGTTGTTCGGTGTTGACCAAAGAGGAGTAGTTATTGATTTCCTTAAAGAGAGTTTACATACTGAGGGTGACCAAAAGACTGATAGGAATTTAGACCAAATGAGAGATGATGCCAGACAAAAGATAGAAAAAGGACAGGAATAAAACAAAAAGATGAAAGATAAAAATAGGATTCATAAAGAATATAAAGTAGGAGACTACGTGGTGGTGAAGAACTTTATCTCTACTCCAGGTGCATGTAGGAAGATAGATCCTAAATTCAAAGGACCTTATGAGGTGGTTAAGGTTTTAAAAAATTATAGGTTGAAGGTTTCCAATTGACACAAATCCCATATGAGTGTATATGGGAAGTGGCTAACATCAAACCTTGGATTAACAATAATTTACCAACTAGGCGTAAATCGGGGCGATTACATTGTCAGGATGATCGAGTTGTAATGGTCAAAAATAAAAAGAAAACAAAACAAGAACTTGTGATATGAAAGAGGGGAAACTGGCTGTCGGATAGGTTAAGAAGTAGAATAAGCAAATATGGAATAAAGAAAAAGATTCGAGTTCCAGTTGAATTCGAGCCATCAGAGAAAACGGACGTGTTTTATATTTGAAGAGTGTCGGCTATTACTTTTGCAATCGGTTAAACATTTCAAGATTATGTTCGAGTTAAAATAATTTTGATTTATATTAAGTAAACCCCCCCAGATTTTTTGCCCCGCGGCAGATTTTTTGCCTCGCGGCAGATTTTTTGCCCCACGGCAGATTTTTTTCCCCACGGCAGATTTTTTGCCTCGCGGCAGATTTTTTGCCCCACGGCAGATTTTTTGCCCCGCGGCAGATTTTTTGCCCCGCGGCAGATTTTTTGCCCCGCGGCAGATTTTTTGCCCCGCGGCAGTTTTTTTGCCCCGCGGCAGATTTTTTGCCTCGCGGCAGATTTTTTGCCCCGCGGCAAATTTTTTGCCCCGCGGCAGAATTTTTGCCTCGCGGCAGATTTTTGGCCCCGCGGCAGATTTTTTGCCCCGGGGCAGATTTTTTGCCCCGCGGCTGTTTTTTTGCCCCGCGGCAGATTTTTTGCCCCGCGGCAGATTTTTTGCCCCACGGCAGATTTTTTGCCCCGCGGCAAATTTTTTGCCCCGCGGCAGATTTTTTGCCTCGCGGCAGATTTTTTGCGCCGCGGCAGATTTTTTGCCCCGCGGCAGATTTTTTGCCCCGCGGCAAATTTTTTGCCCCGCGGCAGTTTTTTTTGCCCCGCGGCAGATTTTTTGCCCCGCGGCAGAGTTTTTGCCCCGCGGCAAATTTTTTGCCCCGCGGCAGATTTTTTGCCTCGCGGCAGATTTTTTGCCCCGCGGCAGATGTTTTGCCCCGCGGCAGATTTTTTGCCCCGCGGCAGTTTTTTTGCCCCGCGGCAGATTTTTTGCCCCACGGCAGTTTTTTTGCCCCGCGGCAGTTTTTTTGCCTCGCGGCAGATTTTTTGCCCCGCGGCAGATTTTTTGCCCCGCGGCAGATTTTTTGCCTCGCGGCAGATTTTTTGCACCACGGCAGATTTTTTGCCCCGCGGCAGATTTTTTGCCCCGCGGCAGATTTTTTGCCTCGCGGCATATTTTTTGCCTCGCGGCAGATTTTTTGCCCCACGGCAGATTTTTTGCCCCGCGGCAGATTTTTTGCCCCACGGCAGATTTTTTGCCCCGCGGCAGATTTTTTGCCTCGCGGCAGATTTTTTGCCCCGCGGCAGATTTTTTGCCCCGCGGCAGATTTTTTGCCCCATGGCTATTTTTTTTCCCCGCGGCAGATTTTTTGCCCCACGGCAGTTTTTTTGTCCTGCGGCAGATTTTTTGCCTCGCGGCAGATTTTTTGCCTCGCGGCAGATTTTTTGCCTCGCGGCAGATTTTTTGCCCCGCGGCAGATTTTTTACCCCGCGGCAGATTTTTTGTCCTGCGGCAGATTTTTTGCCTCGCGGCAGATTTTTTGCCCCGCGGCAAATTTTTTTCCCCGCGGCAGATTTTTTGCCCCGCGGCAGTTTTTTTGCCCCGCGGCAGATTTTTTGCCTCGCGGCAGATTTTTTGCCCCACGGCAAATTTTTTGCCCCGCGGCAGATTTTTTGCCTCGCGGCAGATTTTTTGCCCCGCGGCAGATTTTTTGCCCCGCGGCAGATTTTTTGCCCCGCGGCAGTTTTTTTTGCCCCGCGGCAGATTTTTTGCCCCGCGGCAGATTTTTTGCCCCGCGGCAGATTTTTTGCCCCACGGCAGATTTTTTGCCTCGCGGCAGATTTTTTGCCCCACGGCAGTTTTGCCCCGCGGCAGATTTTTTACCCACGGCAGTTTTTTTGCCCCGCGGCAGTTTTTTTTGCCTCGCGGCAGATTTTTTGCCCCGCGGCAGTTTTTTTGCCTCGCGGAAGATTTTTTACCCCGCGGCAGATTTTTTGCCCCGCGGCAGATTTTTTGCCTCGCGGCAGATTTTTTGCCCCACGGCAGATTTTTTGCCCCACGGCTGTTTTTTTTCCCCGCGGCAGATTTTTTGCCTCGCGGAAGTTTTTTTTGCCTCGCGGCAGATTTTTTGCTCCGCGGCAGATTTTTTGCCCCGCGGCAGATTTTTTTCCCCGCGGCATTTTTTTTGCCCCGCGGCAGTTTTTTTGCCCCGCGGCAGATTTTTTGCCTCGCGGCAGATTTTTTGCCCCGCGGCAGATTTTTTGCCCCACGGCAGTTTTTTTGCCCCGCGGCAGTTTTTTTGCCTCGCGGCAGATTTTTTGGCCCACGGCAGTTTTTTTGCCCCGCGGCAGTTTTTTTGCCTCGCGGCAGATTTTTTGCGCCGCGGCAGATTTTTTGCCCCGCGGCAGATTTTTTGCCTCGCGGCAGATTTTTTGCCCCACGGCAGATTTTTTGCCCCGCGGCAGATTTTTTGACTCGCGGCAGATTTTTTGCCCCGCGGCAGATTTTTTGTCCCGCGGCAGATTTTTTGCCCCACGGCTGTTTTTTTTCCCCGCGGCAGATTTTTTGCCTCGCGGAAGTTTTTTTTGCCTCGCGGCAGATTTTTTGCCCCGCGGCAGATTTTTTGCCCCGCGGCAGATTTTTTTCCCCGCGGCATTTTTTTTGCCCCGCGGCAGTTTTTTTGCCCCGCGGCAGATTTTTTGCCCCGCGGCAGTTTTTTTGCCCCGCGGCAGTTTTTTTGCCCCGCGGCAGATTTTTTGCCCCGCGGCAGATTTTTTGCCCCGCGGCAGTTTTTTTGCCCCGCGGCAGTTTTTTTGCCCCGCGGCAGATTTTTTGCCCCGCGGCAGATTTTTTGGCCCGCTTAAAACCTTCTGTCAACGATCTGATCGGTCACTATCAGTGTAGTTTTAGGCCTGGCAAGTCAACCACCGTCGATCAAATGTTCACACTCCGACAGATTTTAGAAAAATCCCGGGAATTCCAGATTGATACACACCACCTTTTTATCGATTTTAAAGTCGCGTATGATAGCGTGAATAGGGACGAATTATACACAGCCATGTCGAGTCTCGGCATCCCTGCCAAACTCGTCCACCTGTGCAGGATGACGATGGAGAAATCTCGCTGCTCCGTCAAAATTGGTGAGAACACCACCGATTCCTTTGATGTTGAGAAAGGATTGAGGCAAGGCGACGCGTTATCATGCAACCTATTCAACATCGTCCTTGAAGCCATTGTACGCAACGCACATGTCAACACCAGCGGTACAATCTATCAAAAGTCCGTTCAATTGCTTGCGTATGCGGATGACATAGACATTATCGGCAGAACGAAGCGAGCTGTGGCAGGGGCATTTGCGAGCATTGAATCGGATGCGGCTAAAATAGGATTGGCGGTTAATGAGGACAAGACGAAGTATATGCTGTCATCGAGAGAGGAATCTCAACATCGTCAACTCGGGCAAAATATCACGATGGACAGATATAACTTCGAAGTTGTCTACCTGGGCTCCACTATTTCATCGCAGAATGACATCAGTGCAGAGATCAAGCGAAGAATTACTCTTGCCAACCGCTGTTTCTTCGGTCTAAGAAGGCATTTAAGTAGTAAGGCCCTCTCTCAGAGAACCAAGGAGACTTTATACAAGACCCTAATCATCCTGGTCCTGCTTTATGGGTCAGAAGCATGGACACTGAAAGATTCGGATAAAAATCTGCTAGGGTGCTTTGAGAGGAAGATTCTTCGTGTGATTTTCGGTCCGGTTTGTATCGAAGGAGTATGGAGGAGAAGGAGTTGGGGGTGAGATAGCAAACCATACCAATTTTTCAAATATTTTCTTACAAGTAGGTGTCCTTAGCATAGATATTTAGAAGTACGTGAATATATAGTTAAGCTTTTATATTAATAACAATTAACACTTGCACAATATTTCTATCTTTTGAAAATTGAGAACATGAATGATGTTGAAAATTTATTGATGTCGGGAATAAATTTTCCTGGGGAATTGGGAGGTCAATTCATCGAATTTATTTCAGATATATTCACGATAGCAGAAATATTTTTAAGGAAAACTATTTTCCACGGGAAATTTTTTTTTTTAAGATTTGTTCACAAACTATCCTTTAATAGAAGGGAACCGGGCAACGCCGGGTGTTTCCACTAGTAAATTATATTTTTAAAGGAAGAGTCCAAAACTCATTGAAATTTCAATTAAAAGTTGACATAATTGAATAATTACTTTTGTATTTTACCAACCTATGTATTTAAAGGAAATAACCGATCAGTACCGATCCGCACCCCACCGCGAACAGACGTGTCGGGAGTTGAGAATTTTACCGTGCGCACTACCCCAATAAACAAATTACAAACAAACTAGAAAATCAAAAAAATAAACAAATAAACCAATCTGTCTCCATCACCTTTTATCAAAGTGCATAAAGAAATAATATAATATAATAAATTCCCGCGAACCCACCGTACGAAAAAAAAAAATCAATAGCCTAAATAAAATCTATTCATTAAGCAAAAGTAAATTGCAAAAAAAAGTGCCAGTGTCAGTGCCAGTGCTTGTGCTTGTGAACAAAGAAAAAAAAAAACAACAAAAGTGCACCTTGCCCATGAAGCTGATGCTGCACAAAATTAAAACCAGCTAGCGGTAAATTTTGCATATCTCTCCTTCCCTAGTCATTCACATTGCTTTGGCTTAGTCATTACGTGCAATGTGTGGCTCATCTCATGCAATGTAAGTAATTGATTGAGTCGAAGCAAATCAGATTAATTGCTGTTATTGGTTTTGGGTTCCAGGGGCGGATCAATACAAACTATTAAGGCATAACACTGATAGTATTTTGTAATGTGAAGTTCTATTGGGGCCCAAACTCAATATCAGCGTAGATAACTGTCTGATTTGTTTTTTTATTTGTTTGTTTTTTCGTAATTGTAGGTGAATTTAAAGTCGATATCAGCAACATTTGGGGGCAGAGAAAGAATTTCTGTGCAGTGTACGTCCAAACTGTAAAAAACAGGCCGGCAGTATTGGTACTTAGTGAAACCCAAGAAGGTGAAAATTCCGATTACTCCGAATTTAGCATACCTGGTTATAGCTTAGTGCCTCTATTTTTCTTACACCATGGTCTCGCAACCCTGAGAATTGTTTCCCATTATCCGCACAGTGAAATCGTTGTTACGGGCGAATTCAATGTACACAATTCTTCGTGGCTACGCTATTCTGGTCAGACAACACCCGAAGGAAGGTATGTCGAGATTTTTGCTGAGTTAAACCACCTGACTCAGCTTGTTGACGAGCCTACTCGGATTCCTGACGTTGCAGGTCAAATCGCCAACACTCTTGACTTGTTCTTTACCTATGAACCTAATAAATACACTATGAGTGTATTATCTCCTCTAGGCTCATCTGACCATATCTGCGAATTTCTCATGCCACCAAATCACAGTTAAAGAAAAAATTCCAAAGAGAACCGTTTGGCAATACGAGAAAGCCAACTGGGACGGTCTCAATAATTTCTTCAAGAGCTTTAACTGGTCACTATGCTTCCTCGATAGTGATGTTGACGCCAGTGCAGATATGATAACAAACTTGATTCTTTGTGGAATGAGAAATTTTATCCCGAATAGGGTGAAATCTATCAAACCCAAAGAAAACTCATGGTTTGATTCGAGCTGTAAAGAGGTTATTAGGGTAAGAGAAGTAAGCTTCCGATGTTATAAAGCCAACCCTATTGAGGAAAACCGGAAAAAGTTTTAACAAGCTAGAAAGACCTGTAACTTTCATATTCGAAGAACCAAATTTTTGTATGATCAAAAATTCCGTCATAAAATACTACAATGTCCCAAAGGAAGTAAAAATGTTTGGTCATTTGTAAAAAACATACGAAACACCACCTCGTCCTCGGTTCCAACGCTCGTCTTCAATGATACTCCTTTTGTCAGCTCGCAAGATAAAGCCAATTTGCTTGCAGCACAGTTTGCTGTTAATTCGACGCTGCCAGAAAGTGTTATGACTCCTTCTGTACTTGAGAGCGTAAATGATTTTATGGGACATATCTTCTTTCGCACTCGTGCAGTTTGCTAGAGTTCTAAAAGATCTCGATGTACACAAATCCGCTGGCCCCATCGTTCTGAAGAGGTGTTCTTCAACGCTGGCAAAACCACTGCGTAAGCTTTTTCATCTGTCCTACTCTACTGGTCTCTTTTCGAGTGGATGGAAAACAGCATTTGTCCAGCCTGTCCCTAAAAAATGCGTATCTTCTTCACCCTCTAACTATCGACCAATTGCAATTACGTCCCTTCTTTCCAAGGTCATGGAAACGCTGATTAATTTCCAGCTCAAGAAATATCTCGAGGAATGAAAGTTTCTTAATGACCGGCAGTACGGCTTTCGTAGCAATAGGTCCACTGGTGATTTGATGGTATATCTCACCGAACAGTGGAACAAATCTTTACATCGTTTTGGAGAAAGTAAGATTATTGCACTTGATATTTCAAAAGCGTTTGTTAGAGTTTGGCACCAAGCTCTCTTATCGAAAATGCGCGCATTTGGTTTCGATGAATCTCCTCTTCGTTGGATTAGAAATAACCTTTCGGACCGTTCAATACAAGTTGTATTGGACGGTTTCAAGTCTGAAATCCACAAAATAAATGCTGGTGTGCCCCAGGGCTCCGTTTTGTCTCCGACTCTCTTCCTTATTTTTATAAATGATCTTCTGTCTGAAACTTCTAATCCATTAAATTGTTTCGCTGACGATATTACCCTCAGTTTCTCATATTCGTTTACAGATTCTCATCCATGTCCTTCGGATGTTGAACTTGAACGGCAGCGTATGATAAGCTCCCTAAATTCTGATCTCGACAGCATTGGCCAATGGGGAGTCAAAAACCGCGTAGAATTTAATGCTTCTAAAACTCAATGCTGTCTCCTGTCGTTAAAGCGAACCCACCCCAATGCCGCTATCCATGGACGGCACTTGCATCGAGGAAACCGAACAGCTCTCAGTTCTCGGTATGTGTGTCACAGACCACTTTTTGTGGAAGGACCACATATTTGATGTCGCCAAAAACGCTGCTAAGTGTTTAGGTTTTCTTCAGCAATGCAAGAAATTTGTCTCCCCTTCTGATCTGGCTATGATCTATAAAGCCTTTATTCGTCCAAAACTTGAGTACAATTCTCATGTTTGGGCAGGAGCTCCAAAAACTCACTTGAGTTTGTTGGACAGAATTCAAATAAAAGCTTTAAAAATGATAGGCGAAAGATCTATAACAGAAACAATTACATCTCTGTTTCTGTTTCTGTTTCGTGTCTTTCTCTATTTTATCGCTATTATTAAAATCAGTGTTCTAGTGAAATAGCCAGTTGCATTCCTCCCCTTAAAAAATTCAACCGTAATACTCGCGCTTCTAGAAATGCCCATCAGTTCACCCTCGAGGCCAACTTCGGACGTATTGTAATGTACAGAGATTCTTTCTTCAGTCGCACCACAAGAATGTGGAATGCTTTACCCGACGCTGCTTTCCCCTCTCATTACTATGTGCAAACATTCAAAACCAATGTGCATCGGTATCTCCTTCTAAATCCTCTCCTACTTACCTAATCGCTCGTGTTGTGTTGTGTTTTTTAAGGGTAGCCATAACCCCTTTTGCGCGCGTGGAATTAAGTAAATTAAATTAAGTTAAATATACATACATCAGTATTTCTTAAATGGCAAACCCAAGGTACATAAATATTTGTACTGTGTACACAGCCTACCCACATTGTTCTAACACAGTACACAACACGAAACTCTCATACAACAAGTCTTCCTTAAAAGCTTACAACATCCGCGCTACCAAGTTACATACCATTTTTAATAATATCTATTCAAAATACAAATACAAACACAAATACCATACAATCTATAATACAAGAGCGTTTTACTACACGTGTCCTAAGCAAAGCCCAGCTAAATAAATGAAATCGTAAGCGTAAGTATGATGCGATAAAGCACGATACGTAAGGTATGCAAGCAGCTCCAGGTACCTACTTACTTCCAAAAAAAGTGCTCAATTGGCAAAGGGCGGTGTAGCTCTGCATTTTTGATATGTTGTTGGGGCATGTAAGAGTAGTCTGTATCTAAGTTTGCAACTTCGAAAAACTTGTGCTCGCTGCAGGAAAAATGCAAGAGTGAACAAAACGCTAAGTTCATCCTATTTTTCCGACATTTTCCTTTATGACTTGAAACTTGTTTGTTATAAAATTTTCTACAAGACCACATCAGTTTTAAATTCATGCATGTTATATTTGTCTTGCTATCTAACCAAGAATTAAAAAAAAAAATCAGAAAAGCTTAGTAATTTTGAAGCAATCAAAAACTAGGTCAAAAATTGTCCAATTATGCTAAAAATTTGTAATCAAATATTCTAGAGTAAATTCGATTCAAATTGGTCAAATAGTTTTGGCAAGAAACGTGATGTAAATTAAGTGCAACAAGCAATGTTTGCATCACTGCTGTGGTCAAAGTAGGACACTTAAGTTTTGGCACTGATTTTTTTGTTCATGTACTTGAAACCCTTAAGTATGATAAAATAAAGTTATGATATTTATATCATTGATACTTTGATATCAATTTTAAAACTTCCGAAAATTGTACACTTGGCATGTAAATATGTAATTTCGTGAACATTTTCGAAACTTTTAAATTCGCTACCAAAGTTGCTTAAAAAAATATATAAATATTATAACTATATTTTATGATGCAAACATTGCGTGTTGCACTTAATTAACATCATGTTTCTTGCCATAACTTTTTGATCGATTTGGATCGAATTTTCAAATTTCGTCTTGATAATAATAAGATAATTTTTGACTTATTTTTTGATTGCTTCAAAATTACTTAGTTTTTCAATTTATTTGTTTTTTTATTCATGGTTAGATATCAACACAAATATAACATGCATGAATTTAAAACTGATGTGGTCTTGTAGAACATTTTATAAAAAACAAGTTAATATTGGACGTTTTTTTCCTTAGTTGCATATTTCCAAAGTTATAAAGTAAAATGTCGCAAAAAATGGGGTGATTTTAGCGTTTTTTTCACTGTTGCATTTTTTCTGCAGCGAGCACAGGTTTTTCGAAGTTGCAAACTAAGCTACAGACTACTCTAACATGCCCAACAACATATCAAAAATGCAGAAATTCATTGCGCTTTGCGAATTTATTGTCGAATTGACTGGGCTATTTGCGAAATAAACATAACCAGTTGTTTCGTATCGAATCCTAAAAGTGCGAAATTAATTAGTTATTTTGTATTTGCTTGGATTTTAAATGTGAGTAAATATATTTTTGGGTTGTGGTGCTTTGAAATATGAGAGTGCGACATTGTTTTTTTTTTTTTTGAGAAGTAAGATGGAAGTAAATGCATATATGCTAGAACCTAGAAATAATATTATTATAATAAAATAGATCATAGTTAAATAATTGTCAATTTATTTTGGCATAAAGTCGCTAGAAGTATCTTTTATCGGCTGACAGCTAACGTGAAATTTGTTAACATAGCTTTGAACGTGAACCAAATTGTTTAAAGATAGGTACATACATACCTTCATACATTAATGTGGGTAGATAAGTTTAAATTTAAGATTTTTTGCAACGAAAAATCATATAAATATAGGATGTACCTAGATATTTATATTTATATAATTGTTATATAATTGTTATAGAAAGTGACGATTTTTATGATAAAGTCATCGAAAATGTTGTGTCCGTCGAACAACAAAGCGAATTTATGTATCGATAAATTTTTAAACTTTTATTTTATATCATTTATTAATGTTTTTTATTAATTGTCGTTATCAATAAAATAAAAAAAAAAAATATGATTTTTTTTTATTTTAACCTTCCCTAGACCACGTAGCTAAACCAATACTAAGGACCAGGAATCGCCACTGCTTATTAACTGCTAAGTATTTAACAAGGCGTATTTATTTCGCAAAACGACAATTGGACTGGTCAGTAGAAAGATGGAGAAATATTTTATGGGCAGCGGTAGTGAGATCGTATTGCTTGGCGGCAAAGGTTCTCGTTCTTACGTTAAAAGACCTCTGAATGCAGAATATAACCCAAAATTCACGACTAAAATCGTTAAACACGGAAGTTCAAGGATAATGGTATGGGCTTGTTTTTCGTACTATGAGATTGGCCCTATACATTGGATTAAAACCATCATGGATCAACACGTCTGTGTTGATATTCTTGAAAAAGTGATGATGCCTTACAAAGAAGAAGAATTGCCGTTATTATTGGTATTCCAGCAGGACGATGACCCCAAATACACCAGCAAGAAAGCAAGAAAGCGGTTTGGGGATCATTCGGTAAACGTCATGGAATGGTCAGCACAGTCGCCCGACCTCAATCCAATTGAGAACCTCTGGGCTGATGTCAAAAAAGCTGTTTCTATTATAAAACCGATCACCAATGAAACACTTTGGGCTGCAGTGGAAGCCTCCTGGAATGAAATTCCAGTCAAGCCGTTGCAAAGCCGTTACTGCCAACAAAGGATTACGATGAAATATTAATTTTAGTGCATTATACTACTGTCAGCTTATTAATCATAATTATAAATGAAATCTTTTAATCCCCCTGTAGACTGTACCCCTTTTAACTTGCAATATATAGGTTCTAAATGGCAAGTTATGGATTCGTAAAAAAATCGAACTCAAGGTAATCATTTTCCCTAACATGACGATGATAGGGAACGCGAAAAAAGTGGGTCTCGTAATTCTGTCTGTCTGTCTGTCCTCGCCCGTACAGCCTAAACGGCTGGAGGGATTTTCTTCAAACTTGGAAGATAGTGTTTTTTGACTAATATGCCCACACGTTTTTTTTAAATTTTTTTAGGACCTAAAATAACGGTACCTGTCATACAATTTTATTTCGCCAAAAGGGAAAATAATATTTTTCTCAAAAACGGGTCCGAGGATTTTATTCAAAAAAATTCAAAGAATTAAAATAAGGAAATGCTACTTTTTAACAATTTTTCCAGTACAACCATTTTTTTGGTTTTTATTTTCTCGAAAACAGTTAAGTTGAAATTTTTTCATTTTCTTATGGTAAATCTTCTAAAAAGAATAAGCAATATTGTAAAACAAAATTAAAATTTTTATTTTTTTTTTGAAAATTAAAAAAAATCCTTTTTTTTGAAAGCTAAATATTTTGAAAACGACTTGGTCAATATTTTTTTATTATCTTTTAGAATAGTTGAAAAAATCATGTTTCTAATTTCAAAAATAACGGTACCTTCCATACAAAGATTGAAAACCCATTACGAAAAAACTTATTTTCCTCGAGAACGGCTCCAAGAATATTGATAAAAAGATGTATGTATACTATTAAAGGTATGGGCAATTTCTCCGCGCCACTTGAATAGAAACAAAGTTTTTTTTACTATCAGAGCTTCTAGGGCTTTGGTAAATTTATAAATTCACCTTTTGGTTTTAGTTCCTAAAAGAGGGATCTTTTACGAATAAAACATACAGGGACAGAATATTTCAGGAAAATACCATTAGGTTATTTTTTACCACTTTTCGAATTACTTCATTAAAAACACTGTTTTTTTGCGCCACTTGAAACAGGTCGCGCTTTGTCTCTATAGATTACGGAACGAAGAAAAAAATATAGTTCTGATAATAGAAGTGCTGAAAACAGTAATTGCTTTATCGAAGAAAAGATGGGCCGAGAAAAACCTTTACACCCTGCAGAAGAAGCCAAAATAGAAGTACACGCGGAAAACAAACTTCCCGTACCACAATTGCCAAAATAATAAGTAGAAGTGTGAAATTGTTTGGTCAAACCTTAGAAATAAAGAAAACTATGGAAAAATGTGTAAGGTGGGCAATCAAGATCCACAACAAAAGCAGACCGAAGCAAGATAAATATACTGGCTTCATATCCAAGGCCAAGCGACTCTGCTGCTAAAATCAAGGCGAAGAGTTGTATTACCTCGAGTCTTAACACTACTAGACGTGTAATTCGTGGGTCACAACATTTAGAGCGCCTAAAATTGAAGAAAAAACCACCGTTAAATCCAATACGAAGACACAATAATAATAGATTTTTGAGGAAGAATATGACGTGGAAGGAAGAGTGGAAAAAATTGGTATTTTCTGACGAAAACAATTCAATTGAGATGGCCCGGACGGATATAATTACTATTTTCATGTTATAAGGAAGGAACCCAGGTTTCTGGAGCGTCACCATAGCCGAGAAGGCGTTGTAATGGTGTGTGGTGCGATTTTCTGGTTTTGAATAATTGCTCTAGACTTTCCGCGCTTTGAAAATGACGGCAAACTCCTACAAGGAAATATTGCAAGAAGATTTCCCTAAGTTTACCGATGTATTTAGACCAACACCATGGACAGTTCAACAAGAAAACGTGCCAATCCTCAACGCAAGGATCAAAATACCATTGAAAACGTATGGGGATGGATGGTTCGGAAAGCCTACTATTCTAACCGAAAATATGAGGGCACAAAGTCACTTACTGCTGCAATCAAAGAAGCACGAAGTGCCATTTCTTCAAATTATATAAAATAACTGCATGATTCGGTCTCCAACTGGGTTTTCCAAGTTATTTCAAACAAAGGTGGTAGTAAACATATTAAAATGTGATTACAAATAGAAAACTTCCCACTTTTACTGCACTTTTTCAATTTGCTTACTTATTTAAGAGAATGTTTCTTTTTTTATTCAAGTGGCGCAAAAAAACAGTGTTTTTAATGAAGTAATTAGAAAAGTCATAAAAAATGGTAATTTCTTGAATTATTATGTCCCTCCAGTTTTATTCGTAATAGATCTCTCTTTTAGGAACAAAAACCAAAAGGTGAATTTATAAATTAACCAAAGCGCTACACGCTCAGATAGTAAACAAGAAGTTTGTTTCTATTCAAGTGGAATGGAGTGTATTTTTATAAAAATTAATTTTCCAATAACGGTTATTAACAACTGTACCTGTCATAGAACCGATTTATTGGTTCTGAAATTTATCATTAACGACTACACAGATTTCAACAATTCAAACAAGTTTGCATAAACAAATAATTTTTGAATTTAAAAAACAACATAGATTTTTTGTTTTTTGAAAATTCAATATCTTGAAAACGGGCCAATGAATATTTTTTTTTATTCTGTGCAAAATTGTATTTTATTAAATACTAAATGTTGGCATACCTACAAGATTTTATTTTTGAAAATTTGCAAAAAAAATTATATATAAAAAATAATTTTTTAAGAAAACGGCTCCTATAATTTTGTTTTCATAAATTCATATTTATCAAACAAATCAGTTGGCATACTTTTTTTTGGGCTCTAATATAATAAATTTATAGTAATATATAGTTCAACACAATTGTACTTTTCCTTTCATCCTGTGAACACTGCCAACGCAAGATTTAGTTGCAAAAATAATGGAAAAAATCTTAAAATACAACGGCAATATTTTACATTATATGTTTTATTAAAATTTTAAATCAAAATATTTTAGAGAACAGTTTTTTTTTTTAATATTTTTAAATTCACAATTTAATAATTTTTTGGCTTTCAAAATTGTATGTAATGAAGCTCACTGATTAAGTTTCATCTGCTTTGCACAAAATTTAAATTTTACGTACCTCCTATACACATAGGTATTTGAAAAATTAATTAAAACTTGAAATTAGAATAAATATTTGTTGAAATGTTTTCTCAATATAATTATTATTTAATCTTCTAGATTAACTAAAAACTGCTGCAATGTAAGTATATCAAAAGAAAATTATCACCAACTGTAATAAGTAATTACCAGAGGAGGTAAGATTAAATTGCTGCTTGAACACATTTCAACGTAGAGTTTTAAATTGGTTCCTGGCGATACCTACAAATAAAAAAAAAAAAAAAGTAAACTTTTCTCTCGGGTTAACCTTTCACTAATTTTTAAATTAAACTTTTAGAGCTGCTTTGTTTTCAGTTTCCACGAAAAACTTTAAAAACGTTGATGTTTATCTTTATTAAAAAATAAACAAAAAAAAAAAAAAAAACAGAAAGAAAAACTAAGAAGACGATGAAAATCTAATTTTCCTTTCCTTTGATCTAGGTTGTCATTACATTACAAAAACTTTATCATCGCGCGACAGCAAGGTCCTTTTGACAAAACTCAACTCAACTTAACTCTTCTTTATACCAGGAAAGCCACACTGAAAGCGCGTCTCCTGCTTCTGATTTATTGCTTAGAAAGCTAACAAAAAAAAAAAGAAAAACAACAAGGAAGTCATATCCACAGTGCAAAAGGCTATTTACACCTAAATGCGTTTTATTTTTTTTTTTATATTGTGACGTAGTTTCGGGATTTCAACTTGGATGGATGCTCTTTTACAAGGTTGTCCTCGAGGGGTTTACATGGTGCACATTTAAGGAGCGAATATATAGATATGGTGTATCTATCATGAATGTGCTGTGCATCACTGCCAAAGCTGAAGTTTTGTAAACAAAATATTTTTCTACTATTATATCCTCGTTCCCGACAACGACGACTTAAGGGTGTTGACACAAACCTATACCCTCATCATATTGGATCATCCTTCTATATTCTGTCGTCTGTATATAATACTGATATATACTGTATTCCGATGTGTTCATGGCATATTGCCAACTTTATGATGCAAAAGGTTTTCGTATTCAAGCAGACATGGGATTGACAATTTCTTTCAGCGCGCATAGTATCGCAAACATTTACTCAAATTACTTCGTCACTCAGTTCCAATTTTCAGTGTGTAAGGAGATGACTCTGGAGATAAATCCGGGGATAGGTTAGGTATATGTACTGTACTCCTCGTCACTTTCGACTGAATTCCCTTTGGTATTGCCAGAAGAGGAGCATATATAAATCAGTTATTTTTTTTTTAGATAGATACATAGGTAAAACCAGGTTTACAATCCCATTGGATGTAGGAGAACAAGAAAAGTAAAAAAGAAAAACAAAAAATAGACAGAAAACATTGACACTCCCTTAAGCTCTGATTTATCCTTGTTCTGCTGCGTGACACAGAAGTGCACCCATTTTAACTCTCAAAAGAATACAACAATACCTACCGCACAGCCACAGTTCAAACTAAATACAGAAATATACGTCGCAGACAGACAGACAGACAGACAGAACTAGGAAGAATACAATTAAAATTTACAGCAAAATGCCAAGTGTTTGTATCTCTCAATCCAACGGTCCAGGACAGTAAATCCCTTTAGCAGTGCCACTTCACCCTGATCCTTGTAGAGAATATTGAACCAAATGATGCTCAACGGAAGGAGACATACGCGTGTAAGTATTCTATGGGTTACGGAACTAATAACATTTTTTTGTTTGCTTTTTTTTTAAACTTTTTCTTTTGTTAAGTGAAGAGGTGAATTTCATAAGAACGAGTTTTTTCTATCTTCTATAATAATATAACTCAAGATATTAGCTTTTTAAGCGAAACTTAATCTAATTTTTTTTTTGAGTTTTTATTTTGTTGATTTTTGGATTTTAAAAATCTCCAAGAAAAAGCCGATAAGGTCATTTTAAAAAGCTTGTATCTTGAGTTCTATTGGTCGAATTACCAAGATTATTATGTTTGGACCTAAGGAAAATGACAGAGCATCAAAGCATTCCTATAATGTTTACATTTATTTAAGTGTCAATAGCTCTGAGAAAAAAAAATGGAAAAAATGAAAAACCGCCCACCACCCACGCCAAAGGCTGATAAAAAACCTGCCCGACTTTGGTTTTCGATACCACGATACACCTACAAACCCTCATTCTCATATTTTGGTTATCATTCCACTCCCAAAATTTGCCGACGGCTCTTTGTCTAATAGGTCATAATATTTCTTCGATTTTCGGAAAAATTCTTAATTGAAATTTATAAGCTTTGAGTTTTATGTGTGTATACGGGAATAAAGTTCAGTCAACGTCACTTACAACTACGACGTCGACGTGTAATAACTGAAAAAAAGCGTGAAAAATCCGTTTTTTTTTTTTTAATTTTTTATTTTTTTAATTTTGTATCAAGTTGCGTTGGGTACTTCAGAGCAATTAATTCTGGACAAAAAGAGAGTGGAGACTTGTCAAAACAACCGGCTATAAATATTAATTTCGCTGGTCGAACAGAAAGCACTACGAAAATTTTCGTTTATGATGTTGTCATGTCATTTTTGTGTAGGATTTTTCGTTTCACATCAGCAGCGTACTAGGACTTAAGCAAAAATCAGAGTTTCCGTACATTATGCACGACAATTGCAAAAGGCAAAATAGTTTGCGCGCAGTTGCAGCACGTTGGATTTTTGTTTGTGCTTCATTAATTTTTGTTTTGTACTAGGTATTTGCGACATTGTGGTTTCAACGTAAAATGTTCAAAAAGTAGGTTTTCACAAGTGTGTATCAGCGAGTAATGATAAAAAATCACTTTTTCCACAGACTATTAGTACAAGAGCCGATAGCAAAGTTTGGGAGTAACCAAAATCTTAGTTTGAGGGCTTATAGGTGCATAATTTTTGATACCGAAATCAAAAGTCTGATAGGTTTTTTTGTGCAGCCTTTGGCGGCATAATCTTGGCAATGCGAACGATAGAACTCAAGATATAAGCTATTGATGCGAACTTTAATCGATTTTTTTGAAGACTTTATTGTGTTGATTTTTTTATATTTTACAATTCTCCAAGAAAAAGACGATAAGGTCCTCTTTAAAAGCTTATATCGCACATGTAGTTCAAAAATGTCGACAAATCAATTTACCTAAATAGAAACAGCTAATTTTTAAAATAATTAATGGTTTACAAAAGGAAATACACTATTGACCAACTATATACATAATGTATTTTTTTTTTTGATTATTTGCAATTTGTGAAACTCTCCATGAACATTTTTCCGCTGTGTTTTCGTAAGCATTTCGTTGTTTTTTTTTTGGAAACCGCAGGAAAATTTCGTTTCGCATCAGCAGCGTACTAGGCTTAAAACTTAAAGCAAATTAACCTAATAAAGTCTTATACAAAAGGAAACATTCATTCAGGTTGTTGGTTATCGGATTTCTGTTCCGTTTCCTACCTTCTTGTTCTTCTTCAGACTCAGGGGATATATCTACGCTTTTGGAAGAACTGGTTGAAATGGTGGAAGAATTGTTGTGAAAATGAGGATCTGCGTCAGAATTAGGGCTGCCAGACGTCCCGATTTTGGCGGGACCGTCCCGATATTTGAACTCTGTCCCGATATCTGTCCCGATTTACAAAATGTCCCGATTGTGTCCCGACTTTCCACTTTTACTTGCTATAGGGCAATTATTGGTTTTGTGTCAAAAACAAAAAATGTTATTCTTTAGGAGCGACATTTAATTTTTGTTTTAGCTTATCTGGATAAAACGGTCATACAAAAATTTTGGTTTTATCAAGTTTTCTAAAAAAACAGCTGTATTGGTTTTGATAAAATTTCGTACATGTATAATCCCTAGAACAGTTTTTATATCACTGTATAAGATTTTGCCAAAAAAATCAAAGAACTGAAATACATTTTTGTTTTTTTTTGTGAAAATTACCGGTTTCTTACTTGTTTTGAGATATTCCCAAATATCTATATTGGCTTTTTTGATTTTGTCAAAAAATATTGGTCAACATTTAAAACAGCCACAATTTTCTAATTTTAAAACAGTTTAGTAAAATTTTCTAAATTTTAAATATTTTTGAAATTGTAGAACACCTCCAAAAACATGCGGCTAGTTCAAAAAATTCGCAAACATACCTCATTTTGACATTTAGAAACGTTAATAGGTATCATATGGATTTCTTCACTTCGCTTATATAAATTTATTAAATAAAAATGATTTAATATCGTACTTAATCGACTAAAATTTTGTGCCATTGCATTTAAGATTTGTATATAAATACATCTTTTTTTAATGTCCCGATTTGTCCCAGTTTTTGGGCCCTGGCGTCCCGATATTAATCAAATTTAATCTGGCAGCCCTAGTCAGAATCGTCACAATAATTTTCATCACTGATTAAACTAGTGTTTCCCAACGTGGGGCCCTCGCCCCACAGGGGGAATTTGATTTTATAGGGGGCAATTTAAAATTATGCTTCATTACACTTCTCTGTTTCTACCCATAAAGATATATTTCTGAGCATACCCAGGATCTGCATGCATCAATCGTATCAACTATTTGTTACAAACTTCACTTCACTCAATGACACTCTTGACGACAAATATGAATTGTGTGCTCTAATAAAAATGCTAGTCGTTCAAATGCATTTGATAAGCAACAAAACCTGCACTGAGATGGAGCTTGGCATGTGGCTTCGGTAGCGCGATGGGTAGGCCATGCGTCGACTTCCGAATTCCAGTCAGAGTTGATGTCTTAAGTTCAATCCCTATGACGGGCAAAGCTTTTCAAATAAAAAATTAACATATTAAGACTCAGCACCACACAAAGAAGTCTGATGATCGGGTTGACACTCGTGAAATAGCTATAACTTCAGCCCAATAACTTGTTGGTAGAACACCTTAGTTGTTGTTGTTCATTCATCAAATATTCCATGAATTAGTTGTTTTCTTTAACATACACATCAATGTTCGCAGGATTACTTTAAATTTGCTACGATGAACGTTTGTATTTTATGCAGATTTGAAAACGAAAATATTTTTTTTATGAGTTTCACACTGAGGGAAAAAGCTATGCACTCAGTACAGAAACCTAATGTAAATCTTATGTACTGAAGTTTGTATGGGATTGCTATAAAAAATCTCTTTACTGAGTAAACATACCAACATACATACACCACCAAGTTATGTGACAGGTACAAGCTACATGATGATCAGCGTTGTGCTAAAGTGCACAATTGGGCCATTTGGCCCCAAGATTATTATTTTGGCCCAATGCCCGGGCCATCACGAAATGGCCCCAAATTCGTAATCACAAACTAATGGAACTAATTTTGCACACAATTTAAAATTTTTAGAAAAGCCCAATAATTACAATAAAAAAGCTTAAGTCGCAAGGCGAGATGTAGTTATGTATGTATTTTTGATATGTTGTTGGGGCATGTCGGAGTAGTCTGTATCTAAGTATGCAGCTTCGAAAAACGGGTGCTCGCTGCAGGAAAAATGCAAAAGTGAGAACAAAACAATAAAATCACTCCATTCTTTCTGATATTTTCCTTTATAATTTTGGAAATATGCAATTTAGGCTAAAACCATCCACTATACATTATAATTTTAAAATTCGATCCAAATCGGTCTATTTTGACAAGAAATAAATATAACGATATTTTATTTTAGTTAAGGGTTCCAAGTACTTGTGGCAATTTTATTCTGCCTCCAGAATTGATAAAATAATGTCTAAGATAGGTTTAAATTATTTAAAAATGCATAATTAATGTTGCACTTATGTAAAAGTATCTAATGTTGATTTTTATAAACAAAATGGTTTAGGTAAATTACAAAAATAATTAGTACAAGTATAAAAATACGAAACATAACCTGTGTCTTATTCGATTATTTTATTTAATACAGATAAAGTAAGTGGCCCCAAAAATGGCCCCAACATTTTTTTCCCCAGGAACAACGCTGATGATGATGTGTATCACCTACGTTTACTGGGCACACGCGCTATAGACTCAATACATTTCTATCTGCCCAACTAAATAAAAAGAAACTGTGTAAAGTTTTCAACTGATTAACATTTTGCCGAAGTTTTACATAATCGAAATTGGCTCAGTGGATGCATGCTCGATCTCGGCACGGAAGGATACCAGTTCAAATCTAGGTAAGTAAAACTTGACATTTTTTTCAAATAAAATAAAATAAAATAATATAATTTCAGAAGAGAATTTCAGGAGAGATGACATACACAAACCAGAGGATTGCAAGCGCAGCAAGCTATAGAGACGTTGTATTAAACTAAAATAGTCCATTGTGAAGAGTACATAAAAATATGTACTCAGTACATAAACATATGTGCACATATGTTTGACATACTAATGTTATTAATTTAACTAATTTTTTTTTTTTTTTTTCCATTAAAAGTAATTGCTAAATTACTATAACATGGTTTAAGAGACCAGTACTTGCTTTCAGTCATTTAATGTTTAATTTATGTTAGAAATTTAAAAACCACCACCAAGTTATCTGCCAGGTACAAGCGACATGTGATGTGTACACGCGCTATAGACTCAGTACATTTCTCTCTGCCCAACTAAATAAAAAGAAACTGTGTAAAGTTTTCAACTGATTAACATTTTGCCGAAGTTTTACATAATCGAAATTAGCTCAGTGGATGCATGCTCGATCTCGGCACGGAAGGATACCAGTTCAAATCCAGGTAAGTAAAACTTGACATTTTTTTCAAATAAAATAAAATAAAATAATATAATTTCAGAAGAGAATTTCAGGAGAGATGACATACACAAACCAGAGGATTGCAAGCGCAGCAAGCTATAGAGACGTTGCATCAAACTAAAATAGTCCATTGTGAAGAGTACATAAAAATATGTACTCAGTACATAAACATATGTGCTCAGTACATAAATGTATGTACTGAGTAAATAAATGTATGTACTGAGTACATAATTTTATGTTATGAGTACATAAATGTATGTACTGAGTACATATATTTATGTACTGAGTACATTATATTTATGTACTGAGTACATCTATTTATGTAGTGAGTACATATATATTTCTGTACTGAGCTCATATATTTATGTTATGATTATCCACTGTACCAACAACATCTTCCTTGTACTCAGCACAAATACCCACCCCTAATTTATTCAATTTACCAATGCAGTATTTATATTTATGTAATGAGTAAATAACAATTCTACCCACTACATTATCTTTGTACTCATCACAAATACCCAACACATATTTATTTAAAAAATCCATGCATCATTTATTTTTATGTTCTGATTACATAGCAAATTTACCCACTAATCATCTATTTACTCATCACAAATACCTGGGGCTGCATTATTTAAAGCATCCATAAAATATTTATATTTTTGTAATGAGTACATATCCACTACATAGACGCTTTAGCCATCGCAGAAAACCGGCATTTATTAATTTATTTAATCAATTTCATATTTATATCTATTCACTGAGTACATAGAAGCTGTTCTCACTACAAAATCATTAATTGTGATTTGTGATAATAGACTAAGAGCCCAGGGTCACCAGACATACGTCATTTTATCAAAGCTAAGATTTTTTCTGCGAACAGGTACTATGGTAGCTAATAACAAATGGATACTAAAAATCTTCAATCCGGGTGCAATTAAGAGGTAGTGAGTGTTAAAGTTGCAAACAAATGTTGCAACATTGCGTTATTTTATCAAAGCTGAATTTTTGATATGTCTTAGGGGATGGTGTCATTTAATTTTTTTGAGACTTTTCGGACATCTACAGTGGGACCTAACGTGAGCCAGACACTTAAAATCTGTCAAACTAATCGTGCCATTTACATAACAGAATCAAATCTAGATTTTATATTTTCTGTGGGCAAATATTCTATAATATTTTCCAATCAGCAAGACACCTACAGCGGGGCCTTACATCACCTTAAAACTGTCAAAGTAATGATTCTTTGTTACTAAACCTGATTTTTTCGCTTATTTTAGCTGTTTTTAAATGTCTGGCTGATGAATACACCCCGCTGTAGATGTATAGCTGATGGGGAATTATTTTTAAACAATTGCCCATAAAGCATATAAATATAAGCTTTAAAACTACAACGTAAATGACACGATTAGTTTAACATATTTTAAGTGTCTGGTCCACGTTAGGCCCCACTGTAGATGTATGGCAAGTGTCCAATAAAGTTAATGACACCTCCCCTAAGACATCAAAAATTCAGCTTTGATAAAATAACGCAATGTCGCAACATTTGTATGCAACTTTAACACTAGCTACCTCTTAATTGCACCCAGATGCATATTGTCAAACTTTATATCAGTACAGAGCTCCGGCGCTCTACAATAGACTACAGAATGCTCATACAAATTAAGAGCAAACTGTGTACTGTGTCAGAACAAAAACAATTTTTTCTGTGTTGGTATAGAGTTTGTTCAAAGAAACTAATAGCAAAGTACCTGTGATTACAGAGCCATCGTTCACGTTGGTATAGGTATTGTGTGTGGTGAGTTCTGTGTTGGTATACAGTTTGCTCACGGAAACTAAGAGCAAAGTACCTGTGATTACAGAGCCATCGTTCACGTTGGTATAGTTATTGTGTGTGGTGAGTTCTGTGTTGGTATACAGTTTGCTCACGGAAACTAAGAGCAAAGTACCTTTGATTACAGAGCCATCGTTCACGTTGGTATAGTTATTGTGTGTGGTGAGTTCTGTGTTGGTATACAGTTTGCTCACGGAAACTAAGAGCAAAGTACCTTTGATTACAGAGCCATCGTTCACGTTGGTATAGTTATTGTGTGTGGTGAGTTCTGTGTTGGTATACAGTTTGCTCACGGAAACTAAGAGCAAAGTACCTGTGATTACAGAGCTATCGTTCACGTTGGTATAGTTAGGTCAAAATTCTTTTTTTTTAAATTCTGCTTTTCAAAATTCTGCGAATAATAAAAAAAAGTTTCAAAAATGTAAAAAAGCGCGCGCGTTTAAAGAAAAATAATAATAAAGGTATATGTAAATATGTATGTACACATGTTACAAAAAAAAAAAAACATTACATAAATTATGTCTTTTTCATTTAAAATCTAAAACTACGCAGTTAATTTGAAACAATTGCAAAATACTTAAATAACCCTAAAAACGAAATAGTAAGCCTCTTCACCACTGAAAAGATCTGTGCAAAATTAGATACACTTCGGAAATTGAAGGCCAAACTCGTATCTGTAACAGGCGCAAACGCAGGGGGGTTTGGGGGTTCAACCCCTAAACTACCCCCCCCCCCCCGAAATGTATGAATTTAACATCCTCGCCGTACAATTTCACTCTTAATTTTTGAATTTTTGAGTTTTCAGTTTAAACTCCCCCCCCCCCGAAATTTTTAAACCCCCCCCCCCCCGTAATTTTTTCCTGCGTTCACACCTGATCTGTAATATTCGATGAAAATGATGCTGCACGGTTTTCTCGAACTTGTATGCGCTGTAGAGCGAGAACCGTAATTTGTAATTAGAAACTATATTAGCAAAAAATATAGATAATTAAAAGCTCTATCATTTTTGTTTAAGTTTTTGTTTTCGATTTTATTGACAACAAAAAAGAATATGACGAATACAAAAAGTAAACACCTAATTTTTTTCACAAAATGCACTCTTACTTTTCAACAATGGGCCCTACTAATAATGAAATTTAGTAACGACTTAAATATTTAAGGAAAATAGACCATAATTGTATAGACTATACAAAATGAACCATACATGTTATGTTTCATATTTTAGAGTCCATGCCATGTAATATTTATTATATAGGGTCCACCTAAATATTTATGCCATACCATCGTCGGTTTATTATTCAGAGCCCATACAATTATGGTCCATTTTGCTTAAATATTTAAAAATAATAAAATAAATAAAAAATAAATGTAGTAGCCCGTAGCGAAATGGTTAGTGCGTTCGACTGTCACGCTGGAGGTCTGGGATCGCTTCCCAGCCTCGTCCACCTACACTCTAAAAAAGTTTTTTTTTAGGGCTAGTGCCTCTTGCGAGGAATTGACAAATCCTCCAAGAGTATCACTTGTCACGAATAAGTGCTTCTCGTCTAGCCGTTCGGATTCGGCATACAATTGTAGGTCCCTTCCATTTCTGTCGACACACGCACACAAGAATTGTTGCGAGTTGTTAGTCACTAGGCCCTGGTTCTTCATGAGCCGTTGGTTGTGCCACCCGATTAAATATTTAAGTCGTTACTAAATATGATTATTGGTAGGGCCCAATATGATTTTTCGAAAAAAGTTTCAAAACGTTTTTTGTAGGAAATTTGATTTTCTACAAGTTTGTCGTATAACTTTTTTGTCTAAGATCAAAAATACAAGAGTTATGCAGAAAACAAAACTTACCAGTCAAAACAAAATGGCGGCATAATGACTTTAGGTAGAGTTGTGAAAAATGTGGTTTTCGGCTCGTGTACTGATGCTTTTTGGAATGGCAAAGTCAAACTTCACCTTGGAATTATTTCCCAGAGTACCATATAATGAAATCTAAGTGCCCCGTACTAAATGTGATGGTAACAAGACAAACTGTCAGTCATTAACCTAACCTAAACCTTACCTAGGGCCAGGGGGACATCTGGATTTTGGAAAGATTCTGGTGCGACATATCCGATAAAAGGTAGGAAAACACTGGTCTAAACTGTGTAATATTTTTTGGTTTGGCCTTGGTAAGGCAAATTTGGGTTGGGAAAATTATTCAAAGCATTATTTAATGTGGTTAGCATTTCATCAAAACCTTTAGAATTTTTTTTTACCTGTATTGGCGTTTCACCTGTGAAGCTCGCTGCATTATGTTAGATTGAATCGTAGAGAAGTGATTAAGGGTGTTCCTGTTCAGAAGCTGAAAACATCTTCAGAGGTCGTCAAATATATTAATTCAGTTGGCCCGTTTTGAAGCAAATCAGAAAAAGTCAAAATATTTCCAACTAGAAGTTGTTTTTTGGTAGCTAATTTCATTCTTAATTTTGAGCGGCTCATCGAAATCATTATAAAATACCTACCGAAAAATAGCACTGGTTAAAAAAAGTAAATTTGAAGAATAAAGCTACGTTGTCTAAAGGTTTTTGATACGATGAGTCCCAATCTGGATTCGAGTTCGGCGTACCAAAATTATAGTTTTTCTTAGCTAGTGTAATTTATTCATCTAAAGTGTCATAAATCGACATAAAAAAAACATGACAAAATGTATGAGAAAAGCTACGTTTCGAATTAAAGTGTTTGTAAAACATCTGCTATAACAAGCTAAAGGTTTTATATAAAATTTGAAGAATTTGGTATTTAATTGAGCTTTAAAAACTTAAATTTGTGAAACAACAAAACTGTCTTCTTCTTTTTCTCCATTTTACCGGCGATTGTCAAGACCTCGAGGGTACCATAACTCTGCAACTCAACTGCTTCACCTAAGGTTCCACCAGGGGTTCGCCGAGTTACCCCAGAAAACGTTCCACGTCTAAGACCAACTAAATGCAGGTGTTGTTGCATTTGTTTCATCCAGGAGTTTTTCCACCTGCCTTTTTTTCCACGATAGTGTTTTGATAGTCTTGTGCTATTGCCTTTTGAACTGGGTTCTCATGGCATCTTCTTTGTACATGATAGTACCAGCCAAGTTGGTCATGCTGTATTTTGTTCAAGATGGTATTTTTTATGTGTATGCTTCCTCGAATTCTCTTGCTTCTTATTCGATCACGCTTTGTCACTCCTGCTGTCATGCGAAGCATCTTCATTTCAGCTGCCGTCAATTTACTCTCATATTTCTTGTACATTGTCCAACACTGTGAACCGTATGTAAGCTCTGGACGAACAATTGCCTCGTAGAGCTTTCCTTTCAACTTAGGGAGCATTTTTCGATCACAGAAGAAGGCGGAGTTTTCCCGCCACTTCACCCACCCTACGCTTACCATGTTTGATGTCATCATCACAAGATGCTTGGCTATTGATCACATACCCAAGATATTTAAACTTTTCGAACTTGGGAAGCACTGTTCCATTCAAATAGATGTCCGCAATAGGCCTGTGTGTATCAGAAAATGGACAGCATAGGTATTCGGTCTTTTTCACGTAGGTACTCAATATTCCGCGTCCATTTCATTTTAAATATTAATACAAATAAGACCACAAACGAAAACAAAACAGTATCTTATTACACAAATCAAAATACAAAATAAAATACCTTCATTGGGCGAAGACAGCGCATGCGCAATACAAATGCCAGCTGTGTTGATAAACTTTGTTGATTTCTATCCATTTGAGTCGGGTTACGTTTGGGTCAAAAAAAGTTGATTGGCTCTGTTGATCTACACGTCCACATCAACTAAACATTGTTGAGACCGGTTACGTTCGGGTCAACAAAAGATGATCGACTCTGTTGATATACACAAATCAACATAGTGTAGACGCTGCTTAATGATTCGGATGCAATTTTCTGTTCGGGTAATATTTATGCAACTTTCCAACTTTATGTACCTATGAAGTAAAGGCTTTCCCAAACCAATGCGGAACATTCGTTGCGGCGAAGAAACATTCGCATGTCAAAATTTATTTACATGGTGATATATGAGAGTGCCCACTTTCCAAACTTTTAGCAAAATTGGACAATTTTTTAACTAATTTCTGAATGCTTCAAAATAACTAGGTTTTTCAGAATATTTTTTTTTACTCATGATTAGATAGCAACTCAAATATAGTATGCATGAATTTTAAACTAATGTGGTCTTGTAGAAAATTTTACAACAAACAAGAATATAGTGGATGGTTTTTTCCTAAGTTGCATATTGCCAAAGTTATAAAGGAAAATGTCGGAAAAAATTGGGTGATTTTTGCGTTTTTTTCACTGTTGCATTTTTCCTGCAGCGAGCACAGGTTTTTCGAAGTTGCAAACTTAGCTTCAGACTACTCTAACATGCCCCAACAACATATCCAAAATGCAGAACTACAGCGCACTTTGCGAATTTATTGTCGAATTTGACTGGGCTATAATACTGATGGAGCTGAACAAACAAACACACTGGTGAAATTATCCCCAATCATCATTATTCTGTTAAGAGACGAAAAGACATGCGAATTCTCCGCTCCATTTCAGTCAATTTCGCATTTCATGTACTTTTATTTCTCCATTTTTCACAGACGCAATCTGAGCATTGTTGTTTGTAAAAAAAAGAAGATGGTATTTTTAGTATCCTGCGAAAGCAAAAAAAAAAAAAAAAACACAGAAAAATGGCCCAGCAAAATGAGCATCCTAATTTTTAACCCTTAAAACTCGAGCCAATTTAGCTCTTAGTAGGGTTTTTATTTCGCTTTCTGTCGCATCTTTTTTTTCTACTTGTTTTTTTTTTCGTTATGTGAAAAGAAAGTACATATAATATTCGAACCCAAAAACTAAAGCACTCAAGTTCGAGTTCCTAAGCTTCTGGCTACTTGGTTTCAGTTCAGAGTGTTTGTGTGTGTGTTTGTGTTAGTGGTGTGATCAACTTTGGGCTCTGGGGTGTAAAAGGAGTTTAATTTTACTGTTTTTGCTGTGTTGAAGTACATTTTACCTACTTAAGAATGTGAGTGGAAATTGTTTTCATTAAAATCCTAGAAATGGTCAAAACCATGAGGAGAGGCTCCTTACAATAATGGGGCATCTTATGTTGGTGTCTTTTCCTTGCGCCACGGTAGCATCATCGGCATTGAGAAAAGGTGCAATCTGTTGGGTCTGTGGATTTTATGTTCACTTGAGTTGATTCCATGAAATTGAGAAAGAGAAGTAGAAATACAAAAACAAAAAAAAAAAAAAAATCAGAAAAGAGTTTGACGAAGGAAGCTCATTCAAGAATATTGTCGTACAATCGTTTCTTTCATACTGTTTTTTTTTTTTTTTTTTGTACTTTCTTCTATAAAAGAACAACTGCGCTTGTCGGATAGCTATTTGTTGTTGTAGGTACATTGGCATTCTGGTTCTAATTGCTTTTGAACACTTAATTGGTAATAAAAGAGAAGGAAGCAGGAGAGCCTGTTTATAGGGATCATTGAAGGATATTACTGTTAGGGAAAGCTTAATGCAAAAATGGAAATAAAAGTTTTAATTTTTTTATTGAAATATTTGTTTGACTGTAAAATTGTTATTACTGCAAAAAAGGGTTGCAAACGAAGCACAAAAGAATGAGTAAATTAATTTTATTTGTTTAATACTGTTATTACTTGGAAATGACAAGGTAAGGATTTCGTTTGTTGTTGTTGTACATAAAGTGTTTTGGAATTATGCATACAAATCTTCGAATAATCCGTTCTTACTTCAAATACAGTTTTTTTCGTATCATATCCTAACGGCAGTTGTAAAGTCCTGAATTGCAATAACTTTAGTCAAGATGAAAGACTAGACCGCCACGTGCAGACCGTATTAGGAAGAAAACATTGAAATGTTGTTTATGAATTTAAAAATTTATTGATGAATAAATTTATTTTCTCATCTTTAGAGAACTTAGTAAAAAGCAAGCCCAAGTTTTCGACCATCAACCTCTTGCAGGGTTTTCGTCATATTGATTTTATGATTAAAATCTTTGTTAGCTGTTCTCTAAATTTCGAAAATTTGGAAAAATCTAACAATCGATTTAATGACTCCTTAAAAGATGAAAATTGTAAAGGATATGATGAAAAAAAAATTGTTTAAAATCAAAATGATCTTTAATTGTAAGAAATTTTATATTTTTGGAAAGGTAAAATGAAAATTATTCTTCAAATGTTTGAGAAGTTTTTTGGCTTATGCGTTTTCCTTGCATCGAACATTTTTTGAAAAACAAAATTTTTCGAGAGGAGTTAATGGGAGTTTTTGATTTTTTTAAGGGATGTTGAAAATTATTAGTTAAGAATATATTTTTAATTTGTATACCTACATAGGTATTTTCCAAGTGCAGAAAAGCTGTTACAATAATATTAAATTGATTTGAGGGAAAAAATCTTATAAGTCGCAAGTTCGTAAATAATTAAATTTGGAATTTATTTATATAAAATTAAGAATTTAATTATATAAAATTTATGAAAAGAAGACGACCGACCGACGCATGCACGGCAACGGTTGGTAGAATTAATTCAATTATAGTTCTGCAAAAGTCGAAGGGTTATTAAATCGTGTGGGATCAGTGACATAATCGATAGCTTTAAGGAAAATCAATACTACTGTCGACAAGGCCGTAACCAGGGGGGTGATCACAGCGATCTGACACCCCCCCTCTCCCAAAATTTTTCAAAATGTATTTCTTGCTCTTACTTTCTTCTTGGAAAAATGTTGCAGACCCATCTTATATTAGTTTTGACGTAAATCGTTTTAAACTTAAAAGTAAACACTTTAAAATTAAAAATGGCACTTTTGAAGGCCATATAAATGTATTCAATCTGGAATTTAAAGTGTTTTCAAAGTTAAAACTTTAAAAACATATTTAAAAATTTCAAACCAATTTTAAAACGTCCATCACTATTAAATTAAAAGTATTTCTAAAGCTCTCACTATTAAATTCTATTTGAAATGGCTTCCTTTAAAATTTAAATGAAATACTTTTAAAATAAATTTGAAAATATTCACTTTAAAGTTCAAGCTAACCATAACCAACTTAAACTTATAACTAATTTCCATGAAGCAAATGTGAACAATATAAAATACAAACATTAAATTAATTAATCAATTTTAAAAATGTTCGTATTACATTTTTAAATTATTATGATCGAATGCAACTTGAAAGTGATTTCTCTTACTTTCATAGCTAACGGTTTGAAAACAGAAGCTTTGTCTTTTAACCTTGGCAAGTTAAAGTGATTTCTTTTAATTTTAAAGCTAAAGGTTTCAAAACAGACACGTTTCCTTTAAACTAAACCATTTTTTTTTATTTTGGGCATGAAACACTTTAGATTTGCAAAATTTAAATTCAAATATGCGAACTTTTGATTTAAAAGCGCACTTTTAATTAGTTAAATTCATTCGTGAAGAATTCAGTTCAGTTTTGAACTCTCAGTTACCTATACTTTTTGTTTGAATTCATCGTCATTCCGTCATTGTAAGCGGCGAAACTGAAGTATTTTTTGCCTGAAATTCGTCGTTATATGCAACTAGTCCTTATAGACGGCGATTTCACGGCGTTATAACCGACGGTGACGATTAAGCAATGCAAATTGTAGGAAAACCGTCCAAATGAAGGAAAAGCGGCTCGTGTCGTTATAAGCAACGTCGGTATAGGTGGCGTCGACTGAAGTTTAAAATTGTTTTGTCATGCGTTTCATAAATTTCAATTCTAAATCCATTTTTATTTTTAAAGTGATATGTTGATCTGCATTTAATTTTTTTTTTAAATTAAAAATAAAAAAAAAAATTGTTTGCATATATACAATTTGCGCTAACCTTGAAAAATTATTTTAAAAATCTAAACAAATTCTGGTTGAGTGCTTTAGTCCAAGAGAAATTCATTCCCAGAGATTTTCTAAAAGAACAAAATAAATAATAAACAGAACAAAACAAAGAATGATACCTAAACAGCAAAAACAAATATAATTAAAAAATGTTACAAATGCGAAACTTTCAACTAACAAAATATAGAAACTAATTTATTTCCGTTCTACAACTTCTACATAGTATATATTATTATGTAATCAATTAGTTAAGACAGCTAATGTCAACCTTAATTGGCTGATTATAGTCCCTGCAAGATACATAATTATAAACATATAGATAGATGCCTTTACACTCAACTGGAGTTCATCAATTATTTGACATTCTTGGGGTCTAACGAGTCGGATAAATAAGAAAATGAGGTGCAGTAGTTTCGTTTGTTTTAGTTACAAATTTAAACATTAGGTTATTGTGTTCATAAAAATTCATTAGCTTAGGGGCCCGTTATAGCTATCATTGAAAACCATCATTGAAAAAGTTAGCTGTTAATTTTGAGACCCTTTGAAAGTTTAATCAATGAATATTTTAATGCAGAAATATAGCTTACGACTTCAAAATTATTTCTCCTCCAAAAAAAATTCATTTTGACCCATATCTTCTCCATAATGTAATTTTTAATTTTTTCAATGATCATTGGTAAGGTAGTTCATCATTGAAAAATTAAAAGTAATTTTATGAGAAAAGTTGTGCAAAATTGAATTTCGTTTTACCTAGAAATAATTATTAAGTCAATTAGCTTTACTTTGGCATCAAAATAATCATTTATTTTTTCTTCGAAACCTCTCAAAATTGACAATTAATATATTCAATGATGGTTTTCAATGATAGCTATAACTGGCCCCTTACACAAGTAAGTAAACTACCATCAGTACCTACTACCTTATTGAAATTGAATAAAAATATTGAATAGGTAAGTACTTGAATAATTCGTTATTAATGTATTCTGCTTTTATGTTTGTAATATCTACATCTACATGTTTCTAAAAATTGAGTGGGTTTGATTTATACAAAGGAGAAGACAAAAACCATAGTTTGATTCACTTCAGTTAAAGTAGAAACTTCGTCATCATAAAAGCCTATTATGTATACAAAATATTAATTTTATTTGCTCTCAGACTAATCTTTCTTCGTGACAGTAGGAAAACGAACGACCATGACAGTGCCAACTTTTTTAAAACCTCCTCTCCCTTTACCCCCTTGGCCATGGTATAGTTTCACAATACATTTTTGGGCGCAAAAATGCTGAACAAAAATTAGTTTTCGTTATATTTTTCGTCAAGCCAACGACCGTCGGTTGCCACGCCAGCGCCACACAATACCATCACCGCACTGCACAGCGCCAAAGCACGGCGACGGCCAAAGTTAATGGGTGCCATTAATTTACAACCAAAATTAAATTTTCAGAGAAGTTCTTTACCCTTGGAGAAGCGTACTATCTGCCATTGTCATATCTCATATAGTACATAACGGGAAAGAGAAACTCCAACTTAGGTCCTGCCACTTAAATTTCTCACTTCGTGTGAACTTTTGTTAACTTAAGTGAATGTTGCTGTTTCAGTAAATGAGGTTGATGAACATTGAACAAGAACACACCTACCACCCTCACTTGCAATTATGTATACAAATTTACTCAAACCATCCTTCCAAGGACATCATCAGACTATACATCATGTGTCTTCTAATGTTTACTCTATGCATACGAAGTTTTGGGGAATCATTTCATTACTTCTTTTGTCAACCTTCTGAATATATTTCAAAAGTCACTTTTGCTTTTGCAAAATGTACTGTATAGAACTTTGGATTTATTCTAGAAAGTATGACTTTATGTTGGAGTTCAGAGCACGCAACTTTAGTTTCTGTTTCTTCTAAGAAGGATTTGAATTTAGGGAATTTTCAAATCGCAATTAAGTTATGTAGGAATGGTTTATTTAAAGAAAGTTTTCTTTTGTATTTCAAGACTAACGATTACTTCTTGAATCTTTAACCCCCAGTTTCACAGTGGGAGTTTAAACTTAAGATTAGCTGAACCTTGAACTGAGTTTAAATTTTTGGTTTAACTAGTCCGGTTTCACAGTGAAATCTGATCTTCAGATCAGTTGAACTTCGTTTAACTAGATTTTATGAAAAAGAAATGGCAGCATTGTACGTTTTTGCTTCGCCAAGTGACGTATTGCAAACAGTACGTATAGCTTTCCTTGTCTATTCTTTCTCTTTCTGAGGCAAAGAACACGCGAAACAGCAACAATTGTGTTGGGTTATTGATAAAATGCCGGCATTTTATTTTTTCAAGTGACAAAACAATAATTTAAAAAAATAAATTGGAAAATAAACCAATAATTGTATAAAAAAAGGGAAATAACACATTATTAACAGCAGATATGGATATGGTAACGGAATTGGATATGACAAATAAGTAAATAAGTTCCATAATGTATTATGTATATGTAAAGTTGTCCCAAACGTTGAATTAAGGTTTAAACGGCAGAATTATCTCGGTTAACTTAAACTAAAAATTGCACTCAGTTCAAGGTTTAAACGAAACTGTGAAACCGATTAAATTGTTGATCTGAAGTTTAAGCCAAAAGTGGAGTTTAAACTTGCACTGTGAAACTGGAGGTAAAGGGTTTAAACGCCTTCCTATGAAAAATTAGGTTTCAGTAATAGTTAAATTTGGGAAATAGACAATCGGTAAATTTTTACCAAAAGGTAGTCGTAGCTATGAGTATTTCCATTTCTTTAAAAAGGTATGTAGTAGACTAGGAAAATTCCGAGTTTCTGTCTTTGGGCAAGGCTCTAGTAAGTTTTCTGTCTAGACGAGGAAAACTTGTCAAAGCCTTGGCAAGCGTTTGCTAGATTTCAGTACCAAAAATTTAGATGAGGAAAACTTTTCAAACACTCGTGAGACCCTCTAGTAAAAACTTGTTGGACATATTATTTCTGTACCCCATTCAGGAATGTCTCTTGTATACAAAAAACAAAAAAATTATAAGCACCATGCAATTTCAGTATCATACGACACTTTTTTTTATTTTTTACTTCTTTTTCATATCACACTTTTTACTATGGGCGTGAGACATCTGTATATTAACGGATTGTTCATATTCAGTGATCAAAAAGTCAGATTAGAACAGAACAACACAGACTTGTGAGAAACGTCAGAATAGTTAGAACAGAAAACCTGTTCTAATTTGTTCTACCTAAGAAGCAAGTACATAAAATCATGTTCTATTCTGTATATATTTGCTATGCAATATGGTATCAAACATGAGAGTATGAAACTTATACACTTTCGACATTGAATTTTTGTATAGCGAGTTAGCCCAGTGGGTAGCGCATTGGACTGACAAGCAGAAGATCGTGGGAACAGGTCCCCCATACAATCCATTTTTTTTTGTTTGATTTGCCTGATAAGGCAAAATGGTTCATAATCGCCAAGGCCTTGTTCTAGCCTTTAATAATCCTTGCCAGCGCCTTGACAGAATCCATATAAAACTCGCAAGTGCCTTGGCAAAAACTAGATTGTTTTTCTGCGCAGGTACGTTTAGCAAATACTTTTAAATAAGTTAAAGAAGCCGTCAGAAGAATACGCAAAAGATAAATTTCATACAAAATCCACCTAGTTAATCAGACTTTACTGATTTAGTATAATATAAAGGTATCCAATAGACAAAACAGAGAGACAGTTTTTGTAGAAAATGATTTGTTTTATGAACACAAACTTATCCTATATAAAAACATTATACATAGGCATTTATATTAATAAAAACAAAGATGAATTAAAACAAACTCAATCGTCTGTCAACATTATTTACTCGTTGAATCAATACCTATCTAATCCAATTTCAGTTGATTAAAAAAAAAATAAAACAAAAAAAAAAAAACATGCACGATTGACGATGAACTCTTGTGTAGGTTATGTTGTAGGTATGTATGTATTTCAATTTTCAATTTGTGTATTTATTTTCAGCAACGCCGAACATTTTCATTATGTTTTAATATTTTGTTACAAGACCATTAGACCATAAAATTGATTTTCGGGTTGATTTTATGATTTTTATTTTTATATTTTTTATATTTTTTTATTTTTGATTCGAAATCGTTAACAGGTATTACTTTTTAATTGGTTTTAACGAAATAAAATGTTGACTATACTATTTGCGAAACAGTGATTTTAAAATTGAATTTTAATTAAAAATCTATATTTGGTATTTTTGTTTAATAAAGCAATTACCTTAGGTAGATAAATGTGTTGGTATATGGTTTAGCTATCTATATGGAACTGATAGTACGTTTTCGTTAGTTTTTCGTTTACTTTTTTTTTAACACCGTTAAAATTAACAGTAAATTCACAATAAAAATATACTTTTATTATTATTTTTAACCGGGTAAATAAACAACTGATTACAAAAAATATTTAAATATTCTTTTCTTAATCTACGTGCATAACTAAATACGACAAGTATAATTGATTTCGTTTCGAAGCTAAATTTCGAGGCTTCAATCAGAACTAACACTTAGATGTTGAAGAAATCCAAAAGAGTAATTTTAAGTAAAGAGTAAAGCTTTCTTTTTCTTATGTGATTCCCTATAGAAGTGAAATTCGAATTTTTGTTTTATCTCATCTAGAATGGGTAGCTGCTATACGAGTACAACGATTCCGGTTGTATCAAGTTTTCTCAAAAACGGCTATTACGATTTTGATAAAGTTTGTGCACATGTAATCCCTAGAACAGTTTTGTTATCACGTTCTTTCCAAAAAGTTCGAATAAAAGAAATAAAAGTACGGAGTCTAAAAAAAAATTATTTGTATGCGTGTATAGGTTCATATATTCCCGCATGTCTCTTTATTTTATCATTAACAGGGCCTGGATTTCTATGCAAATGCATATTTTTTTTTTGGGAAGCCTTAGAAGCAAAAAAATCAGATAGTTTTTCGAATTAAGAAATTTGCTTTAAAATGACATTTAATCATTAGTGCATATTTTTGCGTATTTTGATATAAATGCATATTTTGGTCTATTGAGCATATTTTAACAATAAATGCATATTTTTCCTGCATATTTCAAGAAAATAAACTTTGGCTTTCATAAGTTCAAACTATGGGTTTCTCAGTGAGACTATAGTAAAATTTGAGGGTTGGAACTCGCTTAAAAAACGAATAAATTTAATGGCGGAAGCAGTTTCAAAAATGAATGCAGTAGAGTCTCCAATGGGTGAAGCTATTTATAAAAAAATAGAAAATGTTCTTAAAAAGACGAAAATGCACATCCTTAAATAGGAATGACGAACAGTGCTTTGATATTCAATATATGAGATTGTTTCATTAAAAAATGCTCCACTAACGTCTGTTAACGTGGAGAGGTTATTTTTCATATACAAAAGTTTTTGAAAACTTCAGAAAAAATTTTATGCTAACAAAATCTTCTTACGAAAATAATGCACATACTATTAAAAATACTATTTATTTTTTGTTAAACCTACCTGATTTTTATGTTTTATGTGAATTTTATTTACCTACTTTTTGCTGTGAAAACTTTCTATGAATAAAAGACTGTATTTTTTGTATTTCAATTGGTTTTTATTTACTTTTTGAATATTTCTGCAGCATATTTTGGGTTTTTATGGCATATTTTGGATTTTGTATGGCATATTTAGTAATTTTAAGTGCATATTTTATACGCATATTTTGTGTTTTTAGAGCATGAGAATCCGGGTCGTGATCAGTACATTGCAAATCAGTCTACTTTTAAGTTAGTTAAAATATGTATATTGAGGCATATTCATAAGCCATGACTTTAAAGTGCACAGTTTAAGGCAAAAACACAGCTGCTGTTTATAACACCAACTGTGTGCTTAAGCACAATGGTCTGGACGAATAACCGCGCCGCGCCAGCCGCTTTGAAAATTTGCAGTACTAAAGTTAAGAGCTTATGCGAAATTAAAAGCAATATCGTATTTCAAAAATAGGAATGCACTAATTACTAATTCGTTATACTTATATTATTTCCTTACCGAGCCAACTAACGTTAGTAAGGATGCGTGACTACGGTCACGGCATCTTGTGTTCCAGAAGTAAAATTATTTTTCCCTGGCAGAAACCTATTTATTTGACATTTAATTGAGCGCTGAATGTTTCACAATGTGTGTTTCTTTAGTTCTTCTTGCAAACCCTATACTATAGTTTTCGACAGGTTTTATTTAAAACTTGTGGTTTATCAAAAGTTTTAGTTTAGCAAAAATTTATCGGAAAACTTGTGTTTTCAATTTAGGTTTTCAATCAAACACGAAATTTTCGCGAAAACCGGTTTTTGGGTTTGGTGTGAAAAGACTGTAAGGTGAAAAACGATTACAATTATATTTCATTATAAAGAAATTTAACATAAGAGCTGTGGTCAATCTATTCCTGTTACTCCGCCAGACGATAATAAACAAAATTTTGTCGACAAAAAGTAAGTATTTAACAATTATTTCAATTTAAACCAAATAAGTCTAGGAAAGATAGGATCGGACCAGGGACAAATTAATTCATAAAATTTTATTTCTGGTATCGACGCAGAATTTTATCCTCAACAACATAATGCAAAGTCCCCCAAAATCACCGCATTGGCTTTTTGTATAGACGCATTTAAAGAGGTGGAAAGGGATTGGAGATGGGAGTTTATCAAGCTGAAAATGTTGTTACAATACAAACTAATCATATGACACATGTTTTTAGGGTGCTATAAAACGCTGATTCTAAAAAGACCAAAACTGAAAAGATACATGTATCCTGTAGAAAGTAAAAGTCATTTTTATGGAATGATTACTTTTTTTCAAGTAAAACAAGTAAAATATTACGCAAAACCATTTTAAGATAATGGGATTTTAATGAAATTTGGAATAAATGTTCCATTTGGCATGTTTACCAAGAATCAAAAGAGTCCCCAAAAATGTGTTTTTTTGAGGGTGAAATGTAAGTGCGTCATTATTACCATAACATCTATGAATAATTTTTGACACTTATGAAATTTGCTAAAAATATTAAATATTTCATTGTTGCAAAGTATCAAAAGAGTCCATTAAAATAACTTGATCCAAAGAGTTTTTTAAGAGAGTTTATGTTTGACCTGCCCTATACTGAGCAAAATGTTAGCTCTTACGAAAAATTGTATTTTCGTGTAATCGAGATAGTACACATGAAATATGATATATGATTGAAACGTATTTTATAACGCCGAATCTAATAAAAGAAAAACCAATATGATACAAGCATCCTAAAAAGTTAGATTAATTTTGAAACAGAAATTACTGTTTTTTGCGTTAAGCAGGTCAAACATTACACCCCCAAAAAACACTCTTTTGATCCTTGGGTGCCAATATAAATTTAATATTTTTAGCAAAGTTCAGAAGTATCAGAATTTAAAAAGTTGTGGTAATAATCACGCACTTGCATCTCTCCGTCAAAAAAACACCCTTTAACCAAAGATATTTTTGGGGACTCTTTTGATTCTTATTGATACTAAATTTCATTAATATCCTATTATTTTAAAATGGTTTTTGGTAATATATTACTTGTTGTACTTTAAAAAAAAAGTGATCATTCCATTAAAATGACATTAACTTTCCACAGGACACATGTATCTTTTCAGTTTTGCTCTCTTCAGAATCAGCGTTGAAAAGCACCCCTGTCATATGATTAGATTGCATTACAACAAATTTTTCAGCTTGACAAACTCCCGCCTCCCTCCCCTCTCCACCTCTTATAACGCGTCTACACAAAAAGTCAATCCACGGGTTTTGGAGGACTTTGGATATATTGTTGAAGATACAATTCTGCGTCGATACCAGCAATCAAATTTCATGAATTAATTTGTCCCTCGTTGCCCATATTAAATTTCCTATCTTTCCTAGGCTAATTAACAAACAAACAATTCCCATGACCACTAAAAATATAAAAAAGAAGCGTGAGAGAGAAGAATATACCCAGAATATACAGGAACGAGCATTTGAAACCATAGACAGAGCAATTCTAACGAAAAAAAAAAACATATAAATTTGGTATCCGGGAAAAAGAACTGGAATGGTTTACAAGTTACCTGATAAACAGAACTCAAAGAGGCAAAATAAATTAAACCTTCTCAAGTCCTCTGGATGTAAATATTGGCGTTCCCCAAGGGTCAGTTCTCGAAATTTGTTTTACCTGCTCTATATAAATGATTGTGGTGATGCCCTGTCAACTTGTAATAGACCAAGAGCCCATAGCAGATTTGGCGTACGAAAATGAACCAAACAAAAATTATATGATTCAAAAGGTGTATTAAAATAAGAAAAATCCGGCTAAATTATCATTTCAGCAACCAGTTAAAATAGGACAAACATGCGGAAAAAAATTCTTAAATTTTTGAAACTTGGTGGGAATGTCGGATTAACCATAAGAAGAAAGAATCAAAAGAGTCCATAAAAATATCTGTATCCCACGGGTGTTTTTTGGAGGGGGAGAAGGGGAGGTATGACTTATCGAAATTAAAAAAAAAACATATTGATACAATTTGGACATATGATACATGATTTTAGGGTATTTTTCAATTTTGAATCTAATGGCATCAAAATTTAGGCGATACAAAAATCCTCAAAAAAGTTATGGTCCATTTTATCCAGACTTGACTGTTTTTCAGTAAAACTGGTAAACTATTAAAAAATTCCTTTAAAAGAATGGTACATTGACGAATATTTGTATAAGTATTTATTTTGACATGAGAACAAAGGATCAAAAGAGTACATATAAATATCTATGACGAAAGGGTGTTTTTCTGAAGGAAAACAGAAGGTATGAAATTTTGATCATAACACTTATCCCAAGAATGGGAAGAAATTTATTAAAAATGTTTCATTTCTCAAATGCCAAATTAAATATTTATACAAATTTTCATCAATTTACCATTCTTTTCAAGCTATTTTTTAATAGTTTACCAGTTTTACTGAAAAACAGTCAAGTCTGTATAAAATGGACCATAACATTTTTAAGGATGATTGTATCGCCTTTATTTTGATGTCATTAGATTCAAAATTGAAAAATACCCTAAAATCATGTATCATATGTCCAAATTGTATCAATATTTTTTTTAATTTCGATAAGTCATACCTCCCCCTCTCCCCCCCACCCCAAAAAAAAAACACTCGTGGGATACAGATATTTTTATGGACTCTTTTGATTCTTTCTTCTTATGGTTAATCCGACATTCCCACCAAGTTTCAAAAATGTAAGAATTTTTTTCCGCATGTTTCTCCTATTTTAACTGGTTGCTGAAATGATAATTTAGATAGATTTGTCTAATTTTTATGAAAAAGCTGGTTCATTTACTTTTTAATATCTTAAAAAGTAAAAGTCCTTGAACCATTTAATTTTTGAAACAAAAATAGTACTTAATAAAGTGTAATTTTGCGAAAAAAATATTATTTACCATTTTTATAATTTTTTGTTTTCAAAATTTTGAGTTCAAACATTAATATTTCAAAAACTATTCATTGAAAGAACTTTATTTAAAAAGGAAATTAAAAAAGGGACTTCTGGCCTTTCACGAAAATATAACAGGGCATTGTTCATGTTACCGTTGTTTTTTAATAATTTTTTTTTTTTATTTTTAGTCAATTTTTTAGAAAATTGCCCCTCCCACCTAACAGCCGCCACCAGGGACTGTAAGACTTGCTTTTATTTTATCAGCCTTAATACACCTTTTGACTCATATAATTTTTTTTTTTTTTCACTTTCGTACGCCAAATCTGCTGTGGGCTCTTAGACTATAAGATCTGTATTTTTATATACTCTTGATATACCCTTACTAATATATCTGAGTGGCAAGGAGTTTTATGTTATAGAAACTCTTCTTCAAAGAGACATGGACTCGGTATTTCTATGGCTATGCAAAGACGAAGTCGATTTGCATCAACGGTAGGTATCAAAACATAATTATTGCAATTAATGGCAGTTTAATTGAACGTGTAAAGGATATGAAATATTCAGGTGTTTACATTGACAATAAAATAAAGTTTGATTTCCATTTAAATAAACTGTGTGCCAAAATATCAAAGAAGTTAGGTTTTATAAAAAGAAATAAATCTTCCGGGAGCGTTTGTTAGGTGCAATAACTTCTGTTGTTAAGGTTTGTAGCTGTAGCTGAAGGTTGATGGGCTGCAGGATTTTGTTGTGATATATGTAGATACAGTTATTTTGTTCCGTTTTTCTTGTTTTTTTTTTTTTAATTTGAAGATTTTTTGCCGTTTTTTTTGTTTTTTTTTTATTAATTTGAAGACCATTCTAAGCAACATTTTGATTTATTACTTGCGATTGTACATAGGTACACTTGCGAGCAAGAAAAGGGAATCACTCAAGTTTGCCTTCTAAAAACAACAGTCGCGATTGATACAATATCTATAATTAATTGTTCATAGGATCGTTTTAAAGCTTGAACTTTAAACTTTTAATTAAGAGTAAAATCATAAAAATCCGTTGGTTAGTTTTCGCGCTATCCGCCATAATAACAAACATTTACAGATTTCACTCATAGAGTAAGAATGGGAGCATTGAAAATGACTTGCATTTGCTAGATAAAACAAAAACATAACTAATTGTTTGCACTTTAGCAAAATTCCATTTATTAAAATTAAGTTGAAGCAAGGTATGTTTTATAGAACTCCTTATTTAACATAAACCCACAATAAAAATAACTAATTCCATATGTTTTTGAATTTTGAAATTCTTGTAAGGAGATGATGTTGACAACCTATCGTGATGCAATAAGATACCTACATTATAATTATTTTAATTTGGGAAGCTTTTCATTTGTGAAAGCTACAAAAATAGTTGTAGGCAACTGATGGCTGAACACAAGATTGTAACTTCAATCAAAAGTGCTCAACTTTGTGTTATACCATACATTTCTTGCAACAACTAAAACGTTATATTATAGAGCTCCTCACTGTTTTTGTATCTTTTTATTTTGACAGTGATACAAGCTTCATCCACAGCTACCTACACCATTAGGCTTAACCATTTCCCAATGTGCTTGGGAGGTTGAAGTTCCCAAGCGAATTAGGTATGTACCTCTTCCTATCATTACTAATTTGTTGGCAAATTTCATCTTGCCTGAATCTGTTATTGATATAACTTTTTGTGGGCTATAGGTCATCAATATCAATCTTTATCGATAAAAGGTCACAAATATTATACAATTTATGAATCTGTTATTCTTCTTTTACTGACTAAAGACTTTTACTGACTTAATTGACTGCCTAACCTACCTGTAGCAAAAAGTTGAAATTTTCTCAATTTTATACTTCACCGAATTTTGTTTAACAATTAACATCTGCAAGTAACACTAGAACTTTTTCGTGTTTGTTATCGTCATTTAATCTTTTTTTCTGTGCGCCAAACCCACTTTGCAGACGGATAAAAGCCCCTTTTTTTAATTTCATCTTCATATGGCTATGAACGGGCTCGACTGTATAATGTTTTCTTGCTTTCAACTTCGACAATTGTACTAGCTATCTTAAACTACAAGCGTGTCTTTAATAACCATAATTCAAAAAGATTTAAATTTGGATTTTTTTATTAGATTTCCAACTTTGTAATCTCTAGTTTATGTAAAGAATATGCCAACCAACAAATTTAAATTAATAATTTCTGAATAATTAAGTAAATTAGGTAGGTGAAAAAAAACATTAACTAAAATTGTTTTAAATTTTTTCGAAGTTATCGAGAATTTGTTGATAGTTTTTTTTTGTGTAAATCTTAAGGGCAGTCTTTTTAAACCTTAATCTGGAGGATCCGTTTAGAATTTTGTAAGTTACGAATTTATTTTATAAAATTCGTTCTTCTATTGTTAAATTAATCAACAATTTTTGTTTTAACATTATCTTATCCCTAATCGTAGGAGGTTTAAGTCCATAAGTCAATATGTGCGTGGGTTTTGTTTTACAAATTTGTAGAATTTCGTATCAACTTTTCAATTTTATGCGCCAAAAATCGAAACGACTATTAACTCAATCACATTTTTAATTAAGATTAAGTTTGCATACAAATTTAAGTCATCCCTGCTTTAATTTTTCAGCTTATTCATAAAGATCTGATATATTTTGTTTGGGACAAACCATCTTCAGAATTAGGAACAGGAACAGCCACATTTGTCTCTCATCTTCTTGTGACTATAAGTGGCCTCTACTATATATTACTTCTTTTTTTCCAGAGGTACGAGCTACAAAATAGATAATTACATTGAAATCGACTTTAAAAATAAAGTTAGGAACAATTGTACCTGTCCGTTGCGGTGTCACAAAATGCTCATCCTTTTTAATCATAATTCAAAAACTACTAAATTTTAAATTTTCTATTATACTACAACTATTTAATCCCCTACTAAAAATATGGTACCAAGAATCTTAAATTACAACTTTTGTACCACATCAATTTTCCGTATAAAGTTTTTAATAATTAAGTCAATTAGGGAGGTACAAAAACATTAACTCAAATTGATTTTCATTTTTTTTTTCAAAGTTTTCACGCAATTGTAGATTGTTTTTTGTTTCAATTAATCTTTTATGTCTGGCTTAATGAAGTATTTTAAAATCTTAATATCGGAGACTAATTGGTAACAGGACTCCAAAGGCGCCGTCGAACATAATTATGTTAGCCAGGGCTGAGTGCAAATATGTATAAAATTTAGTTGACAAACTCACCGTTCACTTGCATAAAAAAGTTAATTCCAGAAAATTGGCAACCCTTAACATTTTCGTTTAGGAGCACTAGTGTTTTTTTCTGATTTTACCATCATAGCAGCGTTACCCAGTCAGTGAGTCAGAAAAGAGCGTTAATATATCAAATATACATATTTAGTTTGTATAATTTATAATTGAATCATTTCTCATCACTTTTGTTTAAGCAAATAACCGCAAAGATATTTAGTTTTACAAGAAATTTAGTTTGAAAAAAAGTTATTAATATTTATTTAAACAAGTTAATTTTTATTGTACAAATGTTATTTTTTTTTTTTTGTAGAAAAGGTATTTTTGTTATGTAAAAAGTTATTGTTTTTTTTTGTAAAAAAGTTAGTTTTTTTTTTGTAAAAAAGTGGATTTGTTTTTGTAAAGAAGTTATTTTTTTTTGTAAAAAAGTTATTTGTTTTTGTAGAAAAGTTACTTTTTTTTGTAGAAAAATTACTTTTTTTTTGTGAAAAAGTTATTTTAAATTTATTATTATATACATTATAATAAATAGGTTCAAAACCTTTGTAAATTCTACAGTGATAAATTTTGCATGTATCCCTTTATCCCCCGTTCCTTTTCTACCCCCAACCACTGTAAACACGCACTGTGACTGTAGATACACAACACAACATATCAACCGAAAATTCGATACTCTGCTGTAGTTGTGCTCTGCAGTCTGCACCTGACAATAAAAGACATACAAACATGAAGCTCATTATTTATGTCATCGTTTATTATTCATTCTTTCATTCTCTTCTTACTTCTTTGGTAGCACAAGCAAATTGCACAAGCAAATTGCACAAGCACGAAACATCGTCCAACCAACAATTCGATACGCTGCGATGTTCATCGCTTACAAAGATATGTTCATTTTAATTTTGTAGGAAGCTTCTGTTGTAACACCAACCAAATTTTTCGTAAAATGCCCCTACTACGCTTAAGTTCATTTTCGTTTGTATTCATTTGTACTTTATTCATTTTGGTAAAACCATAATTTGTGCAAAACGAGCCTATAAACATTTTCAATGTTAAAATAACAAATTATACTTGTTAAACTTGAGTGATTTTTATTGCTCCCGAGTGTATTTGGCAAGTTATGGATTTGGATTCGTAAAAAAATCGATCTCGAGATAATAGCTTTTTTCTAAGATTACGATGATAGAGAACGCGAAAAAAGTGGGTATTGCAAATCTGTTTGGCTGTTCTCGCCCTAACAGCCTAAACGGCTGGAGGGATTTTCTTCAAACTGGTACATATCAACAAACTATGTACATATGAACAATATCATGACAAATAAAAGTCCTAGAACATCGCATTTTCAGTGTTTGACCAAGTATTGTTAAGAGCATTGAATTTTGAAATCGAAAATAATTCTTAATAACGTAAAATTTTGAAAAAAAAGTGTTTGAATGTTTTTTTTTCTTATAACATTTTTTTGAAGTTTGAAAATAATTTTTTTCAAAAACTGTTTATTAAAAAAAAGTTTATTAAAAAAAAAAATAAAAAAGAAATTGTTTGGTTTGCAATAAAAGTTTAAGAGAGTTGCCGTTTTTTTCTAATAATTTGTTTTCTGTTTTAAGTGATTTTTTTTAGAAAATTGCTCTACCTTGGTGAGGGGAAATACACCATCCTTCTGCTATACGATTTTTTTCCTTTCTCGACTTAACCTACATGCTCAAGCTCTTTGTCACATCTTATTTGAACCATCCTGTATAACAAGTCAAAACAAAAATCATAAGGAGTTAGCAAAAATCTTAGATTCCTCATTGCGATCTATCTGTTTAAGTGACAGTAGACGGTATGAAAAAGGTATGTATTTGTGGTTATAATTTCTGATCTTAGAAAAACCTCCAAAACACTAAACCATCACAAACCAATTACTTATCTATGTCACCTACGGTCTATGGGGTACAAGAAAATCAAATCCTAGTTAAAAATAAATCTATGTTTATCAATTTTTCAAAGTAATTTGTATGTGTATATGATTGGAAGATAGATATTCAGTTAAATCGTTTTCATTTAGCCTAAAAACATTCTGATTGATAGCAGCAAGAGAGAAAAAAAAAACTTTTTCCTTCATAGAGTATCTAACTTGTAATCAATACAAACCACTACCACAACTTTGCCACCTCATTTCCTAATGCCAACCAAAGCCAAACCAGAGAACTTCTAATCCTTCTGGTGCTCTTGTTTGTCCTCTCTGTTTCCACAGCGATATATGCAGTGTGGCAAGATGATGATGGTTGGATGGTGCCTGTGTAGGTGTATTCAATTGAATACAAGGAATTCTTTCTCAATGGCTTTTCCAATTTGTACCTTAATTGAATTCAATTGATCAAGAGTGTGAAAGGACTCATGCCTTATTGAAACACCAAAGCAATATCTACAAAGATTTATATCAGTCCGCTGAGGTTTCTCTATACTGGTTGCTTCTCAATTATTGTGTCGTATGTACACATTTTCATGTGGTGTATCCAAGGTAAACTTCTTGCTAGGTTGCTACTGTTGCTAGAAGCAAGAAGCAATGAAGTCTAAAAGATTCAATACATTTTTAATCCTTATAATGTCATACACACATTTATTTATTGCATATTGCCAATTCTGCATATTTTCAAAGGCATATAGCGAATATATAGTTAACATGCCGAACTCTTCATCTTCACGCGATGAGATACACTTTGACTTTATATGCACTGTGATTTATGCACACAAAAATATTGTTTTCTATTTTTTTGTATGCAGAAGATGAAGTCATGCAGTATTCAAGCAGCAGCAGCAGTTGTTTGTGTGGCTTCTAGTTCCTATCCAATCACCCACCTGTAGGTGACAAGTTTAGAAACTAATTGGAGGTTTTCTACGAATGACTTGTACAAGAGTTTATACATATGTAGGACATAAATACATAAACACTGAACCAACAGGCTTAGAATCTACAATGTGGAATATAATGTGTGGAAAACTCAGAATTGAGAGGATTTACCTGTGAGAATGAAATTTCAATTATTATGTGTCCATGGCACGGATAACATATACCTATGTGATGAAAATCATCACTTTCAAAGTGCTGTGGAAATAAATCGTACTTGGTATGTTTATGTAATATATGTGTGGTTTACAATAATTATAGCCCAGTAATTTAAGGGACTATAAGGATTGGCACAATTCTCAAAACGGACATATTTTTCTTTTTAAACTACTTTCCCGCCATTTTTGTCTGGCCGTCCACTTTCCGACCTTCAATTTTCCAGTCGTGCACTTTCCGGCGATCCATTTTTTGGCCGTCCACTTTTCGGCCTTCGACTTTTCAGCCGTCCAATTTTCAGCAGTAAACTTTCCGGTCATCTAATTCCCGGTCGTCTACTTTTCGGCCGTCCACTTTCCGGTCATCTACCTTCCGGCGGCAGGCAATTTGTCGGCCGTCCAATTTCCGGATGTCCACTTTCCGGCGGTCACTTTCTGGCTGACCACTTTCTGGACGTCCACTTTCCGGCGGTCCACTTTAAGGCCATCCACTTTTGAACTGTCTGCTTTCCGGCCTCCACTTTCCAGCCGTCCACTTGCCAACAATCTACTTTCCGGCCGTCCAGTATCCGACCATCCACATTTCGGCCGTCTACTTTCCTGCTTTCCGCTTTCTGGCCATCCACTTTCCGGCCGTCTATTTTCCTGCCTCCCACTTTCCGGCCGTCCACTTTCCAGCCGTCTACTTTCCGGCCATCCACTTTCCGGTCTTCCACTTTCCAGCCGTCTACTTTCCGGCCGTCCAATTTCTTGACGTCCACTTTACGGCTGTTCACTTATTGGCCGTCCACTTTCCAGCCGACCCTTTTCCGGCTCTCCACTTTCTGGCCGTCAACTTTTCGTCATCCACTTTCCGGTCGTCCACTTTCCGGCCGTTTACTTTGTGCCTGTCCACTTTCCGGCCGTCCACTTTCCAGCCGTCTACTTTCCGGCCATCCACTTTCCGGTCTTCCACTTTCCAGCCGTCTACTTTCCGGCCGTCCAATTTCTTGACGTCCACTTAACGGCCGTTCACTTACTGGCCGTCCACTTTCCAGCCGACCCTTTTCCGACTCTCCACTTTCTGGCCGTCAACTTTTCGTCATCCACTTTACGGTTGTCCGCTTTACGGCCGTCCAGTTTCCAGCTGTTCACCTTCCGGCCGGCCGTCCAGTTTCCGGCCGTCTACTTTCTTGCCTTCCACTTTCCGGCCTCCACTTTCCAGCCGTCCACTTCCCGACAATCTACTTTCCGGCCGTCCAGTTTCCGACCATCCACATTCCGGCCGTCTTCTTTCCTGCCTTCCGCTTTCTGGCCATCCACTTTCCGGCCGTCTATTTTCCTGCCTTCCAGTTCCGGCCGTCTACTTTCCGGCCATCCACTTTCCGGTCTTCCACTTTCCAGCCGTCCAGTTTCTGGCCGTCCAATTTTCGGCCGTCAGTTTTCAAAACCTACAGATGTTTGTTAAAAATGTTTAGGTAGTTTTTTCCATGAAAAAACTCTGACATCATATTCATTTAAGTAAAAGATTTTTTTTGCAATTTACTAATGCACAGCACTGTAATAATGTACCGCCTACATACCTAATTTTCTATTTAAATTATTAGTGCAGCACGTTTTTCTCGAGTACTTCAAATTAGTAGTCAAGTCAGTAAATGAAGAATGCTGTAAACAATTCCATTGATGTTTGACGTATATGTAGTAGGAGTAGATCACTAAAATAAAATCAGCAGGAAAAAAGAAAATGGAATTTTAAAGCTCTTATCGAAAACTTTCGTTTCTTCCCAGGGAAACTAGAAATATTTAACATGCCAAATTCCATTGATTTAATTTAAACTTTCAAATTTATGCATGCGCTATTGTGAAACTTTTCCTACTACAAACTGATGACATGATGGATTTTACAGCATATAACAATGCTCTTGCATTCCCTTAATGTATTTGGATCTTAGTATCTATGAAATTCTAAATACCTATGTATTGTATATGTATTCAATACACGTACGATGTACAACGGTACACCTTCTTTCCTAGATCTTAAAAAAAAGTTTCAATATTTGTTCGAGTGTGAATTAATTGCTGGAATAGAGCGTGCTTCTGAAGAATATGTTTAGATTTTTTTTTTTTAATTTGTGTTTTCTAATGTCATGTTTATGACATGAAACATGTCGTGTGTATTGCATACATATATGTAGTTGTTTCCAATATTAGACATATTGCTGCCATGGATCCGAAAAAGGTATATAAAAGTATAGGTACCATCGCAAATTAGACCGTTTTCACACAAGGAAACTAAGTTGACAGAAAATAGCTAGTTTGTTGGGGAGAAGGGTGTGAGGGGAGATTTTTCTCGCCTACAAACCAAAAATTGCTAGCAACTCAGTTTCCTTGTGTGAAAGGGGTCCTTACTTTGAAATTTTCTGTAGTTATATTTTTTTTTATTTCAACTATATGCCTGTAAGACCCAAGGTCTGTTTTAAATGCAATGCACGGAAGTCGTTAGAAGGAATAGAAGGAAATGAAACAATCTTTGGAAATAATAGTTGGAAAAATATTATAAAAAGCATCAACAAATTCTAAAACATTATTAAGGCTTAAAAAAATAAATCACGATTGGATCCACGAACTTGCTCTCGTATAGCTAACAATTTTAACGTAGCTGTCGTAAAATTAAAGTGTTAAATAAAAGTTTAAATATAAAATATTATGTAATTTTTGTATAAAGGATAATGGGCAAAACTATATGGGACCTGGTCTACCTAGTGCCCAGAAAGGAGACATTTGAAAATGATTAGGTACTATTAGGTGTACCAACTTACGAGTATTTTTTTGTCCTAAACAATGGGAGTTAGCTAAAATAAGCGACCAAAAAATAAGAATTTGCAAATTCGAATAAACAAACTTGAATTGTTTTATATTTTGTAATATACTGCCTAAACCCCATGGCTAATATTTCTGTTAGCTTGGTCAAATTAGACCAAAACATAGGTATGAGTTTACAATAACTCGCACCCAGTTGAAAATTGGTAGATTTGTTCAAAACACCATCATAAATGAAACCTAAAAAGTCCTCATCGATCCGACACCTGGAAGAATTTTACTCGGGGCTAAAGGTCACAAAAACGGTTTTTTTTTTATCGAAATTCAGTAATGCCTAAAACAGAATAAATAAATCGGGTGGCACAACGGCTCATGAAGAACCAGGGCCTAGTGACTAACAACTCGCAACCATTCCTGTGTGCGCCTTTCGACAGTAATGGAAGGGACTTACAATTTTATGCCGAATCCGAACGGCACTTATTCGTGACAAGTGATACTCTTGGAGGATTTGTCTGTTTCTCGCAAGAGGCAGTAGCCCTGAAAAAAAAACTTTTTTTTTTTTTTTTTTTTTTTTTTTTTTTTTTGCAGATGTGCAGCTTTTTCCATGCAGCGAAATTAAATTACACAGGTTTTTATGGGAGCCGATTCACTCAAAGTCTGCATGCAGCGCAGCGCTGCACGATGTCTCTATTTCTAAATTTGCTTCCTAGTTTCATTGCAGCCACAACTGAAAAACGAAAATTTCTAAATAATTGCTATTTGGCATTACTCATATTGACAACACCTGCCATTCTTTCAAAAAATTTGTTTGTGTTGCTAATTTTTATTTAAGAATCCATGAAGCCGGCGCTGCCACCCTACCATCGTCCAACGAAGAAAATCTCATTCCAAAATTATTGTGTGACATCGGCAACGCTGTGCTTTCATGTATTTGTTTGACATAACCATGCATCATTAATTTTTTTTTTTTTTTTTTTTTTTAAACATGCCGCGCACTAAAGGGGTTCTTACTACCCTTAATTATGACTAGCACAGTGCGAGTCTTAGGAAAACAAGGAAGGATTCAAAAGGAGATACCGATGCACATTGGTTTTGAAGTTCTGAATATCAAAATGGGGGGGAAAAATAGGGTCAGGTAAAGCATTCCACATTCTTGTTGTGCGACTAAAGAAGGAATCCCTATACTTAACGGTACGTCCGAAATTGGGCTCAAGGGTAAACTGATGAGCATTCCTAAAAGCGCGAGTATTACGGTTGAATTGTTTAAGGGGAGGAATGCAACTGGCTATTTCACTTGAACACTGTTTATAAAAATAGCGATAGAACAGTGAGAGACAGGTGACATTGCGGCGATGTTCGAGGGGTGCTATTGTTGACGTTATTGTTCGATCACCTATCATTTTTAGGGCCCTTTTTTGTATTCGGTCCAACAAGCTTAGATGAGTTATAGGAGCACCTGACCATATATGTGAATTATACTCAAGCTTTGGACGAATAAATGCTTTGTAGATCATAGCCAGATCAGAGGGGGTAAAGAATTTCTTGCATCTTCGGAGAAAACCTAAGCACTTAGCAGCGTTTTTGGCGACGTCAAATATGTGGTCATTCCACATTAGGTGGTCTGTGACACACATACCGAGAACTGAGAGCTGTTCGGTTTCCTCGATGCAAGTGCCGTCCATGGAAAGCGGCATTGGAGGTGGGTTTCGCTTTAATGACAGAAGGCAGCATTGAGTTTTTGAAGCATTAAATTCTACGCGGTTTTTGTTTCCCCATTGGACAATGCTGCTTAGATCAGAATTTAATGAGCTTATCATACGCTGCCGTTCAAGGACAGAGCATCAAATTCGTTAAAAGTTAAATTTCTGTCCAGGTTCGGGCTCCGATAAATAAAACATGAATGAATGATGTGCTTATTGACCGAAAATTTGAACCACATGAAGTTAAAATATGTGTTTGAGCACAAACCATATTGTGGTTGAAGTTGGTACGCAACATCATTTCTTATATAAATGGCGAGTCCATGGTGAGCAAAGAATAGAGGCACTAAGCTATACCCATATAGGTTAAATTCTGAATGATCAGAATTTCCACCTATTTGTGTTTCACTCAGTGCCAAAACAGCTGGCCTGTATTGCACAGTATGAACGTATGCAGAATAGAAATTCTGTCTAAGCCCACGAATGTTGCTAAAATCCACCCTAAATCTACCACCCATTTAAAATATTCCTAACTTGCAAAAACACAAGTCAGACAATTACCTAAGAAGAACGTTTAATCTAGATCCCAATTTGAGCTTTTCAATAACAATTTGCCACTAGTGTTATGCCTAAGTGACAATCTGAAATTGAACCGCCCCTGGTTAACTAGATAAAACAAACAACTATCTATCTGACGTCATAATTAATTTGTTCAATGCAAGCACTGTGAGGGAGTAGTACCATGCACATCACACAGTGCTTTCAATAGTCAAACCAATTTGACTGCGAGAGATGATGGGGGAAGGAAATTGGGAGGAATACCACTCGCTGCTGCTGTTAGCTCTTAATTTCTCATTTAGCTTTTTATTTTTTTTTTTTTATATAGGCTTATGTTGATTGCAATGCACTGATGTGCTTAGGTGATGGACTGGACTGTTGGTTGCACATTAACTATTACAGACACTAAAACCGGTTTATTGTTTTTTTTTTTTTTTTTGCGCGACGTAGATTTGGGGATATTTATTTTTTTTAAAACACAAGCACTGATTAATGATTAATAATGGGGGTGTAATGATTTTTTTTTTTTTTTTTAATTATTTAGACTAAACACGAGACAATAATAAATATAAACAGAGATGGACGAAAGCGAGGGAACTTTTACTTCCGCAGAGACTTAACAAAACGTGTGTGCAGCCAATGGCCGGCGGATCGGCACTTAATTAATGTCATTAATGTCAGAAACTATGCACATGTGTTTCGTGTGCAGCTCTGCATGCAGAGATGCGTGCAGACTCGCTGCACATCTGTTTTAGCCATAAAACGGTAAGTTTTATCATAAGATAGCCTAGACAAAAGTTTTAGATCAGATAATTATTATCTATAAGAAATGTTAAAATACTTTTTTTCCTTAAAGCCAAGAGTTGGAGGAGGAAGGAAATCCGTTGACTGTTAAATTGGAACCAAAAGGACTGTACACAAAAAATGTAAATTTTTACTTCTTCTAAGTTTAATAAAATTTTTACCAATTTTAAGACACTTTAGAAAAAAAATTCTTTTATCTTATGTTAAATATAATTTTGCACGTAAGATTTGTATTTTTGGTATTCAGATTTACATTTGGTAAGCTACCGCACAGTTTACATACAGAGATTTGATATACTATATTTGATACCTTTCTACTGATACTGAATAAGTATTTTAAATAATATTGAGTTTAGGCTTTCATAGGATATGAATTTATGAAGGAAAGTACAAACTAAAAAGTAAGAAAAAATCATTAAATAAATGAAAAAGTCATACGTTTTATGAATTTATTCTAAATATTTAAGTACAGCTACTTAAAATTTGGGTTTAATTCATAAAAGCTATGAATTTTTTTTTAATTCATACGTTCTATGAATTTATTCTTAAAATTTAAGAATACCTACATAAAATTTAGGTTTAATTCATAAAAGCTATATAAATTGTTATTGAATACAGATCTTAAAAATAATGTAGAAATTATAAGAATTTTGTATACCCTTATGAATTTTTTCAAAAAAGTATGAACAACATTCCTTAATTTTTAAGAAGTTGGTGTTTGGACCATTTTCCATGATTTTGTACATTAAAAATGTGTCCAAATTTATTAATTTTAATTACCTTTTTGGTTCAGTGTAGTTAGTCGATAAATAATTAATTAAAAAAATAAATAATTTAAATAGATAAATATCTAGACAAATCAAAACAAAAATAAATGATTAAATAAATAAGTAAATAAATAAATAAATAAATATATAAATAAATAGTATAAATAAATGAATAAATAAATAAATATATATATAAATAAATTAATAACTTTATAACTTTATGAATGGATGAATAAATAAATAAATAAATGAATACATAATTGAAGACTAAATAAATAATATCATTTAAATACAAGGATAATTAAGAACTCAATAATACAATGGTCATAACAAATAATTACACATATATATAACAAATCATTAAATAAATTAATAAACAGATAAAACAAAAAAAAATCAGAAGTATGGTCTGGGAGTGAGTTGGTTGATAAGCGGATTATCAGAGCCGTTATATTTTTTTGTTTGTAAAAACTGCAAAAATTTAGTTAACATTTTCAACGCTTACAAACTTTTAAAATTTAATATATGTATAAAAAAAAATGTACACAGTTTTATGCTTTAGTAAATTTTGCATCATTTGATTTTTTCAGCTTCCAGAAATGTACTGTTTTTTTTTTTTTTTTTTTTTCATGTGAAACTTTTAAATTTTTTTTCATGGTTCCTTATGCATTTTATTGAAATTATTCAAGATTATATCTACAAGAAAAAAATTTAAAATATCTGAAACAATGTAAAAATACATAGTGAAAAAAACTGTGTTTTTGATTTAGTTATATTTTGTTTACAATCCCGTTTTAACTGTAAATACTTTAAAATATTGTTTAAAATGTTCACTTTTTCATGTTTTTATAAAAAAATTGACAGACTTCACGGTACATAATAAAATAAAATAAAATGTTTGCAATTTTGTTCTAAACTCAATTCTTCATCATTTGAGGTATTTTGAAATTTTCTTAAATGTAACGTTATATTTTTTTTAATTTATAACTTTATTATTTTTTTGTGATCTGTCTTTAAATAAAATGTTTATTTTTTTTTTACAGAAAGGTACGCAATGCAAGCTTGTAAGTTATATCATAACATATTATATATTTGGTTAACAAAACTATATTTTTAGTTTTTATTTATGTTTGTTAAAAGTTGCAGTTTAACGGAAAAAAAAACAAAAAATATGTAAACATATTTCAATTTTTAATAAAGTTTTGACTAATTTTTGGGTTTTATATATATACAAAAATGTACTATGATAAAAACATTTAATTATGGGCCTTAATGCGAGAGTCTACTCCGAAAAAATCTAGTCAACCTAAGTCGATCAGAAATCCTTTATCGAATTTAATTTTCTATCAAATAGAAAAAATTCATATAATTTCATAGTAATCTGACAGAAAATTACTAACGAATAGATTTTTGAAATATCGATAGTAGACTTTAAGTCTATTCGACTTTTAAAAAGACTCTCGCAATAAGCCCCTATGTATTTTTTTTAGATATTTAAGAAGTTTGTGAAATATACAGTTATTTTTTTTTGTCATCACTTTTTTTTCCAACGCTGATTACATCGATTGCTCAACAGCTATAGGGGCTGTATTAAAAAGCTCTACAGCCCATCAAAATCCCAATCCTATTACCAAAATTTAGGATTTTTGCACAAAGTTCCTGGGCTAATATAATTATAAAAATATGTGTACATAAAATACAATAGATTCTTTTTGTGTGATACACCAATTGAAAGATGGCATTCCCTAGATCACGAGCATGCAATTTTTAACCTCTAAGGGCCAATTTTTCTATAGTCAGTAAAACCTTAGATAGAAGTTATTCTTCGAATAAAACAAAAATTTGTTCATGTTGCTGTAGTATTTATTCCTCTGATAGTTTAACTGATGATTCAAAAATCAGCTCTAAGATGCTAAGTGTATCCGGAAATCGCATCTAGAGAACTTCCCGATGCAATTTTAAGTCTCTACCGTGCTAAATTTAGAAAAAAATCGCGTTTAAAGAGACAAACATGTCGATTTTTAAAAATTGGGTTTTCATATCTTCCGATACATCGATTTAGAGGTGTCGTTTCCTAGATCACGTTGCGCCGGATAGAGGAAGTCAATTTAAAAATCGGTGGGCAAACGTTACCCGGTCAGATCAGTTGCGGGATAACGTAACGATCCCACAAAATACAGCTGATAGAAAGCGTTTTCTGAAAGTGATTTACTTTCTCGAACACTCTTTCAGAAACTAGTCACACAGTGAAAGTTTTTTTTTATGAAAGCGTTTTTAAGAAAGTAAATCACTTTCAGAAAACGCTTTCAAGAAAGTAGAAGTGTCGTCACACTATGAAAGTTTTCTTTCCTTTCAGTGTGCGACGGCACCACCTTTAAACACGTTAAATTTTGAAACAAAAAAAAAAAATAAATAAATAAATAGTCTGAATTTTTTTTTTTTATTATGAGCCTGAAATCTAATATTTCAAAAACTGATCATTTAAAGAACTTTATCTAAAAATAAGGATTGGCCACGAGAAAAGTCTCGGTCTCGATCTCGATCTCGATCTCGATCTCGGTGTCGCGTGACAAAACCGAGACGAGACGAGACGAAACTGGTTTTTAAGCATCCGAGACGAGACTTTATATTTGGACCGACATTTACAGCGAGTCTAATAGATAAAAAAAAAAACCAATTTCAGTTAAATACTTATTTTCTTCTGCACGTAGTCAAACTATAATCAAAAATATTTCGTTCAAATAATCAACAAGTTGACCGAAAATCGTATTTTTCGGAGACGAGACCGAGACTTAAATTTACGAGCCGGACACGGGACCGAGACGAAACTGAAAATTTTCGATTTTAACGAGACCGAGACGAGACCTACAAAAGTCTCGCAGAGTCTCGTCTCGTGGTCAGCCCTATTAAAAATGAAATACAAGAAGTGATTTCTGGCTGTGCAAAAAAGTAAGACATCTTTGTATGTGTTACCCTTGGTTTTCAATACTTCTTTTTTCAGTTTTAGGTACATTTTTAAGAAAATTGCCCATCTCGATTAAACGAACGAGGTGGAATAGCCCCCCCCCCGTTCCATACGATTTTCTTGTCTCGATCAAACCTACACGCTCAAGCTTTTTATCACATCTTAGGTGAATCACCCTGTACCTATACTAAATAGAAGCTCGTGAAGAAAAAAATTAATAGGATTTTCACTTCATGGCACTCTTACACACACCTCACATGCTATTTCCATTATGGATAACGACTGTGGTTGAGACTGGGTTAAGTCTTTTTCTTCCAACTTTCCTTCCTATATTCTTTTTTTATTTTTATGTTATTTATTTTTATTCCATTCATTTTTTGCTATATTTTACTTTGGTTTATCCTTTATTTTCTTCTTCAGCTATACAATATAACTTTTTTTTATCCTCGAACGATAATACTATATCGGTCGGCGGAATCCTTATAATAGTGTTCGCAGGACCATATTTGTGATTTTTTTACGTGCAAGGCGATTATGGTATTGTGTTAATAGCATGAGTATTATAGGCAGCTTATATACCTACAAACATATTCGCACATAATATTATTTGAAAAATAATCTCTAATAAAAGCCTTTCACTTTTTGACTTTCGAAATAATTCAATGTCAGGAAAAGATGAAGATTGAGAGAAAATCGATGAAAGGTCAAGTTCTTAGGTGCGTCCGTCAAGCTGGAACCACCACAAGTGAAATTAAAAATTCTTATGATGTCAAATTTAAGTTCCATTTAAGTAATAATTTAGGTCTCCAATCCCGATGGAGTATTATCACTATCCCCTCAAATCTGTGTTGGGCACATCTTGACATTAAGCTGGAACTAAATCTATCTTCCTAAATTCCCTCATCATTAGGCTTTTTTTAAATTCTGTGTTTGATGGTGTGGGGGTTCCAGGTTGACGTCAAGCTGAGTCCCCCAAAGATTTAAGGGGGTTGAGGTTAAAGTTCTCCATTTGGATTGGAGACTTAAATTAGTACTTAAACGGAATTAAAATAAAGCATTAGATTTTTGAATTTAACTTGTGGTGGTTGCGGCTTGGTGGGCCTCAAGTTTTTGCTGTTTTCATTTTGAAGATGTGGATCGTAGTCAGGGATTTGTGAATTTCAAATTTGGTGTTTCAGTGGATTATGGATCTAAAATCCTTACTGAAAATGTTTAGCAGATTGGGTTACAAATTCTACCTTTTGTTTTAAAGCCAAAATACTCATCGGAGAAGAGAGTGGAGACCACAGCGGCTTAAAAACAAATGTGTATTTTATCCAACGAACATGTAGGCCTTTCGTTATTTAAAAAGTCCTCGGTTTCGCCCTGCATAAATAAGAAGTTTAAAGAAAAAGAAAAGTAAAGCTTAAGCGGAGTTCAATAAATAAAAAAAAATCTGATTATATAACTTTTACAGCCAATTTCTTCACAAAGTACTAGCGCAAGGACCGGTACTAGTACTGAATTTAGTACTCAAATCGGTACCAAAACATTTATTTACACAATTACTAGCCCCTAGGAATGTCAGTTTAGTACCAGATAGGACCAGTTAGGACTCGGTGCTAGCTATTAGCTAGGACCTACAAATCGACAATCTACACTGAGGGAAGGAATCGTTTGCGGCAAACGTAAAAATTGCCCAAACGACTTTTTCGTTTGCCAGCCAGTTTTGACAATTCGTTTGCAGCAAACTCTTAAATTCGTTTGAGACAAACAATTCATACTGTTGTAGCAAAATTCTATCGTTTGTTCCAAACGAATAGAGTGTTTGTGTCAAACGAATGTAGTGTTTCTGTCAGACGAATAATGGTGTTTTGTAAACATATTTACTGTTTGTGGTAAATGAATGCTGCTTTTAGAGTAAACGTTTATACTTTAACGACAAGCGAATGGGTCAATTGTTATAGAAGATCAAAGTGGTTATGACAAATGAATAACACGTTTGTTGCTCATACTTGTACGTTTGTCACATCAATACAGTGACTGCTGGGTTTTCCCTTAATTCTGAAATTATATTATTTTATTTTAATTGAAAAAAATGTCAAGCTTTACTTACCTGGATTTGAACTGGTATCCTTCCGTGTCGAGAGCGAGCATGCATCCACTGAGCTAATTTACAACATAAAATGCTCTGCAAAATGTTAATCAGTTGAAAACTTTACACATTTTCCTTTTATTTAGTTCAGTAGAGGAAATGTACTGATTAAGAAATGTGGCTAAGACAATTTCATGTATTTTAATTATTTTAATTATGATTAATATTTTTACTATCACGACCGAAGTATTTAAAATATTGGGACAGTTTTTGTTTTAAACTATTACTACGTAGATGTGCTCCTAGGACTAAATCAAAACTTTTAAGAAAATTGTTTTGTTTAACACAATAATTGTTTTTATGCGTTGTAAATTAATTATATATATATCAATGTTTATATTTTTATCATTTTAACTTCATTATTACAAAAAAAAAAAAAAGTTGGGCACCAGCAGGGATCGAACCGACAACCCTCGGGTCTATGCTATACCTGGAGTAAAATTTTCCATTCTCCAGTCATATGGAGAAAAGATGTGATTTTAACTTTAGTAAAATGTAAGGGGATAGTACTATGCTAAACTCGTTTAAAATTAGCAAAAAACAATTTTTAACCTAGTATCATACTAAAATTGATTTAACATCGTACTTAATCATCTAAAATTTCGCACCATTGTTTTTCGAAATGAACTTTTATTTTGAATGTAATTATTTTAACAATTACTTTTAATGCAACGATTTTTAAACTAGCATTTATTTTATTTTTTAATGAAAATATTTTGGAATTTTGACTGTGCTATTTTTTAAAGCAACAAATTTTCAATTTTGAATCGCATTCTTTTTAAATGCAACATATTTTCAATTGAAATTTAATTTTTTGTACAAGTAGTGCTGAACTTCAGAACAATACCAAATTGATAATGCAAAACATGTATTGAAACGTACCCAATACTTGCCCTATAGATTACCTGAAATTGGTTAGATAGGAATTAAACAAATAAAATACTTTTTCCAAATAGGAAATTTATTGCTGCAAGCGAATTTCTTTTAAAGAAACCTAAAATCAAAAATTCTTTCGCCTCAAAAGCATGAAGTGTTTACCACAAGCATTAAGTTAATTTGTAAAAATAAGATTTAAAAATATATACCCTGCAATCATTCAATCGTTTGCTACAAATTAGTTTACTTCCTACGAAGTAATCATTCGTCCCAAATGTTCGATTCATTAGTTGCAAACAATTGTAATTTATATAGTAAACGTAAAACTTTTTGCATCAAACTGCATTTCAAAAGCTTAACTCGCAATCGATTCATTCGTTTGCAATAAACAATTACACTTGCTTGCAAACATCATGTCGTTTGAATTTGGGAGACATTGTCATTTACCGTAATCAACCGAGGCAAATTGAGCTACGAACGAATGGGTTATTTGTTATATTTTGATGCAATGGAAATACTTTCTGTGGCGACTGTAATACAATTGCTACAAATGAAATACGTTTGCAAGGATTGTATAACATTTCCAGCAAATGTATTACAATTACAGCAAACGAAATTCGTTACTCGCAAACGCAAAATAAAATATTAATTTTCTCAGTGTAGTGGCGTTAATACCTGAATCACAACATTTATTTATCAATTATTTCAAGAGATACGGCTTATTTTCCATTGTCTTATTTAGAATGACGCGCCCCCCCCAAAATTTGTTCTAAATAAATAAAAAAATCCCATTTTCATAGAATTGATATAGATTATTTGGAGCATTTCTGACTGTCGTAGAATGATGAAATTTAATACAGCGGTAGGAATTAAAGAACAGGCAAAGGAAAAATTTTAAAATTTGAGTTGTTGCATTCATGGGGCGTGGTTTCCGCCCATTTTCATAAAATTGATATAAATTATTTGGAGTATTTCTAATTGCGGTGGAATGCTGAAATTAAGTACAGGGCATAAAGTTCAGGCAAAGGCAACATTTTAAAATTTTTTTGTTTTACATTCAGGGGCATGGCACCCGCCCATTTGAATAGAATTGCTATCAATTATGAGGAGCACTTCTGATTGTCGTAGAATGATGAAATTTGGTAGAACGGTATGGCTAGAAGTGCAAACAAATGCAATATTTTAAAAATTGAGATCTAACGTTCAGAAGACGTGGCATCCGCCCATTTTCCCAGAATTGATATCAATTATATGGAGCACTTCTGGTTGTCGTAGAATAATGAAATTTGGTAGACTGGTAGATCATGTGGTCAATACAAAGGAGATATTGGAAAATTTTAAATTAATTTTTTAGGGGCGTTGAACCCGCCCATTTTCTGAAAATTCATAACAACTATGTAGAGAACTTCTGATTGTCGTTTTGGTAGAGCGATGGGACTTGTCATACACGCAAAGGGAAAATTAAAAATTTGAGATTTTTCATTCAGTGGGCGTGGCAACCACCCGTTTGCACAGAATTAATATTAAATAATAAATATATTGAGAGCACTTCCGATTGGTGCAGGATTATGAAATTTGGTAAAGGCGTTCGTTTTCAGGTGTATACAAAGAAAAAGTTGAAATCATGAAATGTTTTATGCAGGAAGGTTTTATCCACTCAGTTCTTATCAATTATTATTATTTCAATGAAGCAAGTTGGTAGAGGGGTAGGACTTGTAGTTCATACAAGGCATTAAATTAAAAACTTACTTTGCTTATGAGACTTTCATTTGGCGTTTATTTCACCCACTTTTCCTGATAAAAAAAAACTTTGCAAAAAGTAGTGAAATCACAACAAAAACATCAATGTTAAAAAAGTAACCAAAATCTTCTATACGAAAACCTTTGCGTAACAAGTCAGCCGTAAAAAGTAATGAGATCTAAAAGTACGCCAAGTTCTAAGTTAATTAATGTTAAATATAAAATATTCCAAGTACAGTAATAAGGATGAACCTCAAAATTATCAGAAAAATCTGTTATTTAATGATTACTGACCTAAATTGAGTTGGAAGAACTTGGCAACTTTCTTAACATTTATGTTTTTGTTGTGTTATATTAACGTTATCCCGGCCCCAAGACGTTTGAAGTTTTATATGGCAAATCCCATGTAATTTTGTAAATTCAAAATTGATAACTCCTAACTTTTGTAATGATTGATAAAAGAAATTGAATTTTGGAACACATGTAGTCACTTTTGTCATATTTATAAAAATGTATCAGAAAAAATTTACAACAGTTATTTCCCTACTTAAAGCCATTTAAACAAAAATATCTTTTTTTATTTAATTTTTTATTTTAATAAATGTTGTAAATTTTTTTAAACATGACAAAAGTTACTACATGTGTGCAAAAATTCAATTTTCTTTATGAATCATTACTATAGTTATGAATTTTTAAAGTTGGATGTACAAAAAATACATGGGATTTCCCATATAAAACTTTACACACCCGGGCCGGGTTAAAGTTAATAAAATGAGCTTAAATTTTACAGGATTTTTTTTAAAATTATTTAGAACAAATTAGGGGGGTGCGTCATTCAAAATAAGATAGCTCCTGCCAATATTTTGAACATTTAGGCTGGTACCTTCGCGTGTTTTATATGTATTGCCAAAAATGAAATTGATTTTTTATGTCAATCTGTCCAAATGGCTGTTTGGTTCGTGAGCTGATTTTCCCTTAGTCATTACAACAACAGCAACAAATCCAGATACCTTTGGTTACGTACCCGACCGCGGCCATTGGCACTTCGGAAGGATATAAAGCAGCCACTACTGCATTTTACTGGTTTGCTTAGTTAACACGAACATCGGTGCAATAGATTGTGTCCTACACAACAGAAAGATCTTGTAGTTCTTAGTAAGTTTCTAAATACATAGATCTATAATGTTAGGTTTCCACTTGTCATTGAAAAGACGCAAATTGACACACTTTCCAAGACGGGGTGGCTTTTAACAACACAAAAAGCAAAGAAAGTAGTAGTAGCGAGCAAATATAACTCACCCTGTCTTGGAAAGTTTGTCATTTTGTGTCTTTTCAATGAAAAGTGGAAACCTAGCACTACATTCTGGATATTGAAAGCATATCAAAAGTAATAGTTAATTGTTCTGGTCATTGGCCAATTCTCAAATACCATGTATTTCAGTGGTGATGGATCTTCGGATTTGGACTATACCGTCGAATTATTTCCAATTTTGTTTGAGTCGGTTAGTTCATATTTAAAGCCTAGTACGCAGATCGCGCTAAATTTTAGCTCACATAAAAAATTCTCTACCCAAGTTAAATTTGTATGAGAATTTTGTATGGGAGCTAAAATTTAGCACGATCTTCGTAACGATTCGCTGAATATTTGGATATACAATCGCGGGCAAAAAAATGGAATCACTCAAGTTTGCCTTCTAAAAACAACAATCGCGATGGATACAATATCTATAATTAATTATTAATGGGCTCGTTTTGAAGCTTGAATTTAAAACATCAAATTAAGGGTGAAATCATAAAAATCTAGTGGATAGTTTTCGCGCTATCCGCCATAATAACAAAAATAATAAAATAAACTTGTATAAATTGGCCAAGAGTTTGAAACCAACATTGATTCGCAATAAAAGCGCCCATAGTCAGTCTTTGGTGCTGATTGTGCCGTTCAAAGTGAATTTCAATTCAACACAATATCTTGACTTAGGCCTCCTAATCTTAGAAAACAATGGAAACCGCACCTGTAGAAGAAAGTCCAGTTGTCACACTACTGCAACAGGGAATAAACCAATGTACTGTGTCCCGTTAGCTCGGTCTAAACCATTTTTGCATATCAAAGATCTACAGAAGGTTAAGACAAACTCGTAGGTTAGTGTAAAGGCCAAGATCTGTGTGCCACTAGATGTGATGACTGATTCATCGTAATGGCGTTTCTCCGAATCGTGATTTGAATAGCGTTGAAATCCAACAATAGCAGAGACAGGTGCGGTAAAGACTTGTTAGTTATTGGACAGTTAGGAGACGACTTAAGGAAGCAGAACTTACCCAAAAATGTCCTGTCACGGGACCAAAATTAACCGTAACTCATCGACAAGTTCGAGTACGATTTTCACTTTGCACTACAATTGGGAAGTTGAGCAATGTAGGCGACTTACGTTATCGGATGAGTGCAGAGTATGTCTCCTTAAGTCGTCTCCTAACTGTCCATTAACTTACAAGTCTTTACCGTACCTGTCTCTGCTATTGTTGGACATCAACGCTAGTCAAAGTACGATTCGAAAAAAAACGCCATCACGATGAATCAGTCATAACATCTGTTGGCACACATATCTTGACCTTTACACTAACCTACGGGTTTTTCCAAACCTTCCGTAGATCTTTGATATGCAATATTGGCTTAGACCGAGCTAACGGGACACAGTACATTGGTTTATTCCTTGTTGCAGTAGTGTGACAACTGGACTAACTTCTACAGGTGCGGTTTCCATTGTTTTCTAAGATTAGGAGGCCTAAGTCAAGATATGTTGAAATTCACTTTTAACGGCACAATCAACACCAAAGACCGACTATGGGAGCATTTATTGCGTATCAATGTTTCAAACTCTTGTCTTATTTAAACAATTATAATTTGTTATTTTTGTTATTATGGCGGATAGTACGAAAACTAACCAATGGATTTTTATGATTTAACCCCTCATTTAAAGTTTTAAGTTCAAGTTTTAAAACGAGCTTATTAACAATTTATTTATATCCATCGCGATTGTTGTTTTTAGTTGGATATCCTCATATGTATCAAACTTGTAGAACACGATATTAAGATATTCGCAATACATGCTCAAAAGAAATTAAGCGTACATCAAGGTAACCACCTAGGTCCACTCTTCTTCACAATCTGTCTTAAAATACTGAAAACGCTTGTTACATGCTGGGTTGGCTAGCGATATTAAGCTATTTTTAAAAGTTTCGGGTTGGGAATTGACTGTCAACTTATTCAATCTGTTCGACTTGGATTCTCTGTCAAATTTGTGTTACATCAAAGGCATTGAATTGAATATTAAAATTGTCCAGGTGACTGGTGTAGATCTGAACGGGCTGTAACAAACTAAAAAAAGGAAAAACTCAACGCTTGAGGTCAGATCAGATCTCAGCTGGAACGAATGGACTATGGACACTAATGCATTGTATGCTCTGGGTTGATATAATTATTTAAATCTACCAGGGGATGATGTTGATTCAGCTGGAACCCCTCAAGAGAAAGAGGAGCTCAGCCAACATGGCATATGAATCTGAAGACATAGGGAGCTAAGGACCAATCTGGCTGGAAGAAGCTTGGAAAAATGTTATATGATGAGCATATCGTCGCCCGAGAATTGGTTTGTTCCATACGCCATTGGCACTTTTTCGAGAAAAACGCATTTAAAGGTTTGCTTACTTGGTACTCCGAAACTGTGTGATAGGATTTTTTAACTTGAAGTTAGTCTTATGAGGATTTCAGCTATCAATTTTCAAAGTGTTTTGCCAAGCCGTTAACAAGATACGCTTATTAGCGTAAAAGTCCACTATTTTGACTTGTGTCCCACATCCTACATTTTGAAAATGATTTTTTTTTCTATACACGTGGAACACAAAAAAATGGATATGGCGCAAAGCAATTCTCATCAAATTTATATTTGAAAGGCAAGAAAGCATGGAGTTGGATGATACGATTTGAAAAGAAAATCGATTTCATCTCTTTTTTCAATAAAGTTTTTATTTAACAAATCCAATAAACAATAAACACTTAACATACTTCTTAAAAAAAAAAACAAAACAACTAAAATTAAAGCAGTTTCACTGCTTTGTTGACTGCTTTGTTTACTTGTTTTTGACGTTCTTAGGATTTTGCTGTCACAACTACTGTCAGCTGAATAATTTAGATCAGCTCTTGAATCATCACCTTTCGGAAAATAACAGTTAGCATAGAATGTGATACCTTGATATTAGTGTGTATGTTTTAATTACTTGAAAAATATGCCGACGATGAAGAGGAAGAACTAAGATCCTTGCCGCTTGGCCAATAATTTGTCATCAAACATGCTTTATTTAAAAAAAAAAATATTTATATATATTTCATATCCTGCATTTAAATAAATAAATTGGAAAAATAAGCAGGTACTTACTTAAGGATACCGCTGGCCACAGAACCAGGTTCAGATGAAACAGTGTCCTTTACAAAAAAAAAAACTCAATAACGTCCGCGATCGCACGTCCTTTCACCTTGGCAGTCAACTTCAAGCCACATATAGCTGATTTCGTACAATCGTCCCCGAATATCTACACAACTGTAATGGAGGTGGCACAGGCCAATACTAAAATTTTGTTTGCGATAATTTTCCCACATACATAGCATTTCTTTAACAAAAGTGCACGTGGAACAAAACAATTCTAACAAAAAAACTGCGAAAAATTGTATGGAAAACTTGTCCCAAACGCCAAAAAATGGTTTATGGCACAAAACAATTCTAAAAACTGTTGATTTTGGTGGATATGGAACAAAATCGATGTTCGATAACTCGGGATTGGAAAGACAGCGCGAATCGGATCACAGATTAAGAAAGAGCGTACAAAATTACCATAGAATCCATTCCTAACTCAAAAACGTCAAAAGTGGCATATGGATCAAAACAATTCTCAGGCGACGATATACCGCCTGATTTGTACAGTACAGTTACGGGCCTGAATGTGCACTTTTATTTTGCTGGGGTCAAATAAATTTCCCATATCATTCCATGCGTGATGGCAGACATCAGACTATGACTATGGGATCCTGTGTGTGTCCTCTGATCCAATTGTATAATGTTTGTATATCTTATGATGGTTTATCTCGATGGTGTATGGAAGCTGGATGCTTATTCTTTGTCAAGGAAATGAACGTTTATTTTTTGCACAGTCACAGCTCAGCTACACAGCAATAGCAACAACCAAGGCAATAAGAGCAGCTGGTAGCCGCATAAACGACATATAGAATTTGAAACACATTTCAACCAAACAATGGTCGTATACTCGCATATATACCTACCTCGTACTCGTAATAATAAAAATAATAAGAAAAACGGTATATTGTTGTCCACTGTACAGTGGTTTTAATTTGTTCGTGTTGTTGTTGGTTTTGTTGTTTCTTCTATTTTCTGACGTTTCATTCTGAAGAGATAAACTTCTTAAGAAAATGAAATGAAATTGAAACAAGGACATAACAATGGTGGCGGCGCGGCGCTCTACGCGACCTCATATATATCTAGGGGAATAATTCTTACGAAACCCCTAACCTCCTCCATTCTACGTTCATTGTGTCTCGTTTCGGAATCAAATTGCTTGGCGATAATACCGACATACAGTGATACAGTTGTTGGCAGCGCAACACCCAGAACCTAGGGGCTATCTGTTTCAGTTATGTTAGGCTAGGAATACCTACTCCCGGAAACAGGCCATAACCTGAAATACTATAAAGGGTTTGTTTTTGTCTTTTTTGTATAGTTATATTTCTTTTCTTTTTCGTTGTGTATGTGCTCTCTCTCTTTTCAAATAATCGCCTATGGCGCGCAAAAGGTATTTTATTTGAAAAAAGATTTTGCTTTTGTTGGGGCAGAGACAATACGGCTAGAAGGCTAATCCTTGATGAGTCAGGATGCATACAATTTTGATATTGTTTGCTGAGAATAAAATAAAATGTTCTTAATATCGCTGGGGCCTTCATTAAAAAAAAAAAAAAAAAGAAGAAGCACCACGATGACATTATTATTTTGTCCTTTGGGAACTGTAAAAGCAGAAAGCAAATCCCAGATAAGTGCCTACTTGGAGGTAAACTATATTTACATAAGTACGAAAGACTTGTGAAAAGGGAGTTTATACAAAAAGTTCGTTGGTATATCAAGTTGTGTTGTAATAAAGTTAAGGAGTCCAGTATTTGTATAACCTTTATTTTTTGGAGAGTAATTATTTCTTTTGTTGTCATCATAAAGTACACTTTGGAAGTTTCGAGAAAAATTAACAAAGGTTGATGATTAAAACTATCTTAAAAAGGGGAATTGAAGGTAAGTTCTGAAGCTATGCCAATCGCTAATGTACCTATGTTCAATTTATTGTCAACAAGCCTACATTATGTATGTAACCTAATTTAAAAGTGCACTTATTCCATTAACCCATTAGCGACCAAGCCCCCTTAAAAATGTAAACAAAATAAAAATATTACAAATACGTGCTATTTGTACTTAAAATTCAATAATAGCGTAGGTACAATGTCCTAATATGGGTATACTGGAAATTATTGCAATTTTGGGCCTTTTTTCTTGAGTTATTGAAAACGAAAGTACTAGACTTTGATGAACGTACAACGAGCATTTAAGTAGATTGATTCCATGTTTTGAATGTAATCATCCGTTAATTTTTTTAGAAATCTTCCACCAGCTTCCATTTTTACTTGCGATATACTAGGTATAGGGCAAGTTTTGGATTCGTGATTTAATTGGGTTCTCTGATTGTAATTTTCATTAGGACTTAACGAGATACGGAGCCTATAGTCTAAGGCTGGTATTCACCGAGCGCTCATAACTTAAGAGCCTCATATACCTATTCACGAAGCAATATTAGTGAACATAACATTTACGAGCGCTCGCAAAAGTTATGGGTGGTCTCGACCACTCCTAAGTTACGAGCGCTCTTTTCGAAAAGTTGTCCGAAAATATTCGCAATAAAACGACCCTTCTCCCCAACATAAAAAGAAAAAGGTATGCTCATTTGATACACCCAATTCGCCATCTTGGTATTTCTGGGTATTTCACAGCTCACAACCATCTGTTGCTATTATTTTTTTCTGTTTAAAGTGAAGTCTTAATTAAAGTATTCAAATGATTTATTTGTAGACGATAATATAAAAACATAATATTGTAATGTTAAATTCTCGAAAAACTACTACCTATTATTTTTTTCAGAGATTACAGGTACCTATTTACAAACAAAAGTAAAAAAATGATTTGGGTTTCAAGTTATGAAGCTCATAAAATTACGAGCAGTTTATGAGCGCTCGGTGAATACCAGCCTTATAGTCCACGGCAAGTTTTGGGATGTGAAAGTGAGCCAAAAAAAAAAGTATATTATTCGAAAGGTGGTTTAAGACTAATAAAAGAATTGCAAATGCGGAACAATTTTCTTAAATTTTGTATTTCCATAAAAAATTACTTAAAACAGGAAACGGGTAAGGTTTTCTTTAGGCACATACTTCGAACAAAAAAAAAAAAATCAAATGATGTATAATAGCATATAAAACACGGACCCTTTTCGGGTCCTCTGCCCCGCTCACGCGACTCCGTCGCTCCGTTTAGGGTATGCTCAGTCGTCTGGCAGGCGCCTATGTTGGCAGTCGATCCGTTATCAAAGTTTTTTGTAGTAAACAGTACATTGGATGGTTTTAGGATTTAAACTCCCTTTTCGGGTCCTCTGTCCCGCTCACGCGACTCCGTCACTCCGCTTAGGGTATGTTCAGTCGCCAGGCAGGCGCCTATGTTGTTAGTGTATATGCTTTTAGTTTAAGTGTAATAAATAGTACCTATTTTGGGTGGCCCAAAGTAACTTTAACAACTAGGTTCTGAGTCTGAATTCCCATTTTCCTGATATTTGGTGTTCGTGGTAGACATTAAAAAAAAAACTTTCAAAAAAAATTCATGTTCGTGTTTTGTGGCCGAGCGGACATCTAAAACACATTTTTTTATATTTTTTGGCGTATGTGCCTAATGGAAACCAGAGCCAAAAATACAAGTAACGAGTCTTTGATTTTCAAATTTCTCGTTAACGGATTTACTGATTTCAACCAAAATTTACGCCGGAGGTCCTTTACACTTTAAACAATTTTGCATAGAAAAATGTTCGAAAAAATAATTTTTGGATTTTTACAAAAATAATACAATGTAGGTAAATTTTTTTTTAATTTAATATCTTGAAAACTGGTCGATGTTTTTTTCTTAATTTTTTGCAAAATTGTATTAAATACCAAAAATAAGCATACCAAATTTTATTTTTAAAAATGTAAAATAATTTTATGTAAAAAAATGGACTCGACTGGATCGCACAAAACTTGTTTTCGTAGCTAACATTTTGAACGTAGCTTAAGATGGAGCTCAAGAAAAAGTATGCCATCTGATTTGTTTGATAAATATGAATTCATGAAAAAAAAAATCGTTAGAGTGGTTTTCTTAAAAATTAATTGTTTACATATAAAAATTCTTGAACATTTTTAAAAATAAAATTTGGTTCATCAACTTTTAGTATTTAATAAAATACAATTTTACGCAAAGAAAATCCCAAACACGTTTTCAAGATATTAAATTTCAAACAAAATATTTTTTTTTTTAAATCCAAAAATTATTTTTTCAGTTCTATGAGAGGTACCGTTAATAACCGTTATAAATATTTTTTTTTACCAAAATATCAATTATAGACCTATTATTACCGTTATTTTTTGCGCTAAAAAAATTAAATCCGAAGTATGGAGAAAATCGTTTCAGTGGCTTAGACTGTGAGTAAAGACAGACAGATTACCGGACCCACGTTTTTAGGGAAAACTATTATCTCGAGTTCGATTTTTTTGCACGAATCCTAAACTACGTAATATCGAAAGTGAAAATTAATTTTTAAAAAAATTGTTCTAACGATTTTATATTTTTTTTATAAATTAATATTTCTCAAACAAATCAAATGCAAACTTTATTTTTGAGCTCTAGTTTGTTTAGCTATTTTAATAACAAATATTCTAATACCATGTCTAGGTTTCTTCAAAGGAAAGAACAAAGAAGTATTCAAGTAGTGGAAAACACGCTTTTATCGAACAAAAACTTTGCTTTTAAGCTAAGGCTAATGCTTGTTAACTGTCCTTAAGTAGGTACCTAATAGCTCTTTTAAAATATGAGTGTTTTTTTATAATACAAATTCTATGTATATACCTACTACTGAAATACATCAGCCAAGTAGAAGACTTAGCATTATTTAATTGGACGTGTTGAATTATTGATTCAATATAGCTTTTAACGGCCCTTAGTCCATACAAATTGGCGTTTCGTCCCGGCTTTTAAAATAGCAAATGCTAGTTTCATGTAGTATAAGCTCGATTTTCTAGCTTAAGCTTCAATTGATGATATGTGTGATTGAAAATACTGTATGTTCGTTTTATTTAAGATCCCAGTTCAGAAAATTCGACAAGAATTAAATTAAGACAAAAAGAAATCAATCGTTTCTCATCATCTTTTTACTTGGTTATACGTATACAAAAACATCCACATTTCACATAAAACCAACACAACTTGCATCATCCAAGTTCGTTTTGTCTTGCTCTGATGGAAGACAGAAGGATCACTTGAATGGAAAATAACTTTTCAATTTTCTTTGAAATTGAACCTTTCACTCTAGACAGATATATTGAAGCTAACATCGCGTTCCGCTCACCGTCTCCGCCGAGACACAGCACCTTATAAAAGTCTGAATCTGAATGTAGGTACCTAGGTTATGGGTATCTGTATATAGGTAATCCAAAAAACTGCATCATCATAATAATAATAATGCGTCATAGTTTTTGATGTTTTGCGTTATTGTAGATTGTTTGCAATATTGTTTGTTTCGTTTGTAGCTTTCAGCATCTCATCTCAAGGACACACAAGGTGGAATACATTATAATTTGATGTTGCTGTAGGAGTAGCATTACTTATATTTGTCTCAACGTAAGCTATATATTTCTTATAAAAGGTAAGTGAAGAAAATGCGGTTCAATTCTCTGCACGAAAATTGCACTTTATTTTAAATTTACTTGCGTTATTTTATTTTTATTTTTTTTTTAGAAAAAGAAAACAATTTAGAGAAGAAGACTCGTCCTCAGGATATTTTCCTATAGAAACAGATACAAAATGTATAATATATAGTATGCATCTGTATTGGTTGAATAACTTGTTGTTGCAAACAAGAAAATGGATGTGAAAGAATCTTTTTGGGAAAGAAGAAGCCTTTTGGCGTAAGAAATAAACCAACACACATCCCTACGCACAGCACATGTGGTATAGGTATTATAAATGTTTCATTCTTGGAAAAATGATGATGGGTGGTTCAAAAACTGAAGTTAAATTGATATTTTATGCGATTACCCATTTGTGTGGATGTGAAATATTACTTCTCGAAAGAAAATATTGCAGATTGCAGTGTTTTCTATCAAAACGATAAAATACACTTCAGGGAGAAAGAAAGTTTTAGGTATGATTGACGTGAAAAGTTTGTAGATCAAATTAGAAATGAAAAGCGTATACCTAGAGTGAAGTTTAAGTTTCTCAAAAGCGTTTATAAATACAACAGAGGAACCTTTTGATGGATATTCTATTTTTGAAATAATTCTCAAGAATTAAGTTGGATTAAACAGTTTCGATTTTGCTGCCATATCTGTCCAATAATACTTGTAATATGTGCATTAGGGTGGATCGATTTCAGCATTATTTGCCAATTCACTGTATGCAACTTATAGTATATATGCTTAATGGTTTTCTGAACTTATCCTCATCATTGATTTTGAGTCACCCTTGGGAAAAACAAAATCGGTAAGCCATTGAAAATTTGTAGTTTTCACAAAAAATGATGTATATGAATTCGGGGTGGGAATATTTGGCGACAAAAAAATAACGGATTCTTGAAGAGGGGCCAAAAATAAGTTTTTTCATCAAGGAGGGGGGTATATCTCTTTCAGTATAGGCAGGACGGTCAATTTTATAAACAAAATGAATAATACAATTAGTATTTTTCGTGATTTTAGATTTTCTATAAAAGTAGAAGACATAAACTCATCTGGTTGTCAGTGGTTGATGGACAATTAATAAAAGCTCTTATCCACTAGGATTTGAGCCAATTTCTTAACAAATTCCACATTTTTGGAAGAAAAAATCATTTCATATTTTTTTTCGAAATCTATTAATTAATAACTTGATTCAAAAACTCAATAAAAGAACAGACTTTCAAAATATGTATTATTCTTTATTATCAGTGTTTCCGTTCTTTTTAAATAATTTTGTAAACGATTTATTTTCATTTTTAAGTATTTTTAAATAGTTCCCGTCCCCCCTATACGGAAGGAGACAGACCCCTACCTCAATGGTGAAAAATACTTGTATTTAATCCCTCTACAAGAATCCGTTATTATTTTGCGCCAACTATTCGTGTCCCTAATTCTTAATAGGTGGGTATATAATTTTCTTGTGAAAAAATACCAATTTTCGAATGCTTCCCGATTTTGTTTTTCCCAAGGGCGACTCAAAATAAATGATGAGGATAAGTTCAGAAAACAAGTAAGCATAAACTATGAGTTGCACACAGTGATTTGGCAAAAAATCCTAATGTGCAGCCTTACGTCCACATTAGGAATATTGAGCTAGAACTTAAACTGGTAGACCGATTTGCTACAAATTTGGTACTTAGCATTATTGCATAGAAAAAAATTAATTTTTGGTTTTATCTCAGCTATGATTAACTAAAGTTGCATATCACGTTTGTCTCTATGATCTATTGCTTCAAGACTTCATATCATTTTTGCACACCAAAATCATGAAACGTTAAAAGTATCCGAATTCTTCTATATACAAAAATCTTTGCGTAATAACTCATCATAATCATAAGCAGTGAGATCTAAAGTACTCTAAGTTCTAAGTTATATCGAGGAACGTCAAAATTATCAGAGAAATCTGATATTTAATGATTTCTGGCTTAAGTTGAGTTGGGTTTACTTTTGGGGAGTTTTCATTTCAAAATTGAGTAATTAGGTAATAAAAAAAAAAAAAAAATTAGTAAACCAACTCACTTTAAGTAAGAATGTGACCTCCGAAATTGGTGGCGAGCCTGATCGCAGGCAACACGTAGAAAATTGAGAAAAGAATAGGGGGAAGTTAATCAGGATCTATCCTAGTTGTCCAAGTTGAACCATTAAAAGACCTTAAAACTTCTGAATGTACCAATTACGACTCTCGTCTATATCAAGGCTAAATCACTCTACTTCGTGACACCTAGATCAAGCAGTTGCTGAATACTATATTTTTACCATATGCTACGCCAGTTAAGAGTAGCGCTTGTGAAGCCTACTTCATCGACCTGCATGAGTGCTCGAATTTCGTTCATAATGGTGGTGGTGTTGTTTTTAGAAAATTTTCGTTGGTGGGCAGTGTCGAAGGCGATGGAATCAGAAACAACCTGCGAATCGATAACAATCGCACGATTTTCGTCTTTAATTACAAGGTCGGGTTTTCGGAGACTTTGTTCGGTTTGAATCACGGGCCTCTTTGGTTAGCATCGCGCCGAATGAAATTAATGACGCAGTTGTGTCTGTTAATACGACTGCAATTCGAACACGGGCATTACCGCACCACGTGATTAAGAGGGTATCCTGCTCGTTACTCATGAACTCAATAATCTGTAGTTAAGAATCTTGAACCAATTTCTAACCGTATTTGTACAAATGGACATTAGTGGCAAAAAGCATAAACAAATGAAGGGTTCAGGGGAAAGCGAAGGAACTAAACATGATAATTAGAAACGGTTTTTTTCTTTTTGTTCATACATCCTTCGATTTTAAAAATCTATATTTGAAAACAAAAAAATATTAAGAAACGCGGTGTTAGACCGTTTCATGTATTTCAATTTGCTTTGGCTTTACTACGAAATAATTATTTAAAATATCGGGTAAGTTTTTGTTTTGAACAATTATTACGTAGATGTGCTACAAGGACTGGACTGGAAACAAACTTTTACAAAAAATTGTTTTGTTTAAGTTTTGTAGCCAAAATAAAACTTTTGAAAAAAAGTTTTTTACAAAAAGCGTCATTTCGAGAGGTATCCAAAGTTTTTAAGGAAATTTTATTATTCCATCAAATAGTACTTACAGAAACCTACAAGATGTCATCATTAAATTAATTTTTCAAAAAAATGGACTTAAGCCGTTTATCCCCTGGACCCTTCAAATGTTGTTTTTCACTTTAGAGTGAATATTTGCTGCAATTTCGTTCATAGTTTTTTTTTTCAAAAACTATGAACATGCTTACGTCATGTAAGGTCACACGAAAGAATGATGCCGCAAGAATTCCGTCATTTTATTGTCTATAAATAAGAAGATAACAATTTGGTACACTCGGGCGTATACGCACTTTTTTTATATTAATGAGTTTTTTAAGTGGATGTTTTTTTTTTAATTTTAAATTGAACCTCAAAGTCAGAGTCAATTTTAATTAAACACAATTCTAATGACATTTACTGAGCGGATTTATATTTTAAATTGGATTGTTATTTTTCATTTCATTAAAATTAATAATTGAACAGATAGCTTGAATAAGTGGACGTACAAGACGTATAGACGCAATGAATATAATATCTTGAACACTCATTTTTTTGCCACAAAACCAATACATCTCCCTTTAATTAAAAATGCTATCTATGCCAGTAGCGTTGCATTCATTTATGAAGGTCTTAAGCCTATCTTTCTTCTTTAAAAAAATAAATTAAAAAAAAAAATTGAGTGGCGCAAAGGCTCGTGAATAACCAGGCGACCCAAACTAACAATTTAACTTGTATAAGGTCCAATTTTTAGAAATGGATAGGCTATTGCTGACATAGAATAATTTTAAGGCTATATAATGCAAGCATTTAACGATTTATTTATTTCAAAATAGCTTGTTTAGTGCCTTTAAGTTTGTTTCTGTAGGAGACTTCATGTAATGAGTTCTACGGAGACTTTTTTAAGGCCTGCCGAAATTGGTTGCCTTAGCTAGAAAAATAATAGCTTTTATAGAACATTCAGATGAAAGTCATTACAGACAACTCCTTTATGGCTTGTTTAAGAAAGTAAATGTCAGATAGATGTTTAAATAGTTTGATTTTAGTCAGTGTTGTTAGATCGTTTTGAAGAACGGAATTTTCATAAATTTATAAAGCATATTATAAATGTTTGAACATACGCTTACCTAAATTTGTTAGCATGAAACAAATAAAAACTATAAGATCTGCTTCTGCTATTTTGTGCATGAAAATATCTTAGTTTGAGTTCCTCAAAAGTGAAGTCATGCAAGACATTTGTTTAATGTATATAAAACTCCAACAAGTTAAAAAAAGTTGCATATATTTTTCCTAATAGCCTCAATTCGGTTTTAAAAGTAAACTCTAGTATCCTTCGTTTTCATTAACCACTTCACAATAATTAAAACAAAAAAAAAACGAGATTCATTTTTGAAATCGGTGTATAACAAGTCTGATAACGGTAATCAAACATTTTGCACAAGTGGGGCTTGCACTTTATTGACTTACGTAAGAGAACATTATAGCTTTTGCATTTTGTTAATAGCAAACTTAAGGAAATCAAAAATTAGTTTAATATAGAGCGGCAATTTTGCTTTGGTTGTGACCTCTATATTGGACTTCCGTAATGAAATTATTGCTTTTGCATTTTGTTAATAGCAAACTTATACAAATCAAGAATTTATATTTGTGACAGATATTGCCATCCCTTTGAAATGTATAGCTTTTGCATTTTGTTAATAGCTTGCTTACAGAAATCAAAATGAAAGCTAAGAAAAAAGAGAAATTCTATATTTTGTTTAACATTTATTGCCTCGCCTAATTATATCTTTTTTATTTTGTTAATAAGAAAGGAGCTGAGTTCGATCCCTGGATTCTGAAATTTAATGTGAGTAAAAGTTGATTTTTTTTCAAATAAAATAAATTTCTATACATTTCAGAATAAATAGAAAAGCGGTTCTAACACCCTAAAGTCATGGGAAAATGGAAGGAAAAATAAAAACAATAATAATAATAAAATTTAAAGCAACGATTTTTTTGTACATAACACACTACTTTACTAGGCCTTTGTAAGGCCTTACAATGTGAGTCATTTCAATTATGCGACCTGAAAGTGAATGTCTTATAAAAGTCAATCAACTTGTTTAGTGGAGCAATAAGACTGTTTTGCTTTGTTTATTTTATCAATAAGACTTTTCATGGAAAATTATTTAATTATATAGAACTTCTGATCAAAGGTCTTAAAGGAAATGAAATAGCTTGTATAATGTGTGCCAAACTGATTTGCATAAGGTCTTTATTAGTTACTATACAAACTAGAAAATAGCTTGTGTAGACACTTATACAAGTTAAATTGTTAGTTGGGGGGCCTAGTGACTAACAACTCGCAACCATTCCTGTGTGTCGAAAGGAATGGAAGGGACCTACAATGTTATGTCGAATCCGAACGTCAAGACGAAAAGCACTTATTCATGACAAGTGATATATTCTTGGAGAATTTGTCAATTCCTCGCAAGAGGCAGTAGGACTAAAAAAACTTTTTTAGTTTTTAGGTGCACGAGGCTGGGAAGTGAACCCAGACCTCCAGCGTGACAGTCCAATGCACTAACTATTGCGCTACGGGCTACTACTTTACTTTACTACTTCGTATCAGAACATAATCCTACGCTACTTCTTTTTTAACGGACTTCTCAGTGGCTCTTCTTTGGTTGATTTATTGGCCTTTAATATGCTTAGGAACAAGCATCAATTACAATATAATATATTTATATTTTTAAGAACAACCAATACCTAAAAACTCCATACACATGTATGAAATGCGAATACAAACCCGTCAAGTTTTTTTTTTTTTTTTTGCTAAATCACATCATTTCCATTTTTCTTAATAAGGGGTCTCAGTAGTAAATTGAATCAATTTTATCTGATCCATGTAAATATATTATTAGAAAAAAGGACGTCTACGTTTACATTAATAGCTTGCCAAAATATACATTAAAGGGGTATTGTTTTTGAAATATATGTATGTAATTATAGCCTTGAGGCTTAAGTCGAAAGAAAATATTTATAGGCAAAGGTTTAGCACAGGACAAATTTGTGTCAAAAGATATGCATACATACACACAAAAATTCCTTTTTCATTTTCTATAAATTCTCTCGTAAATCAATTAACAATAAAGTTATTTAATTTGCATAAAGGCATCTCAGTAAACAACCCACGAGCCACGACTTGAATTAACCTTTTAAAGATGCTTAGTAAAGCAATCGTGTCTAACCATCAATTTTGTGCAAGATTGAAAACAAAATACCTATATACCAAAAACGACCAAGGATATATTTTTGAAAGGATAAAAATTGGAGACAAAAAATAAACAAATTCATATAATATTTTTTATCTCAGAGAAAAGGTCACAAATTCCCCGAGGTGTTGAATGAAGCTTTTGAAAAAAGCATTGATATTGAGTTGTTTTTGTGTAAACATCATGACGGCCAAACAAGAAAAGTTATGGAGGCACAAAAAATAACATCCTCAAGGACGCAAGGCAATTGCTTCAGAAATCATCATCTAGAAACACTCGCATATCGGGTTGAGAGCTCTTATCTCTGGTAGTTCCTTATAGATAGATATTTTTTTTTCGTTTTTATTGGAACGTTGTTGAATTGAAAAGCCAAAACTTCTTTACTTTGGTTTTGTATAGAAATTGCAAAGTGGTTATTTGGTTGACCGCGATTTTCCTCCTCTATCAATGGGATATTTGAATGGGGGAAGGATAAACAAATTTAGATATAGATTTGTAAAGTGTGCTGAGAAGTGGTCCTATAATTCTCTGTGTATTGTATAGGTGTGTGACTTTGTGGTTAACTATTGATTTGTGGTTAGAAATAAAACTTTACAGCAAACGAATGATTTAAATTAAAGCTTTTGTTTTATGGCTTGATTCCAACACCATATTAAATCGATATAAGTTGGTTTAGTATGTTCGGCGTGAAAAGTTTAAATTGAATGTATTTTAAGTGCTTTAATTAGCTATATTTGAAGCCACAAAGTGTGAGATATATAATCTGTTTAATTGTTTATAACTGATGAATAAAGACGCAGTATGAATAATGGGATGGTGTATTTAAGGACTTGACTTTAATAGCAATTGTTCTTTTTATAATGAAAAAAAAAAAAAAAACCAAATCATGTTGTAAAAATTTATATTATTTATATATTATTTATATACAGGGTGATGAGATGATGTTCAAAGGGTAGTTATGTGCATTCAAGAGGACACAAGCGTCCACGCAGGTTTATCTCAAAACACATCTCTGTCTATCAACTGCTACTCTCTCCTCCTAGGGGTGAACATCGGGTGTCTAGTACCTCAGCTGGAGATGGGGTTTCAATCCCTGTGGAAAGTTGTTGGCACTTTTCCTTTCATCCAGGCGGCAGCGGACGAATTCCCCAGATGGAATTAACGGTGACGTCTACAGTTCCAGTCAAGCCGAACTACTGCGTGAGCACCTTATTGGAGCTACTTCGACATATTCAGATCGTAGGCCTATAAGGAGCGGTTTTAATCCGGCTCCCCGTCTTAGGAGTTATGCTAAGGATCTGGCCCCTCAGGTTGGTAGACGTGCCGTCGTCGCTTCGGGGTGACTTCCAGGCCACGTAAAAGTAATTTAGTTTTGAAGCAACAACAAGTCTCAGACACGGACGGATTTACTGATGAGGAACCAATCAAAAGAAAAAAGTGAACGAATTTCTGATATTTACGTGGAATGTATTGTCCCTATATATGCCACGTGCAGCCGAACAAATAGAGGAGGATCTAGACTGCTGCAAAGCAGATATAACCACCATCCAAGAAGTGCGATGGGATGGACCGTGCAAACGGAAGATGAAAAACTGCGATATACTACGACGACTACACTGAGGGAAAAATGTATGCACTCAGTACATAAATTTATGTACCTATCCCATAGATTTCTGTACACATAACATTATGTACTAGCTAAATATTGAAATCTTTACTGGCTCAATAAATTCTGTACTAGCACTTTAGCCAATAAAGGATTCTATGGACCCATTACACAATTTTTTTTTCGAATTTTCGTCGTTTTGACCCTTTTATGTATAGTGAGCACAGCTGATATGCCCTCACCACATAAATATTAATACCCTATGGTCATAGTACATATCGATTCGTAGGTTATTTGTGATGGGCAGGGAATGAATTTTACAGACCAAAAAAAAACAAAAAAGGCAAACAAAAATTCTTAAAAAGGCAATAACATAACTTAGCGTCTAATTATAATAGCATTGAACTATTAACAAGTTTTTGAAGTTCTCAGGTAACAGCCTTCTACGATTGTCCCTTAGAAGCGTTATAAATGAGCCATTGGACCTTTCTACTTGAACAGAAACAAGTGGAGCCCATTTTAAACTCTCTATAGTCTCTACATCATTTACTTCAACGTTTTCGGAAAGTATGAAGTTGACGTCGCCATTTATTACAGCATTTGCTTAACAGTTTTAAGTCCACAATTAACATTAAAAACAGAACTGAACTTTATCAACACTTCATTTGCAATTATTGGCCCTTTCGATTTTTCCAAATTTTCATTGATATTTCCAGTGCAAGGAAATGCACGATCATTCATAGAGAAATGCAAGGATCTAATTCTTATGAGTAAAAAACAAAAAAGGACAAGAAATTTTATTGAGAAAAGATCATAGGAACTTTATCTACAGTATGCTTCCTTTTTCTTGTATGTTGAGGGCAATCAAATTTGTTTTCTGTGCGCTTTAGATTATGTTAGGATCATGTTTTTAAGTGAAATAGTCTCAACTGGAAATGGAAAACTACATGCAGGTTGTATTTGTACAATTTTTTTGAAGATTTTTTCGCTTAACTTTGACAAAAAAAAAAGCAAGCAAGTTAAAATTGACAAAAAATACACCAACGGATAAAAAAGGCAAAAAAAGCACTAACAGGTAAAAAAGGCAAAATAAAATACATATATTTTGAATCGGGAGGACATGAATCGTGTTTGTATAAATACGATACTTTCTTACGATCACGCAGAAAAATAGGCAAAGTTAGCAAAATCCTTTCCCTGGTGGAGTCAATGATTATTGTAGTGAGTATAGTTTGCAAGCCCGTCGGTCATCCGCGATTCTGAATTATTATGCCACAGGTACAGATGCTATGCCCTCATTATACAAATATAATTCCCCTATAGACTTATCACAAATCACAATTACTGATTTTGTAGTGAGGACAGCTCCTATGTTCTCAGCGAATAGATATAAATATGAAATTGATTCAATAAATCAATAAATGCCGGTTTTCTGCGATGGCTAAAGCGTCTCTGTAGTTTCTTTGTACTCATTACAAAAATATAAATATTATATGGATGCCTAGGTATTTGTGATGAGTAAATAGATGATTAAGTGGGTAAATTTGCTATGTACTCAGAACATAAAAATAAATATTGTATGTATTCATTAAATAAATATGTGTTGGGTACTTGTGATGAGTACAATGATTATGAAGTGGGTACAATTGTTATTTACTCATTACATACATATAAATACTGCATTGATAAATTGAATAAATAAGGTCTAAGTACAAGGAAGATGTTGTTGATGCAGTGGATATATACTCAATACCTACATTTTGTACTCAGCACATACATTTATGTACTCAGTACATAAATATGTACTCAGTACATAAATATGTACTCAGTACATAAATATGTACTCAGTACATAAATATGTACTCAGTACATAAATATGTACTCAGTACATAAATATGTACTCAGTACATAAATATGTACTCAGGACATAAATATGTACTCAGTACATAAATATGTACTCAGTACATAAATATACGTAGTCACTACATACCTAAATAGATGTAATCAGTACATAAATATATGTAATCAGTACATAAATATATGTACTGAGTACATAAATATTATGTTATCAGTACATACATTTATGTACTCAGTACATATAATTAGGTACCCAGTACATACATTTATTTACTCATTTCATACATTTATGTACTGAGTACAACCTTCACAATGGACAATTTATAGTTTGATGCAACGTCTATGCTGGCTGCGCTTGCTATTTTCTGGTTTGTATGTCATCTCTTAGTTGCGCTTTGTATCGGACAGTGACTCTGGGTTTCCCTTAATTCTGAAATTATATTATTTTATTTTACGTATTTGAAAAAAATTTCAAGTTTTACTTACCTGGATTTGAACTGATATCCTTCCGTGACGAGAGCGAGCATGCATCCACTTAGCTAATTTGCTATATATAATTCTTCGGCAAAATGTCAATCAGTTGACAACTTTACACAGTTTCTTTTTATTTAGTTGGGCAGAGAGAAATGTACTGAGTCTATAGCGCGTGTACACATCACATGTCGCTTGTACCTGTGCCGCATAACTTGGTGGTGGGTCCTAAATAAAATAGCCGATAGAAATGTATTGAGTCTATAGCGCGTATGCTGAGTAAAGGTAGGTACATTACATCATTGTATATATACTCTTATAGTAATATCATGGCTCAAATTTTGTAGTACTAATAGTACTCACGAAATGTGCCGAAATTGGCGTTAAAATCGCTTAAATGCACTATAGAGACCTGGGGATAACGATGCAAGGAAAAATAAAAACAATTAGTAAGAGGGAGAGGAGAACATTGATTAAATTCGTACAACTATAATGGTAGTAAGGGAGTCAGATGTTTTTGTCAGTCAACAACGAGAATAAGGGGAAGAAAATGAGAAAATGAAAATATATGTTTTCCTATCGGCTTATTCTTGGGTTATGTTCTTCCAGTTTTGTTCAATGAGTTTTTGTTGCTTTCTTTTGATGGCTATGGGTATATGGTTTTTTGCACGATTTTGCAAGGTTACTATATTGGCAAATTGGTACCATATGTATCATGTAGGTAGGTATGTATGTAAATTTTTATAAATTAGTAGGTAGATATACTAGGTAGGTATTTAAAGAAATTAATTTGTTTTGCAAAAAAAAGTATGAAAATAAGTAGGTATGGTAGGTACACATGTACCTAAATATTTTGAATTGAGGTATGTAGGTAGGTAAAGTAAAACTTGATATACCCAGGTTGGTAGGTACGTAAGGTTATTTTAATGTATGTACCTACATAGATATTATCAATTAAAATAGGTAAGGTAGGTAGGTATGTATTAAAAAAATGAACAAAATTATTTTCAATTAAAGGTAGGTAGGTAGGTACCTACGTTTTTTGCACGATTTTGCAAGGTTAATATATTGGCCATTGTACCATATTGTATCATGTAGGTAGATATGTATGTACATTTTTATAAATTAGTAGGTAGCTATACTGGATAGGTATTTAAAGAAATTAATTTTTTTTGCAAAAAAAAAGCATGAAAATAGGTAGTTATGGTAGGTACATAGGTACCTAAATATTTTGAATTGAGGTATGTAGGTAGGTAAATCAAAACTTGATATACCTAAGTAGGTAGGTAGGTAAGGTTATTTTAATGTATGTACCTACATAGGTATTATCAATTAAAATAGGTAAGGTCGTAAGGTAGGTAGGTATGTATTAAAAAAATAAACAAAATTATTTTCAATTGAAGGTAAGTAGTTACCTACGTAAATAGGTACCTATGCATAGGTAGGTACCTAGAAACATTTTGAAACTCAATTCAACAAACTCAATTTTTTTTTCAATAAAAAGCTATTTTTTGGGTAAAAAAAAATATTTTTGAAAAATGAGTCTGGGGTCGACCCACACTAGCAACTTCCCATTGGTGCACTTGAAAACAATAAACATACATGCATATTTACCTAAGTGGTGGGTGGTAGAGTATATCTATATTACATAATTATATATTATATAGTGTAATTACTTTGGGTTTTTGGATAATCAGTATAAAGGTAGGTATAGATATAGAGATACAGGGCAAAATGTTACATTGCCTTTATTTTGTACTTTAGCTATATTTATAATAGTAAAATTTGTTTGTAAATAGCTTAAAAATTATAGGAATCATATGCAAAATTTCGATTCTGATGTTAAACATTTTTCGAATTAAAACATTTTGATTTTTAGCTTTTTAGAGGGTGGTTTTAAAGATCTCAAAATAACACAACACTTAGATGGTATACATTTTTGGTTAGAATTTGAAATCGATATAATGTTTTTGTTTTTTCAAAATATGTGAGTTAAAAAACATTTGTTCAGTATTTTAAATAGTTCAACAAATCGCACCAATAACAATAACTTCCAATGGGAAGGTAAAAATATCAATTGACAATATTATAGGTATACATTATATACATACATGTATAGCAACTACTTATAAATAACAATTACTTTTCCCAATGACGCTACAGCTTAATTTATAAGTATTAAAATTATTTAGGTACTAAAATTTATAATTTTATAATAATAATAATTTTATGTAGGAGTGCACCAAAAAAGGATTTTTTTTAATTCTTAAATTTAATAGTGTTGCAACGCAACATGCAACAAGATCAACAAAACAAAAAAAACTCATATACGTTTTGCCGACGGCAAAACCATATCCCCAATGCCAACTACCGACGGCAAAACGAGTTTTAAATGTTTTAATGATGAGAATTCAAAAATAGTCAATTCGAAAAGTGGTTAGTAGTTGCATGGGTGTAGATTTTTTATTTTTTTTTAGAAGATGAATAAAGCAATTATTCATGTTTAAGGAATTTTCGATAAGATTTTTTTTCGTGTCGAAAATGATTTTTGAAAAACATACATTTTTGTTGGTAAATTTTTCAAAGTGTCTGATTTTTATATTTTTAATGGGTAGTTGGAAAAATCTTAAATTTTAATATGTTATAGGTATAACTATATTTGTATTTCTATCAATTGAACAGATTTATATAAGGGTAAACATTATGAAAAAAAAAATTTATGTTTTGTATCAATATCTTTTTAATAAAAAGTCGCAGAGATTTTAGATCTTAAAACATAGCTCTAAAATGTGGCTAAATTGTGTTTACAAATTTTTGAGGAGGGATGAAAAATTTCATACTTAAAGGGAGTATAAATGACCCGTCAAATTTATATTAGCTTTATTAAATTCAAAACAAAAAAAAAATGGGCACGACTGGATCGCACAAACAAACAATAAGTACATAGGTAGGTATAGGTAGGTACCTGGGTATGTAAATGTAGGTCATAACTTTTTTGAAGACAAAATATATATGTATGTAGGTACCCTTTTTTGAATTGAAAAATGTACTCAGGTATTTGAAACTTAAAAGAAAAGAAACTTTTTAGGTAGGTATCAGTACCTAAGCTTACCTAGTACCTAGTTAGACCAAAAAAAGAAACAAAATTATTTTCAATTGAAAGTAGGAGGTAGGTAACTAGGTACATATACAATATACATACCTATAATAGGTAGATGCGTTTTGAAAACAACATTTGGTAAGCAACAACTCAATTTTTTTCAAAAAATAGGTAGCTTTTTTTTGGTAAAAAATATTACAAAAGAAAATTATATTTTTGATGTTTGAAAAAAAAATAAATATATTTGAGAAAAAAATTACATTAATTTTTTCATTTTGTAAAAAAACAGTTTTTTTCGATTTTTTACAAAAAAATTATATTTTTGAATAAAAAGTTTAAAGTACCAAAAATCGAGTTGATCTTTCACTAAATCACATTTTTAGTATGAATTTTTTTAAGATTTTGCAAAAATTTTAACACAGAATTTTAGATTACCAATTTCTACCTTAAATTCATGTATCATTTATTATGAACTAATAAGTATTTCTCAATTTTGAAGCCTCTAAATTTTTCTCGATGTAAATTTTTTGTGAATTTCTTTACTAAATTGGTCGGCCACCAATATTTGTAGAAAAGTAATACACGTATAATTGTGTTTCATTAGTTTTTTGAAATTCAAAAAATATTCATCAAGTTTTGAATTTAATATATTTAATCTATAGCTGAATTTTGAGATCTTAACTTTTAATATCGACCGAGTAGAAATGAAGTTATGATTTTTTATATTAAAAAAAATCGAATAAAAAATAATTTAAGATAACGGTGCTTTGCACTGGTTGACGATTGTTGACAAAGCAGAACATTTCTATGGGTTTGAGCCGATTTTGCATGAATTTTAAAAAATCAATTAAACGCTTATATAGGAGGTAGATTAAAAAATGAAGTAACAAATTAGTAGTTATTCTATTGAGATTAAATATAAGAAAAAACTAAATCAATCCATGCACACACTAACATGTTATTAAGTAATATGTGTTAACAATATTATATTGTTAATTTCTCAGCTGAGCGGTACAGTAGGAATATAGAACATGCAATAGCTATAATTCATTAGTACATTGTAAACCTGTACGACTCTTTACTAAAAAGATATTAACAAAAAAAAAGAAATTTTAAAATTTTTACTTTCTTAAATAAATCTGTCAAATGATAAGTTAGAAAGATAAAATTTTTACCATGTGATTGCTATCAAATACGTATATCTATAACATAATGAAATTTAAGATTTTTCCAACAACCCATTAAAAAGATAAAAATCAAATACTTTGAAAATTTGACCAAACAAATTTAACCTTTTTCAAAAATCATTTAGGGTATGAAAAAAAATTCTATCAAAAATTCCTTAAACATGGATAATTTTTTTTCATTATCTTTAAAAATATGTTAAAATAAAAATTATTGAATATCTACCCCCATGAAACTACTAAGTACTTTTCCTAACGACTATTTGTCAATTTTCAGTCTTAAATCGGTTATATCTCGGTTTATAGATTTTAAATAAACAAAGATGTACCCGTTTTTTCCTAACTTTTTTTAATCTTTAAAATAAAAAAAAATCAAGTCTCTACGACTACGGGTTTAGAAGTTAGTTTTTCGACTTTATTTCAGTTTTTACCCTTTAAACCTTATTAAATGTACCAATTTCCAAAAATCCGTTCTTAGTGCACCCCTATATAAAATTTGCTATTCAATTAATTTTAGTATATATTTTTAGGACTTCTAGTTTGAGCTGTAGCGTGATTGGCAAATGCCAATTAATTATTTTTATTATTTATTATTTTTTTTAATTTTTCTTTCTTTTATATAATAAAAAAAATAACAAATAAAATAACTTAACCTACTTAACCACTTAACATCGCATAGGGATTGTTTCTAGCAAACAATCAAACTATCAACACTTAACCTACCTCAACATCACATAAAGATTCCTTCTTCTAGCCACTGAAAAGTACCAAGGAAATTATGCCCATACATAAAAATAAAACTGAAATTTGGCAAGAAAATTGAATACCCATAAAACCAAAACCTACCCCCGATCATACTTACCTATATACTTACCTATGCACACATTCTTCATTTCCTACATCGCGATGGAAAAATCTGTCTACTTGCCCGCCGCAAACAGATGATTCCTACATTATCATTTGGGAACATACAAATTGTTTTTGTTTTTTTGTCATCTTTATTCTATATACTTCCTCTTTTACTATCTAATTCCTATAGAAAACAAATTGACAGCCAAAACAAAACAGTTATTTTTTGTCTCCCTTGTAACCTCATACATTTAGTATAGCCTTCTCTATTCTTCTTTTCTGTCTTTAGCCTTCGTTTTCTTCTAATTTTCCTCTCATTTAATCTCTTCACAAATTGAAAAGTCTCTTAAATCGTTAGTTCTAACACTCCTCACCATACGCAGCGGCAATTATTTGAGCCATGATATTACTATAAGAGTATATATACAATGCTTTAATTCAATTGTAACCAGCACACATGAAGTTAACTTAGTAAAGAGATTTTTTATAGCAATCCCATACAAGCTTCAGTACATAACATTTACATTTAAGTTTCTGTACTGAGTGCATAGCATTTTCGTCAGTGTACTACCACCAACAAAGGCAGCGATTATTTGGATATGGATTCGTCGTTGGAAGCAGACTCAGGCAAAAAGTCTTAAGTTTCAACTATTTTAACGAGCGCCTCGTGACAATCCGCATCAAGGCTAAATTTGCCAACATAAGCCTCATATGCGTGCATGCCCCGCATCAGAAGAAAGATGAAGCCACACAAGATGAGTTCTACGAGCTCCTGGAGAAGATGGAGAAGACTTACGAGCAGTGCCCTAACTATGACATTTAAATTGTCCTAGGCAATTTTGATGCACATCTAGGAAGTCAAAGACTCAGGTGGCTGGGTATGTAGAGCGGATGGACACTAATGCTCCGGCCCGAAAAGTCTTTGAATCCATCCCCCAGGGACGGCACAGAAAGGAAGACCGCGAAACCGGTGGCGTAGGCAAGTGGAAGAAGACCTCCACCAACTTGGCGTGCGAAACTGGAAACAGCTAGCTAGGGACAGAGTTGGCTGATGTAGCCTTGTTTGTTGAGGCCCTGGTCCACAGCGGACTGTGGTGCCACCATAAGTAAGTAAATAAGTCAGTATACAGGGTGAATATAATTCTGCAAGATATCAGATGGCAATTTTTTCATTTATGTCAAACTAAGTTAAACTAAAAGCAATTTAAAAAAATAATTGTATTCTGTAAAATATTTTTTAAAATACATTTTTTAAAATAAAATTCGAATACCATATATACATAAGTATTTGTCGTGCATTTTATTTTATTAAATAATAGTTTTTTAAAAAAATTTCTTGTGTGATTTGAGGTGTTGAAATCAAAAACAGCTAAATTCATTCATCTCAAAACTTTCTTGATACCTATGCGGTTTTTTTCCTTATGACAGCATTGTATGAAATTATAGAATTAAAGGTAAGCCAAAGCGAAGCCAATTAGAAACCTTGTTATATTATAGAAACCTTGTTATATTATAAACCTTGTTATATTATACAATCTTAACGAAGATTTTACAGAGAACTATGCTTAACTGTTAATATTCCCAAACGTATATATAATGCATGTTTGTTAATGCTAATCTCTCAATTAATCTCTCTTAGGTATATTCTAAATGATATTGCAACATGAATGATATTTTAATGCATTCAAACGAAATTCACAATGAAATCCGATTATGGTATATACTAAGTCTCTAACGTGACTGACATCAGACACCAAACCACAGAGAAGAGCTTTGCAATTAGCCACAAATGCCTAATATAATATGTACATTTGTACACATAGAAGAAAAACGAACAATCTCGTCTATGGGTTCTAATTAATTGGGACGAGAAGTGCGAGAATAAGAGAAAACAAACACCAGAGATAAGAATATCCTCTTGCCATTTTATCATATATTTTATATTCAATTGAAATGCTAGATAAAGTTCTTTTATCTTCTATATCCTTGGCCCATTCCCCCGAGAGATGTTATTGTATAAACAAACACATCGACTTGCAAGTGCGAAATGTGATCAAAGAGCAGCCCTGATGGCAGCAATATTCTGCGAGAGTCAAATTTATATCCGAAAGAACATTTTTGTTTATTGTTTGTTGTTTTAAAAGAACTCCTCCCTTTAGTGTTTTGGAATTCAATCAAGGGATAAAATGCTTTAAGGTCACACCATGTCCCCATGAGAACGATACCAACTTAACCAAGTTCAATGAGACAACCAACTTTAGCTGCCATTAGTTAGTAAGCTTAATTAGTGTTTATTGAACGGACGTGACTTTTACCACATGCTTTAGGTACTGATACTGACTGTTGCTGACATTATTTAAGAGGTGACTTCACCTTCCTGTACAGTAGTTGCCTCAACTAGGGAGCCCGGACATTTTTGACAAAAAAAAAGTTTTAAAATCATGTCACTCCAAACGGTATCGTTAGTTTAGGCTGAAATACAGATACGAGTAGCTATGTAATGTATGTAACTCTTAAACTAAAATTGCTTGAAACATTTTAATGCGCATACCTTAATAGATTGTCATATTGACAATCGCTGTTTGTTAAATGAAAATTGTACCTCCGCGAAATTAGGCCCCAGGAAATAAGGCCCCAAAAGAAATAATGAAATAAGGCCACAAATTGGGGTATTTTTTCATAATGAAATAATGCCGTACTGAAATGAAAAAATGGCCCAAAAATAAATGAAATAAAGCCCTTACTTGTTTTGACTTTTTTTTTGGATAAACGAAATAAAACTCCAATGCTAAAATAACATTGTCTTTAAAAAAAAAATTACAGATTTCACTCATAGAGTAAGAATGGGAGCATAGAAAATGACTTGCATTTGCTAGATAAAACAAAAACATAACTAATTGTTTGCACTTAAACAAAATTACATTAATTAAAATTAAGTTGAAGCAAGATAAGTCTTATAAGAAAACGGTAATTATTTTAACATAAATACACAATAAAAGTAAATAATTCTATATCTTTTTGAATTTTGAAATTCTTATAAGTTGGTGATGTGGACAACATATTGTGATGCAATAAGATACCTCATTATAATTATTTTAATTTGGGAAGCTTTTCATTTGTGAAAGCTACAAAAATATTTGTAGGTAACTGATGGCTGAACACAAGACTGTAACTTCAATCAAAAGTGCTGAACTTTGTGTCATACCATACATTTCTTGCAATAACTAAAACGTTATATTATAGAGCTCTTCGCTGTTTTTGTATCTTTTTATTTTGACAGTGATATACAAGCTTCATCCACAGCTACCTACACCATTAGGCTTAACCATTTCCCAACGTGCTTGGAAGTTTGAAATTCCAAGCAAATTAGGTACCTCTTGCTATCATTACTAATTTTTTGGCAAATTTCATCTTGCTTGAATCTGTTATTCTACTTTTACTGACTAATGACATTTACTGACTTAATTGACTGCCTAACCTACCTGTAGTAAATAGTGGAAATTTTCTCAATTTTATACTGCACCGAATTCTGTTTGACAATTAAAATCTGCAAGTAAGACTGGAACTTTTTCTTGTTTGTTATCGTCCTTTAATCTTTTTTTCTGTGCGCCAAACCAACTTTGCAGTCGGATAAAAGCACATTTTGTTATTTCATCTTCATAGGGCTATGAACGGGCTCGACTGTATAATGTTTTCTTTCTTTCGACTTCGACAATTGTACTAGCTATCTTCAACTACAAGTGAACCTACTGCTATTGATAGAATAGATAAGAATAGTTTTTGTTGTTTGTTTCAGAATGTTTGGAGCTTTCAATAAGTGCACAGCTATGTTTGATTAATATAAGCGCTTAACTGCTGACAAGAGAAACAGAAGATTTAAATCCTTCAGTAAAATATAAAGAAAAGCGATTTTATCATTTATCTGTCCGATTGAGTGTCACAACAGCATGTCTTTAATAACCATAATTCAAAAAGCATTAAATTTTAATTTTGTATTAGATTTCCAACTTTGTAATCTCTAGTTTATGTAAAGAATATGTCAACCAACGAATTTAAATTAATAATTTCTGAATAATTAAGTAAATAAGGTGGGTGAAAAAAAAACATTAACTAAAATTGTTTTAAATTTTTTCGAAGTTTTCAAGAATTTGTTGATAGTTTTTTTTTTTTTTTGTAAATCTTGAGGGCAGTATTTTTAAAACCTTAATCTGGAGGATTCGTTTAGAATTTTGTAGGTTACGAATTTATTTTAAATTTATTCGTTTTGCTCTTGTTAAATTAATCAACAAATTTTTTTTTAACATTATCTTATACCTAATCGTAGGAGGTTTAAGTCAATATGTGCGTGGGTTTTGTTTTACAAATTTGTAAAATTTTGTATCAACTTTTCAATTTTATGCGCCAAAAATCGAAACGACTATTAACTCAATCACATTTTTAATTAAGATTAAGTTTGCATACAAATTTAAGTCATCCCTGCTTTAATTTTTCAGCTTATTCATAAAGATCTGATATATTTTGTTTGGGACAAACCATCTTCAGAATTAGGAACAAGAACAGCCACATTTGTCTCTCATCTTCTTGTGACTATTAGTGGCCTCTACTGTATATTACTTCTTTTTTTCCAGAGGTACGAGCTACAAAATAGATTATTACATCGAAATCCAAGAAAAAATAAAGTTAGGAACGATTGTACCTGTCCGTTGCGGTGTCACAAAATGCTCGTCCTTTTTAATCATAATTCAAAAAGTACTAAATTTCAAATTTTCTATTATATCTACAACTATTTAATCCTTTACTACATGTAGAGAATATGCTAGCAAGAATCTTAAATTAGAACTTTTGTACCACATCAATTTTCCGTATAAAGTTTTGAATAATTAAGTCAATTAGGGAGGTACAAAAACATTAACTCAAATTGATTTTCATTTTTTATTTTTCAAAGTTTTCATGCAATTGTAGTTTGTTTTTTTTTTTTAATTAATCTTTTATGTCTGGCTTAATGAAGTATTTTAAAATCTTAATATCGGAGACTAATTGGTTACAGGACTCCAAAGGCGCCCGTCGAACATAATTATGTTAGCCAGGGCTGAGCGCAAATATGTATAAAATTTAGTTGACAAACTCACCGTTCACTTTCATAAAAAAGTTAATTCCGGAAAATTGGCAACCCTTAATATTTTCGTTTAGGAGCACTAGTGTTTTTTTCTGATTTTACCATCATAGCAGCGTTTCCCAGTCAGTGAGTCAGAAAAGAGCGTTAATATATCAAATATAAACATATTTTGTTTGTATAATTTATAATAATAATATAAAACATAATTGAATCATTTCTCATCACTGTTGTTTAAGCAAGTAACCGCAAAGATATTTATTTTTACAAGAAATTTAGTTTGAAAAAAGTTATTAATATTTTTTTAAACAAGTTAATTTTTATTGTACAAATGTTATTTTTGTAGAAAAGGTATTTTTGTTATGTAAAAAGTTATTGTTTTTTTTTTGTAAAAAAGTTAGTTTTTTTTTGTAAAAACGTCATTTTTTTGTAAAAAAGTGGATTTGTTTTTGTAAAGAAGTTATTTGTTTTTGTAAAAAAGTTATTTTTTTTTTTGTGGAAAAGTTACTTTTTTTTTGTAGAAAAGTTACTTTTTTTTTGTGAAAAAGTTATTTTAAATTTATTATTATATACATTATAATAAATAGGTTCAAAACCTTTGTAAATTCTACAGTGGTAAATTTTGCATGTATCCCTTTATCCCCCGTTCCTTTTCTACCCCCCAACCTATGTAAACACGCACTATGACTGTAGATACACAACACAACATATCAACCGAAAATTCGATACTCTGCTGTAGTTGTGCTCTGCAGTCTGCACCTGACAATAAAAGACATACAAACATGTAGCTCATTATTTATGTCATCGTTTATTTTTCATTCTTTCATTCTCTTCTTACTTCTTTGGTGGCACAAGCAAATTGCACAGGCACGAAACAGCCCAACCAACAATTCGATACGCTGTGATGTTCATCGCTTACAAAGTTATGCTCATTTTAATTTTGTAGGTAGCTTCTGTGGTAACACCAACCAAATTTTTCGTAAAATGCCCCTACTATGCTTAAGTTCATTTTCATTTGTATTCATTTGTACTTTATTCATTTTGGTAACACCATAATTTGTGCAAAACGAGCCTGTAAACATTTTCAATGTTAAAAAATGTGTGAAAATCCGTTAATCGAGGACCCAGAGCTGGTAAAGTACCGCAAACTGTTAAACTGAATTGTATCGCCCAATATTTTGCAGCTATTCTGTTATTTACCAATGCTTTTCTTTCTATGTTAAGATCGTGCTGCAAACCATCAGGGAAAAACAGAATAGCGATTTTTTGCAGCTGTTTTGTAACTCCCTGATGATTTGCAGCACGATCTTTACATTGAAAAGCATTAGTAAGTAACAGAATATCCGAACAAAATTGCGCGATACAATCCAAGTATTTGTTTAACGGTTTGAGGTAATTTACCAGCTCTGGGTTCCCGATTAGCGAATTTTCACTAATTTTTTTGTGCATTTTCATGTAAATTATGATAAATGAAATAAGGCCCCAAATTGTAAAAAAAAAATGAAATTAAGCCCCAAAACTACTGTTGGGGCATTATTTCATTGGGGCCTTATTTCATAATGAAATTATGCCCCAAAAAATGTAATAGCACCCCAAATTTTAGACATTTCGTTGTTGTTGTTTTGTGTGCTTTTTTGGGGCCTTATTTCATTTTTATTTTGGGCCTTATTTCCTGGGGCCTAATTTCGTGGAGCAAAAATTTTCATAGTCATATTGATGAACAACATTGTCAATATGACAACTTGCTTCTAACATTTTATGATCGCTATTGTTAATAATGAATAATTTAAGTTGTCAATTTGCGATTATCGATACGATGACCGGGATTGTCAATTGTGACGATATCGATTTGTCAATACGATGACGTTTATCTACAGTTGCCATATTGACCATCGTGATTTGCAATATGAAAACCCAGATAAATTGAGAGAACTTAATACGTAAGCACTAGTTTATAAGATATTATAACACTTTAATGTTTATAGCCATATCCAAATAAATAAATAAATAAAATAAATAAACAAACAAGCAAGTTCGGTAAATTTTAAGACAAACAAATTCCGTTGTTAAAATCTGCTTCATTTTGTTTGAATTTTTTTTTGTATTTTATAATAAACCATATTCTTTTAATTACAGAAGTTTTCTTTTCCAGCCTATTTTAATAAAATTTATTTTCTTTATTTGTTTTGACGGGCAAAGCTTTTCAAATAAAAATGAACAGATTAAGACTCAGCACCACACAAAGAAGTCTGATGATCAGGGTGGCACTCGTGAAATAGCTATAACTTCAGCTAAAATAGCTTGGTGGTTGAACACTTTAGTTGTTGTTGTTACATTCAACATTTTCAAAATTTATTTTCATCTGTTTCCTTTTTAGTCTAAGAGCCAACGACATAAAATGTCAAGTCATTTATGCGTAATGTTGAAACCCATACAAATACACAGCTCTGGAAGGGTAAAATCAGGGGGTTGAAAATGTAGATTTTCTAAAAATTTTATTAGGGGTATTATCACTTCAATGATTTTTTTGAAAATATATCATGATGCTCTGTCATTTTTCTTACTTCTAAACACCTTGATTTTGATGTTCCGACTAGTAGAACTCAAGATATAGGCTTTTTCAGCGAACCTTATATTTGTTTTCTTGGAGATTTTTAAAAAGCAAAAAATCAACAAAACAAAGTGTCCAAAAATAGTAGATTATGGTGCGTTTAAAAAGCTTATAACTTGAGTTTTTCTAGTCGGATCATCAAAATCAAGGTGTTTAGAAGTAAGGAAAATGACAAGGAATCATGATATATTTTCAAAAAAAAGGAATTGAAGTGAAAATACCCTGGGGGTCAATTCTCGATCTGTGAAGCTGTGAAGTGATAAATTTTCCAAAACTTCAAAAGTTAATATTTCTATTCTGGATGAGTGTAGAATAATGAAATAAAATGTCAAAACTTCGTAATTTCTTATCAAGTTTTGACATTTAATATTACTTTTGCACACTCATCCACAATCGAGTTATTAACGTGTGAATTTTTGGAAAATTTATCACTTCACAGCTTCACAGATCGAGAATTGAGATAAAATATTAAGAAAATCTCCATTTTTAGCCCCCCACGCCTTCGTCAAGGTTATGGGTTGGCAGACATGGTTATCCTGGTCTTACCCTTCCAAAGCTATGTATTGGTATGGGTTTCAACATTACGCAAATGACTTGACTTTTTATGTCGTTGGCTCTCGGTCTATTTCTTTACAGTTTCCCTTTTCATTATTTGTATTTTTTTTAATGTTTGATCTTATTTTCCTATCTGTCTATGTTTTTGTTTTGTTTTCAGATTTCTTATCACATTAGTATTCTCCTTTATTTTTATATATTTAAAATTATTCCGTTATTGTAAAGCATTATTTTCTTTTTATCATTTAACTCATTTGTTTGAGAAAGTGTTTGATATCAAATATAATTGTAAAAGCACGGAGGTCTTATTGATAACCCCGATCATCGTATTGACAACAGCAATCATCATATTGACAAACGTGGTTTTTAATGTGACCATAGCGTAGATCAATCGTCAGGTTGTCAATATGACAACCGCAACTGTCATTACGATGATCGTGATGGTTGTCAATACGATTATCGTTTATGACAATTTTAAAATTGATGATCGGAAATTTTCATACTGATGATCTCGGTCGTTGGTTGAAAAATAACAACTTTTTTCATCAATTTGATGAACAGTGCACGGTTTTCAAATAAATTCAAAAGAAAATTTTAAAGATATCATTTTGTAATTTTGAAATGTTGTATCATTTTCTGAAATTATGTAGTAGTATGTTATTCTTATTAGAAACAAAATGCACAACTGGATCGCAAGAACTTTCTGTCGTAGCTACCAACTTGAACGAAGCTATAAATTTATAATTGATGTTATTGGTTTAATAATATAATGATAATCGTTAAAAAAGTTGTAAGGCTTTATGCTTTATAAAGCTATCACTTTTAAATAAGATATTGTATCTTAATGTGTATAGCATATCATGAATAAAAATAAACTAAACTAAAAACTAAATTTAAGAATCCAATTTCAGTTGAATCTTTATTTTCTTCTGCACGTATTCATACTATAATCATAAATATTTCGTTCCAATAATCAAGAGGTTGCCCGGAAATCCTATTTTTCGGACACGAGACCGAGACGAGACTTAATTATAAGAGACCGAGACGAGACTTACAAAAGTCTCGCAGAGTCTCGTCTCGTGGCCAGCCCTAATTTTAATCGGTTTGATAATTAATTGAGGGAAATCGATATTCGGATAGAAAAAAATTGTAGGACGGGTAAAACTAGCTAGGGAGGTACTTTTGTGTCAATACAAAAAAAAAAATAAAGAATCGGTTGTTTTTTGGCAAAGTTAAGGCCAGTAAAAGAAAGGAGACCAAAAATCATTACCTCTTAACTTTTCGATTTAAAATCACCTCAGAAACACATGGTTTTCGTCCGGGCCAGTGAAGTTGGGACACCCTGTATATACACCTATTTATATTATTTGAACTTTTTGATCAAAACCGGCCGTTTTTTACTTGAATTGCGACACACTCTTTTTTCGTCTTCACTATCATCGTAAAAGCAAGTTTGATCAAAATATCGAGTTAATTTTTTTACGAATCCATGCATAGTACCTACATTTACATACTATATATGTATCACTATAGGGCTGGCCACAAGACGAGAAAAGTCTCGGTCTCGAATGACGAGACCGAGACGAGACTGTATATTTGAAACGAAATTTACAGAGAATCTAATAAATTGCAAAATCCAATTTCAATTAAATATTTATTTTCTCATGCACATATTCAAACTATGGGGGACAAATTATATTTTGACGTGATGAATCGTAAATATTTCGTGCCAATAATCAACAGTTTGTCCGAAAATCGTATTTTTCGGAAACGAGACCGAGACGAGACTTAATTATACGAGACCGAGACCGAGATTTTAACTAGACCGAGACGAGACTTACAAAAGTCTCGCAGAGTCTCGTCTCTTGGCCAGCCCTAGTTTTAATTGGTTTGATAATAAATTGAGGGAAAATCGAAATCCGGATAGAAAGAAATTGTAGGACGTGTAAAACTTGCTAGGGAGGTACTTTTGTATCAATGCAAAAAAAAAATAAAGAATCGGTTGTTATTTTGGCAAAGTTAGGGACAGTAAAAGAAAGGAGACCGAAAATCATTACCTCTTAACTTTTCGATTTAAAATCAACTCAGAAACACATGGTTTTCGTCCGGGCCAGTGAAGTTGGGACACCCCGTATATACCTATTTATATTATTTGAACTTTTTGATCAAAACCGGCCGTTTTTTACTTGAATTGCGACACACTCTTTTTTCGTCTTCACTATCATCGTAAAAGCAAGTTTGATCAAAATATCGAGTTAATTTTTTTTACGAATCCATGCATAGTACCTACATTTACATACTATATAGCTTTCACTATAGGGCTGGCCACAAGACGAGAAAAGTCTCGGTCTCGAATGACGAGACCGAGACGAGACTGTATATTTGAACCGAAATTTACAGAGAATCTAATAAATTGAAAAATCCAATTTCAATTAAATATTTATTTTCTCATGCACATATTCAAACTATATGGGGGACAAATTATATTTTGACGTGATGTATCGTAAATATTTCGTTCCAATAATGAACAGGTTGTCGGGAAATCGTATTTTTGGAAGACGAGACCGGAACGAGAATGCAAATCCAAATTATCTCGCAAAAAAGTCGAGACTGAGACCGAGACGAGACACGAGACCGTGACGAGACTGAAAATTTTCGATTTAAACGAGCCCGAGACGAGACTTACAAAAGTCCCGCCTAGTCTTGTCTCGTGGGTACCCCTAGATCGCAAGTAAAAATGAAATTGTGTTGCAATTATAATGGGCTCAACTTATGCTCTGAAGTGTCGAAGCAGTAGCAAAAATTTGCATATCTGCACCTTTAACGACAAAACAAGTCGAAATTCGAAAATGGAGCCACTGCTCCTTCGAGCCTGGTGGAGGAATTATATAACGAGTTGGGGTAAGGGGGGCGGGTCACGCCATCAAATGACAGTGGTGCGTTGGTCTCTCTTCAAACCGGTTATTCTGTCAACGAACACTTCTTCTTCGAAATGCATTCATCGTATCAATAAATAAATAGATTTTATTAGTTGACTCAAATTTTAATGGTGCTTTATTTAATTAAGATTCAACTTCTTCAGTAACCCTGAATGCTAATCTGACTGAACGGGGCAGTCGCACGGACCAACCAATAATCTATCAAACTCACCCACCAGACGTTGCATGAAGCCACTGCTCCTACGGGCCTGGTGGAGAGATGATTTAACGGGGTGGTAAGTCCCCCCTTACCACCCCGTTAAATCATCTCTCCACCTTTAAAGATAACAATGGTGCGTTTGCCTCTCCTTAACCCGGTGAGTGTTCCGAAGTACTCTTCAGAACATGTTGGTAAACCTCACTGAACGGGGTAGGCGCAGGCTCCAACCACTAATCTATCAAACTCACGCACCAGACGTTGTATGGAGCCACTGCTAATACGGGCCTGGCGGAGGCATGATCTACTGGTTGGGGGTAAGGAAAAACTTAAAGAAAAAAAATGTCATAGGATACCACAATGGATCTTCACTGATCTAAGTGTAACAAGACTAACTGTCAACCCAATAACCTAACCTAACCTAACATCCCGTCCATTTTTAAATCTCCTTATTATTTTAAACAAATGAGTCAACAATGAAAAATTCATGTGCAATAAACTCTTTTTTAACATCAACAAATACCTCAACACGATGTTTCCTTTTGCAACTTTGTATTATTGTTATTGTAATGGTAAGCAGACTGTACTGGTGAAGTAATAATGACTTTTGTTTCAAAAGGTTAAATTTTAAACTACTGCGAGTCTTATCCTTTTTTGTTCTTATCTCGAATTGTTGCTTATAATGCATCTTTATTTTAATCCTTTGGCTTTTCACAGGACATTTTATTGTTATTATATTTTTTTTTCTTTTTAATCCACAACTCTGTATAAAGCTGTGCACTGTGCAGGAGCCAGAAGAATTTTATTTTCTTCTATTATTGCTTCTTTTTTTATTTTTAATTTTTAACTTCTCCCTATAAGCTATTGACTCAGCTAAAAGTGGAGTCTTAGATGAATAGCATACAAGAAAGTAGATACACATCATGAAATAAATGACTGAGAAGCTTAAAATTGTCTATACAAACAGTTAAGGACTAAAAATGGGATATTAAATGGCCGTCTGAAGTGACTTCATTTTCATTTTTTTTAACTTTCCTTCTTAAGAGGCAATATTTTGATGGAGGCAGAGTTCTCGTTGCATTCTTGTGTTTCCATTGAAAATTACTTTTCTTGTTTGTTGAATGCTTTAGGGAATGGCTTTTTTATGCCACAAATATGCTCTTTTGCTGAGTTGGGTTAGGAAGGTATAATTTATAGAAGGCATCATTGAGAGCAAAGAATTTATTTTTGTATAGGCTGCCAGTATCTTGCTGGCCTTGGTGGGATATGACTTTGCATAATATAGGTACCTATTTTATGTTTTATTGCCATATCTACTTAAAATTTGATTCGTTTGAAACTTTTCTTTTTAAGACGTGAATTGGCGAGATTAAATTTTTTTGTTTGGATGTAAATATAAAAAAAAAATTATCTACGATCCGGATCCCGACACAGGATGTCTGACCTCATGATAAACCATTAAAATCTATATTGAATAAACATTTTTGTTTGTAGTGTCTAAGCAAACAATTGGCTTATGAGTTGTGTAATGAAATTTGGTCAAGGCATAAAGATTTCAGTTGACAGGTGCTAAGACTTAAAAACAAGTCATATAACTTTCAATCTGGGTGGCCTTAAGTCAATTTGCAAAGACTCAATTTTTAGATATTTTGTATTTTTACTTGCTCTATGTCTATAGGGCAAAATTTCCAAGGGTTTAATCAAAACTAACATCACGATGATGGATAAGACCAGCATTTATTTTTGACAAGACGTCTGTCGCGTGCGTCGATCTATTTATCTGTGCCTCTGGTGCGTGCTGATGTAGGTATACCGAGATCGAGCTAGAGCCTAAACTGTTGGACGGATTCGATTCAAATTTGGTGTGAAACATTTTTATGTGATTCCCTAGAGAAGACAATAAAATTTTTCAAAGGTGTTTTCTCGTGATAACACTTGCAGTTAGGCTGCATAGCTTCCGCTCCGTCATATTTAACATTGAAGGTTTTGAATGAACAACAACTACTTGTCTTGGCTACCACCGAGTATTACATTTGGCTGGAATTATTGCAATTTCATGGCTGCCACACCAATCATCAGATTCCTTTTAGGGGTGCTTAGTCTATAGTTCCAATTTTCATTTATAAATTGTTTTGCCGTCAACTGGATTCGAACCTAGACCAAGCTACCTCAGAGGCCGTTGCGCTACGCATTGCACCACCGAGGTCACCTGATCGTGCCCATCCAAATGAAGGTTTTTCTAATTTACAATAGCATTTGGACAACTAGCATTTTTTTAAATTTTAGTTTTACTCATTTAAAACGGGTGTGTATGAAACACACCAGTTTTTAGTTTGCCGAAAAATTAAAGTTACGGAAATAAAGCTTTTAGGTTTTTTTTTTAGAAAATTGCCTTTTTTGGCCTAGCTGCATTATAGTTGGTAACTATAACAAATATAACTCCACAATCTGTTTATAGGACTGATGTTCCAGCACTCATATACAAAAGAATCTCGGGTGTGACCCACACTGGTACTCTCCCTTTAGAATCCTTGATGTTTTGTTAACAGAAACTCGAATTCAAATTTTCGAAAACCTAATTAGATACCTAAATAATATGCAATAAAGTGAAAAAATCATTTAGCCATTTGTTTTAAATATTTATTAGTATTTTGTTTGGTTTAAAAAAAAAAACTATCAATTGAATTTTTTTCAAAATCATATCAATTTCAGTAATATTAAATTATGTATAGTATAAAGTCGATCTTAAATCGTTCGCATTTTGTGTTCTGGAGATATTCGAGACGAAAAACATTTCTAAAAGTTTTAAGCAGTTTTTTGTAGTTTTTCCTTAGTTTAAAAAATAAATTTGTCAAACGAATTTTGTTAAAAATTATATCAATTATTAATTGTGACATTATGAGTAGAATGAAATTAATCACAGTTCGATAGCATTATTTGTTCTCGTGATATTTGAGACAAATGATATTTTACAACTTTTTACTTCCGATATATGTACGTAGTATTGTATAGGGCAAGTTTAGGATTCGTGCTAAAAATCGAACTCGATATAATAATTTTCCCTAACATTATGATGATAGAGCATTCTGCAATAGCAATTCTGTCTATCTGTCCGTCTGTCAGTCTGTCTGTAAGCCTTAAACACTGAAGCGATTTTCTTCAAACTTTCTAATCAAGGTTCTTAGGGGATTCCATAGAGGAGAAATTGAAATATTTTTTAGCTCAAAAAATAACGATACCAGCCATACAACCAAAATACAAAAATTGATTTGCATATTTCAAAAACGGCCGCAACGATTTTGAAAAAAATGTACGAGGTACTAGGATAAAAACAAAAAAATGTGTAACGGTTATTAACGGTACGTGCCATTAAACCGATATTTTTGATTTCAAATTTCTCGTTAACGGCTACACCGATTTCAACCAAACTTTTTAATTCAAGAGCTCTTTAAACCGCAAATAAGTTTGCATATAAAAGTTTTCGAAAAAATTATTTTCGGATTTTTAAAAAAATTCTGAAATTTTTTTTGGAAAAATCAATATCTTGAAAACGGTTTAATGAATATTTTTTTTTGTTTTGTGTAAGATTGTATTTTATTTTATTTTAAAAATGGGCATACCTAATTTTATTTTTAAAAATGTTCAAGAATGTTTATATATATATAAATATTAATTATTAAGAAAACCGCTATAACGATTTTTAACATGTATTTTTTTTTCATAAATTCATACTTATCAAACAAATCAGATGGCATACTTTTTGTTTATTTTTATCTGTTTTAGCTATTTAAATAACAAATTTTATAGTAATTTTTATGCAAGAGGTCCTTTGTGTTTGAAAACTTTTTTTAATGATATCAGCACATTGTCAACTTCAGGATGCGTTAAGGTTGTTAGCTACGAGAGCAAGTTTGTGCGATCCAGTCGTATCCTAACAAGGCCGTTCTTTGAATTTTGTTGGTACGCCTTTCTGCTCGTTATGATATTACTATCTGTAAAACGAAATATATACGAAGTCGATAGCTGCTTTATTCGTTTTTGAGGTATGGTGAACGATAAATTGTCCAGGCAAATGAGGATCAAATTGAAGACTATGTGGATGTAAAATTTAAGATTTATGAGTGATTTGATCACAAACAATATAAACAATCACCCCCTTATTTATAAAGAAAAAATATTTATTTCAGCTTCCGTGCTTAAGAGAACTACAACATGAAATAAAAATTTTCTGGACTCAAGCTAAAGGCATTTACTTAGTGCTACATCTGAGTCCGGAACATTTATATTCCATGATGTTGTTTTCCTAAACGCGGGAGCTTAAATAACTAGCAGGTGTCCCACAAGGATGCATTCTCAGCCCTATTTTATTCGCCTTATTTATCGATGATGTTTCTGATTCTCTTCCTGGTGGAGTAATGTTTGCAGGACATCTCATAAAAGTCCTTCTATACCCTGATGATTTGGTTTTGCTAGCTGAGAATCCTTTTACGCTGCAACTCCAAATAAACCGTTTATAAGCTTACTGCAAATCATGGGACCTCAGCATCAACATTATGAAAACGAAGATAATGGTTTTTGAGAGCCGTCAGAAGTGAAGATTACCTGAAGAATCATAATAATGAGCGGATTGAGGTAGTGAGGGATTTAAAGTATCTCGGTGTTTTGTTAACATCTAATTTAAACTTTGGCAGGCACACTAAAGCAAAGAGATGTGAAACTAAGCTGGCACTTAACATTCTCTGGCCTAATTTTTTTTTTTTCAAATCAAAATATTGATCCTTGATCTAAATATAAAGTTTTTAAAGAGACTGTGAACACGTGTCTATGTTACGGAGTGCAGGCATTTGGAGTTACCCCTTTTGAAGAATTCGAAGCTGTGTAAAGGTACTTCTTCAAGTATCTATTTAAACTACCTAGCTCAACACCGACCTACGCAATACATGTTGAATCTGGATTACCACCCATATAGTTATGCAAGGATTTGTTTTAATGGGATTAATAATGTTTTATTTAAACAACGACAAGTCGCTGTTGTCGGCACAAAAGATAGGAATAGACACACTTTGTGTATCTATCAGAAGACAAAAGCAAGCGATCCAGATACAATGATGAGAATAAATAGCTTAAAAGTGCTGCATTGCATTCTTAGAATTTATACTTTGTTTTGTCTGTGTTTTATTTACAGATAAGCATTCTTATGAGCATCAAATGATCATGAATGTGTGTCAATTTTGCTGACGATCATTTAAAGGGTCCGGATGTGAGTATATACACTATATAATACTATATATACAGAATTTAAAAGCTCACGCAGACTACTTATGAAAAGAAGTGATAATAGTCTACATAAATCACTATAATGGGTACTTTGGCGCGATCCAATGCCTCTCCCTTCAGGGAATGGAACCAGCTGGCCTTATATCACGATATTACTGCGAATTTATTGGAAGCAAACGTAGCCGATTGAAGTGATGCCTTTGCAACAATCATCTCTATGGTGGATTAAAAAATCTACCATCAACATTTAACAAGAGCATCAACATCAATTTCCAGATTAATCTATAGAAATCTTAACCACCAATTGTTTTCTGATCTAAATTACTTCAGCAGTCAACACTTTTTCCGAGCAAGGGTAGAAACCCTGAATCTTAACTTCTTACCTCATAGACCAGACTTACAGCCAACTTGTAACCTATGTAATAGAAGAGAGGCAGAAGATATTTTCAATTTTATTGCGATTTGCCGACGATTGTATTTCCAAAAAAGTTTATTTTGTCTATAAACAGTTTATATCAAATTTTAAACGGTCAGTGGGGTTAGGGTGACCATTTCAGAAAATGACAAAAGGGGGATTTTGAGTTTTCTTTAGCGGGACAGATGGGTTTCAGGGGTGGCAAAATTTCAAAATCCCATACTTTTAATTTAAGAAATAAATACAAAACCAACTTGATTTTTAATAAAAATATTAATTCTTTTTAACAATGGTTCATTTTATACATATAGGATGTGCCTACTTTCAATGCCCCTAGTCCGTAGATAAGTTAATAAATAATAAAAATACATAACTTTAGAAAATACAAATTTTTGAAATGGAAAAATCTATTTTTTATCCCTGATAATCCCTGTACGATGCACTGATTCACTGTGCACACCCACGGTTCACAATGAATCACAAGGTAATATTTTTTTGAAATTAAATTTGTATACTTTCGTTATAAATGTAGCTTTAAAAAAAGTTTCTTAAATTAAAGATGAAACATTGAGAAAATTGTGAAAAAAAATGATATCTTTTGATTTTAATTGTAGGAATAACAGCGCAAGAAGTAAAAAGTCATCCACTCTTGACACCCTTAAGGATAACCTACATAGAGCTGCTTTGTGCAAAAAGTACAAAAGTGCGAAAATAAACACTGAATTGCACCCAATTACCATTTTTTTTTACATGTAGGTGCCTGCAGAGTAGATATTTATTTCTCACTTTTGTACTTTTTGCAAAAAGTATAGGTTTATATAGTTAAGCCTTTACCTTATAACTAGTACCTATAACAAAATATATTCCAAAACATGGGAAGCAGGGCGAGCACTGGTCTGTTAATTTCACTAATTCCTGACAACTTGTAATGATTTAATTTTCCGTTTTAGGCAAAAAAAAAAAGATTTAAAATAAATCATGTGGCGTGTAGGGGAAACAAATACTTATTATTTATTAGTTTCTCTCCATAAGCCTCATGCTCATATCGTACATGTTGTGACTTATTTTTAATAAGATTTTTATTAGGTATGTTCCAAGGTTATTTTAATATTATTTGTAATTTTCTTTTTCATATATACCTAAAACACAAACATCAGATATCAGATTATTATCTCTAAAATAATAATTTGGTTTTTATCATAAATTATAAAAAAAAAATCCATAACAAAGCTTAAAAAATATATGTGGGTATAAAGAAAATAAAATCTATTGAATTTCTTATTTGTGAAATTGCGTTTTCATCTTATCTAATGATGAATTGAAATTCATAATAAAAATAAATTAAATAATAAATTTTTATTATGAGTGTATTTATCTATGCCTCTACAATACAAGTATATACCTAGCTATAATCATTAGCAAATAAAGAAACAGATATATGTACATAATTTTAAGAATATTTTAAGCGTCCGAATAAAACAATTGGGTTTCTTCAGTTAATATTTAATTTTTATTTAAATATAAACCAACGGCTTTCGCTTCTGACTTAAAAGTAAAATATTCATATCACATTATTTCCTACTGATAACCGATAGCTATATATATTTAATCAATGTTTATAAAGTGTTTTATATAATGAGTGTTTTATTACTACAATTGTATCCACGGTTTCGTATTTGCAACTTCCCAAATCCCTTCATAGGGGATCTGGCTTAATTGAAAACCATCAACATCTTTTAATAAGTATCGATCATTTGGCAAAATACGAATTACCTTAAAAGGACCTTTGTACTTTGGAGCGAGCTTTTTACAAACTCCAGGTTTACTTATAAATTTTTTTACAACCACGTAGTCACCTTCCTTATATTCTTTATGAATTCTTACACGGTCCTTTGCTTTTTTATTATAATTTTGGCATTTTATCATTCTATTCGCTGGCCTTAGCTGTTATTTCGGACAAATTTCTTTCTGGTTCTTTTAAAGCTATTTCTTCAAGTTTTTCTTTCAATGAATCCATAATGAACCCTCTTTGGCTGACTCCAAAAAGAAGTTCACTAGGAGTTATACCAATACTACGATGAATTGTATTGTTTAATGCAAATTCTAATTCTGGTAGAACTTTATCTAAGGAAAATTGTATTCCCCCACTAGTTAGTTTTGCGAGCATTGGACCTAATTTTCTATTTACCCTTTTAATTTGCCCATTTGCTTGTGGTGAACCTGTAGCTATTTTTGTATGACGAATATTGTTTTCTTTCAGAAATGATTCAAAATCTTTACAAGTGAATGCACTTCCCCTGTCAGATACTATTGATTTTGGACGACTATATGAGTTGAAATTTTGTCTTAAACAACTTAATACCTCTTTGGTATTAGTGGTTCGAACTGCATATAACTTTACAAATTTGGAAAATGAATCGATTAATAAAAAAAACAAACTTCTTTTTACAATTTCTTAGTGTCACTGATCTATGTGAATAGTTTGAAATGGAGTATTGCCTTTCGGAATGCTATGAAGAAGTCCTTCATGCTTTCCAAATTTTGGTGAAAAAGAAATGCATTTCAAACAGTTAGAAATGTGCCATTTAAGTTTGTCCTTTATTTTAGGAAACCAATATACTTTTTGCAAAGCATTCAAAACTTTATCACATCCAACATTGCCCATCTCATCATGGTATACGCGCATTATATTTATTTCCATTTCACTTGGAACATAGAACCGAATGTCTTGCCCAACTTTTCTGTATACTAGTCCATTACACATTTCATATAATTTTTCATTCTGGTCTTCCAAACGTTTCCTGATCTCATTTATTACATTGTCCCTATATTGGCAAATTTTGTTCAAAAGTATTTGCTTCTAAAATAGAGGTGTGTCAATCGTTCATTTTAAAAGATTCAATCGTTCATATGTCGTTCAGTTGAATGATTCGTTCTTTTCAATCGTTCATTTTTTCAATCATTTTGGTTTCCGTTTCATTTTGGCTGCGAATAAAATGGGGAACTTTCATTCTATTCCAATCGTTCACTTTTTCAATCATTTAGGTTTCTGTTTCATTTTGGTTTTGAATAAAATGGGAAAACTTCGTTATTTTCAAACGTTCATTCTTTCTTTTGGTATTTGGTTTTTGGTTGCGATTCCAAGTTACATAAAATACCTACCTATTGGCTCAGGCAGCAAACTAATGCTTACAAAAATTTAAATCAAGGGAATTATATTTTAATTTTACAGGTAGCTTTCTTTTTTCAGCTGAATAGAAAATTTAAATAAGCATGATTTTTTTAACTTTCTAAAGACAAATTTATATATTATTTAAAAAAAAATTGTTTCACTTAGAGTGTTTCTGGATTCGTTTTTATTCTATGCATTTATGAACGTTTCGTTTGTATTATCAAATCTTGTTTTCACATAAAGTCATTATAATTAAAAATTCCCACGACCTTACGTTTAAAACGACTATTTTTAGAGTCTTTGATATATTTTTGGGGAACTTAAATAGATACAAGTACGAATGTACCATAAGAAACTGACCCAATGTCAAGTTTGTTCGCATTCTTAGTGTTCTATTTCAACATTTTTTTGATTGATGTTCTGATTTCCGAAACATTTTGTTCCCGTTCGTTCACTATTTTTCTTTTTCTTAAATTTTGAACGAGATTGAAAAAATGATTGTATCTATAGTAAACTGGTGATTGCAATCAATCAATCTTTAAGGTGAACGAGTCAAAAAGAACGAATCAATCGCGATTGACACAGCTCTATTCTAAAACTAACACGCTTGAAATTCGACAAAGAGCATCCACATGCTGCATTTTTGACCCTGCACGATGTTCCAAAGAATAGTCGTAGTTGTGAAGTTCAAGCGCCCAACTAGCAATTCTGGAATTCATTTCTTTTTTATTAAGAGTTAAGGTTAAAGAATTACAGTCTGTCACAATTTTAAATTTAATTCCATGCTAATATATTCTAAATCTTGGAAGAGCATATATGATTGCCAAAGTCTCTAATTCAAAGCTGTGAAACTTTATTTCTTGGTCTGTAGTTCTTTTTGAAAAGTAAAACACAGGATAGAACTTTCCACCCCCTTTATTTGCAAAAATATAGCTCCAAACCCCAATGAACTGGCATCGCAATGAAGTTCTGTTTCAACACATGGGTCATATATTGCTAAAATGGGTGCATCAACCACGTTTTTTTTTAAGTTTTCAAAATAGTTCAGTTCTTTTTCCTTAAAGGAAAATCTCACATCTTTCCTAATATGGTTGAGCTTCAACTGAAAACCCCTCAATGAACTTTCTAAAATAAAAATATAAACCCAAGAAACTATTAGAATTAGAATTTTGTGGTACTGGAAATTTTCAAATAGATTCGATGCCTTTTGAATTCGGACGAATACCATTCGATGAGATTATATAACCTAAATATTCTTTTTGATTTCCGTAAACAAGCTATTAACAAAATGCAAAAGCTATACATTCAAATGGATCTGTCACAAATATAAATTCTTGATTTGTATAAGTTTGCTATTAACAAAATGCAAAAGCTATTATTTCATTATGGAAGCCAACATAGATGTCACAACCAAAGCAAAATTCCCTTGCTTTATTTAACTCATTTTTGATTTCCTTAAGTTTGCTATTAACAAAATGCAAAAGCTATAATGTTCCCTACGTAAGTCAATAACTTTTACAAGAAAAGCAAATCCCACTCATACAAAATGATTGATCATCATCATCAGTCTTGTTATACACTTATTTCAAAAATGCATCTCGTTTTTTTAAATTTTAATTTTGGTGAAGTGGTCAATGGAAACGAATGATAACAGTTTACTCTAAAAAGAAAATTGAGGTGTTAAGTAAAATATGCGACCAACTTTTTTTTAATTTGTTGGAGTTTTAAATACATTAAAAAAAATTCTTGCAAGACTTCACTTTTGAGAAACTCAAACGAAGATATTTTTCATGCACAAAATGGCAGAAGCAAAATTCCTATAGTTTTTATTTGTTTCATGCTTAAAAAATTTAGGTAGGCGTATGTTCAAACATTTATAATATGCTTTATAAATTTATGAAAATTGCGTTATTCAAAGCAATATAACAACTCTGACTAAAATCAAATTACATATTTAAACATCTATCAGACATTTTCATGATACGCGATTACTTTCTTAAAGAAGTCGTAAAGGAGTTGTGTGTATTGACTTTCAGCTGAATGTTCTATAAAAACTATTATTTTTCTAGCTAAGGGAACCAATTTCGGCAGACCTTAAAAAGGTCTCCGCAACCCTCATTACATGAAGTCTCATAAAGGAACAAGTTTAAATGCACTTAACAAGATATTTTGAAATAAATAAATCGTTAAATGCTTGACTTGCATTATTAAGCCTTAAAATTATTCTATGTTAGCAATAGCCTATCAAATTCTGAAAATTGGAGCTTATACAAGTTAAAATGTTAGTTGGGCGGCGCGGCGTCGAATTGAGCTTGATGTATTGTTTTAAACACTTCCTTGAGCAGCAGTAATGTTTTCAGCCGATCGTGCAGTAAGTTGTGGTCCATGCTTGTCTTTCTTCGAAATCATTCACTACACGATAAATATTGCGTTTTGTTGGCACGTTGTTTCTCCCAAAAATTTCACGTTACTTTCTCATCGTCACAGTAATCGATGATTGATTTTGATGATATGTTTTAACGATTAAAACGCGTTGGTTTATCGAATATTTTTCCATAATACATTTTCCACGTATCTACTTCACGACTGCCAAATCTGAACTGTCAAGACTAATGTTTACCAAAATGGTGGCAAAGCAAAGTAGTATACCTTCCCGGCGGACACCCTGTGTCAATTTAAAAACAACAAATTGAAAAGAATTATAAGAACATCTTTCTAAGAAGTTACGAGTACCTTTATCACAAACAAATTAGTACCCTTATGTGCTAAAATTGAATTTTTAAAATATTTTAACATATTTTAAAGTTTTTCCTGAGAAAAACTTTTTATTTTTACTTGCTCTATATGTATGGTGACCATACGTCTTCTTTTTTGAGAGGACAGCCCTCTTTTAAGGATTTGTGTCCTTTCTGTTTTGTTTTCTTTAAAAGGACAGCATATTGTCCTTTTTTTTCCTTAAATGTCCTTTTTTTTCTCCTAAAAATTATTTTTCTTCTCTAAAAAATGTATCAAGTACTTAACTAATAAACTGAATTTAGGAACGATTTGATGATAGTTACAAATGCCAACAGAGGCGTAGCCATAGCCATCCCTCCAGGGGTCCCGTATCAAGCCCCCCTCCAAAATTCCAAATTAAACAACGTTTTACAAATCAAACAAAACCACTCACAACAACAAATTCAGTATATTTAATGATGTAAAACCTTTTTTTAATATGTAGGGGAGAGGGGGGCAAGAAGGACTACTTGACTACTTTAGCTTCAGACATTTCTTAATTTTTTAATATTTATAAAAATGGAACGATTTTGTTTGCTTATAATAGCTTAACATTTAAACTTCACCACAGTAAAAGATCATTATAGTTAGAGAAAAATATATAAAGTTATAACCAAAATCACAACTCGATCTCAAAAGTCCGCTCTGCCCCACTAGCGGGGTAAAACGGACATTTGAATAGAGCAAAATAGATCAATATTTTTTTAAGCATTGACAAAAATGAATTTCCATTATGAATTAAGCCGAGTGGTTGGATGTCTTGTAAAAAGTTGATGTTTTTTTCAGTAAAACGTCTATTTTCAATGTTTATTTCTTAAAAATTAAACCAACTTAACTGTACCTATGAAACTAAGGAAAAAGTTCCTAAAGGAAGTTCCTAATTAATTCTCATCATTGAAAATAAGATAAAGTTAAAAACGAAGCCAAAAAAAGGTTAAATCCTTTTTGCCCGTATTCCGTTTTGCCCTCCTCTCCCCTACATATTTAGGTATTATAAAACTAATAATAAAGAAATCCTTACATCAAAAGAAATCAAATAAAAACTGTTCTTGTCTTTGTTTCGGCAACGTTATTAATTAAAGCATCCATTCTGAAGATTGATTTTAATTTTTCAAGAGTTCCAACTATGGATATGTTAGATAAGTCTGAAAACCTTTCATGTCCCACAGAAGTTCTCAGATAATTTGTGTTAGTTTGAGCTTAGAGAATGTTCTCTCAGCTGTTGCTGTCGTTTCCGAAAGCGCCAAAAATAAAAAAGCATGCCGTTATTACTTCTGGAAAACTGGATGCAAGTCTTTTGTATGTAATTTACCAATAACTCTCTGAGTTCCTTAGTTGAATGAATTTTCTAAATTTTCGATTTCAAACAGTATTTTAAAACAATTATTAGTTGTTCAATAAGATCAACTGACATGTCCTCATTGTATCTAGCAACCAATTTTCCTGCTTCCTTTTTAATTATGGCTTTTGAAAAGGACAACATTTTGTGTGGTTGTTTCTTATACTTAGATCATAGAGACTCTGAAATCTTTGATTAGTTTGGAGTTTGAGAAATCAATAGACGGTGTTCACATTGGACTGACTCTTCCGACAATTTTTGACTTGTCTGAAATTTATCCCACTACCACTTCAGGGTTAGAAAGAGAGAAAAGTAGTTAAATAAAAATGTGTGGATTTTTGTTTACGTTTTCTTTTGTTACATCGGAGCAGTCAGTAAAATGTGAAAACTGAACACCATCATATATCTACGTAGCAATACTTAACATTGACTTTGAAGTAAGATTCCGAGCTTGATATTCTCTCATCTTCCGACAATTCGTCAAAAAAGCGCTTTATTACTTTCCTTCTTTTACTTTTAAAAACAGTTGTCACCCCCCACTCTTTTCCTAAATCTCTGGACTCGTTAAGCAATTTTATTTCTTATTTCTCTTAATCTATTTGAAAGACTACTAAGTAAAATACTGGCTTTTTGTAAATCATTGTCCTTATGCTGTAATGCTCGGTCACCACTTGTCATTAAAAGACGAAAATTAACACACTTTGACAGGACAGGGTGGCTTTTATGAACACAAAAAGCAAAGAAAGTAGTAGTAGAGAGCAAATTTACCTTGTCTTGTCAAACTGTGTCTTTTAACGCCAAGTGGAAACCTAGCACACCTAAGGCTTTGGACACAGGGTTAATGATTTCAAATAAAGAAGAAAAAAAAACCGAGACCAATACAATAAATACGTAGCTCTCTAAAATGCTATTTATATTTTTACTTTCATCATGTTCATGTTTTTTTTTTTTAAATAAATTTAGACAAGAGAACCCATTTTCATTTATTATTTTTTTGTTTCCAAAGGAGAATGGGCAAAGTGGTCTACCAACCCAACAGCAATCTGTCATACATCGTTGCAAAGGGTATTACGTGTGTTTTATTTCATTATATCACCATTAAGCTCTCAACCATGGTGTTCGTGGGGTACTTGATGGCTTCAAAGCATCAAAAACAACAATAATGCAATTTCTCATTGCTCATTGGTAAATGGTCTACCAACTCAGTGATGTCATGTGTGATACGTCAGTGAAAAGTTTATTGCGTGTACTTAATTTTTGTATACACAACCGATAAAGTTTAGGTAAGGTAGTGGGGTTCGAGAAGTATTTGGCAAAAATGCATACAAAAGCATTAGGTCTAAGTCATGGGGTTCAAGAGATATTCGGCTTCAAAGAAACAACAACTTCCATAATGCATTTCCTCATTGTGTATTTTTAAAAAGGTAATTGCGTTATCTTTATTTTTTTAGCGTCATTACGTTGTAAAGCACCCCCCATAAATGGAACATCTTAAATTTTCGATTTTTCCCTTTGGTTATAACCACAAGGCCTACCGTTGTGTGAAATTACAAGATTCTACGATTTCGGGAAGTACTCAATAATTTTGATGATCTGTCAATCAGTTACGGGTTTTGTCGATTTTTGCAGTCTTATGTCTCGGGAACCGCTAATGCTAAAGAATTGAAATGTGGTGAGTTGCCTAAGTGTTATGAGCTTAGCAAACGTTGCGAGTTTAAAGTTTCTGACTTTATTGGTACTAAAAGTTAGAGCGGGGTCGAGAGCGCCTAAGTTTGATCCTGTAAAACTATGTTGGGAACTACCGTGGCCTTTGATTTGGTTTATTTTTCAGAAGAGAGAATTAAGTGTGAAAATTCTTAAATACACTTTTTTTAATAGCGTTTCTTGGGAATAATTTCTTTTGCTTTTGCATTTAATAATGCCAAATTAACTGCATAAATGACTTTATCTGTCAGTGTAAACTTAAACAATTCAATTTTAAGGTGAAAAGTATTTTTATAGCCCCTGCACTGTATTTTATGGTCAAATGCATTTTCATTATTTATCTTATTTTCTTTAAAATTACCTGACAGCCACTGAAATGGCCAATTTCCTACATCAACCTCAGAACCTATCCAACTGACAGTATATGCAATCAAAAACAGAAACAGACACTGCATTTCCGAGCTTTATGTGTTTTTCTACATAAATTGAACAAACTTTTGTAGAGATACCTTACTGCAATTTATAGTTCAATTAAAATAAATGTTTTAAAGATTAAAATACTACACTACACACACACAACCAGGGTTGCATTAAGTTGTGCTTATTTTTGCCAGGTGGGTGGGTACAACGTTCATGTAGGGAGGTTAAAAGATTTGGACAAACTCAAAAATGTTAGTAAAATCAATGCATATGCAGTTTATTCGATTATTTTCCTTAAAAAAGTCTTATAAGTTTTTTTTTTGGAAAGTCTTGGAAGGTGACAACAAAACAACAGAATAGATTGAAAAGGCTGCTCCCCAAGTAGTACACAACAATTAGCAAAAAAAAAAAACAATCGTTTTATGAAACGAAATATAAGTCGGCTGAATTTTGTGTACCTGAAAGAGGGCTATTAAAAAAGCTTATGCTCAGTTTTTCGGGACGCATCCCCCTGGGGAATGCGCCGCGGCAGTTTTTTTTTTGCCTCGTGTTATTTTTTTTTTTGCCCCACGGCATTTTTTTTTTTGCCTCACGGCATTATTTTTACCCCCCCCGGCACTTTTTTTTTTGCCTCGCGGCATATTATTTGCCCCGCGCCATTTTATCTGCCCCGTTGCATTTTTTTGACTCGCGGCATATCTTTACCCCGCGGCATTTCGTGTTTTTGCGTCGCCACATATTTTTTGCCCCATAGCCTTTTATTTTTGTCCCGCGGTAGGCATTTTTTTTGCTTCGACTGCATTTTATTTGCCCCGCGCGATTTAATTTCCCCCGCGCCATTTTTTTTTTTGACCCGCGGAATTTTTTTTTGCCGCCATAGTCTTCCATAGATATACCATACTCTACGAAAACTTTAAGTTGAAAAATCGACTTTTGCTTTTTCTTTAAGCTCGATTATCTCGAGAACATTTTTGTTTGCCAGTGGCATATTTTTGGCCCGCGGCATTTTTTTTAGCCCGCGGTATTTTTTTTTTTTGCCTCGCGGCATTTCTTTTGCCTTGCGGAATTTTTTCTGCCCCGCGGCATTTTTTTTTTGCCTCATGGCATTTTTTTGCCCCGCGGTCAGAGCGATCTTTTGGATAATGGCAAATAAATCAAAATATTCTTTTCTGGCAAAAAATAGTCCCAAGGAACAATAATATTTTTAAAAAAAGCATTTATTTATTTTTATTATTAGTCTTAGAGCTATACCCCCTTCCCGTAGGCACTTGAATGTTACCTCAGTTTTTATGTTTTCGGGGTGGGGAATCCGAATCCGGAGTTAGTTTTTGCAAAATCCGGTGCGAAGTCATTGTTATTAACAAATTTTGATGCATTTTTGTAATGCAATAAAAGTTATTAATGTTAGGAAAAAATGAGTAAATGTTGTTCCTTATTTTCTAACGAAGCAACTTGTTTTTATTCATGTAAATCGGTTGATAATTGCCCAAGATATTGCCAATTGTCTCATAGTAGGGAGAGCGCGCGCGCAATTGAGGGAGCGAGAGACGGAAGAACGTGTTTTTTAGGTAAACGGTCAGAGTTATCGTGAAAATTGTCATAGAACAAATTATTCTCTTTTTTGATTTTGAAAAGCCAAAAGTCTATTCTTAAATATTATTTTCTAGCTTAGTTGTTCGAGTGAACAGTTTTTGAAAAATTAATTTTCAAACTCAAAATTAGAAAAAAAAAATAAAAAAAATGTCAAACTAATTTTTTTCAAAATGTTACGTTATTAAGTACTATTTTTGTTTTAAAAACCCAATGCTGTTATTAATTTTTAGTCAAACACTGAAAACTGCATTTTTCTAGGCCTTTCAAAATATTAAAAAATAAATAAACCAGCATCTTAGTACAAACAAGAAAAACGAAATTGAAAAACGTTTTTATTAGTTAAAATCAGGAGTATAAACTAAAACTACTTGTTTTATGCTTTATCATTAATAACTTTTATTGCATTACAAAAATGCATCAAAATTCGTTAATAACAATAACTTCGCACCGGGTTTTGCAAAAACAAACAACGGATTCAGATTCCCCACCCCCGAAAACATAAAAGAACACCCTCAAACTAAGGTGACATTCAAGTGCCTACGGGAAGGGGGTATAGCTCCTAGACAATATTGCCAATTCACAAAAAATGGAACATTTCGTTTCAGTTTTCTGTGATCCAATTTTTTACTGTTCCACTCCATCAGTAAAAAAATTATTGAAGCATTTCATCATTAAAAATAATAATTAGATACTGGTATAGCTTTAATGATTGCTATAACCGTCTATACTTAAAAAATTCCAGTTCTCACCTGTTTCAACTTTTACTGATGGTTTTTACCGGTTGCTAAAACTTGCTCCTAAGACCACTGAGAACCTTTTTTTTGAACAAGCGCCGAGTCCATCCGTGTCGGTGAGCTATGTTCCGAAAAATAATGCCCCTTTGTGATGGACTTGGAAATTCTGTCCTATACCTGAGACAAGAACTATCTTTGTTTGCCCCTGGTCAGAACTATTTGTGGCCATATTTTAGATACTCTTAACGAAGGGAAGATTTATCACAAGTGCGTGCTCATAAACGCGCTTTTAAAACATAAAATTCATGAAATTTTACCTCAGTACATAAAACTTTAAAGTGCTCTTTTTCCTTATGAGGAACGACAATATCCTACCTTTATAGACAACTTTTAATCAACTTGAAACTAAAGTTAGAATGTAGATATATGTATAAAACATATATACATATATACATAGGTAAAAAATAGTTCTTATTCCATATCTGTCCTGGCATTTCCTTTGAATGTACATATTGTAAGTAATATTTCTCAATAAGTTTCTTCGTAATTGGCATGTGGGTTAAGTCACGTAGTTGTTTATGGTTTATGGCATTGCAGTGAAGGCAATACTCTCAATACATCGATATTTTAGTCCTCGTTTTTGCCATAGCCTCGCACCGTCATTCATCTCGTTCGTCTCGTTCGAATGACTCAAATGGAATGTTTGTTGTCGGTTCGGTTGAGTCGTGTCGATGAGCTAGACCATGAAAGGAAAAGACAATGGCGCGACAGCAGGCGTTATTACATGCAATTTTGAACTCACCACACCCCATTCATATTCACGACACGACACAGAGTCTAACAATTTCCGTGAACTGCGACGGAATTTTCGTGGAGAGAAATAAGCCAGAGCTTGAAGGTAAAATATTCCATTGCCTTTCTTGACAATTTCTATGAATATTATCTATATGTATGTAGGAGGTAAGTGTAAATGCCACTACAAGCAATATGTTAAGAATGCCCTATCTATAAGTATAGGTATCTACAGTCAAAATGCGCCCAACCCAATATTCGAAACAGTCACTCCACACAAATTTCGCTAGACTTTACTTAGAGAGGTGATTCCTGACACTTTGCAAAGGACGTGAATGCTGTTAATAGCTTTAAACATTGCGACGCGGTTGAATAATGCAGTAGGTATGTGATTAAAAAATATTCGTTGTGTCACTAAACATAAATATTCTAAGAGCTGGCTACAAAAAAAAAATGAGTCATGCTCATGGGTACACGATTGATTTTTACTGGAGAGAATCATTCACGTCTGCTTGCGCAAGAACTAAGGCGGAGGCGGGCGGGTAATTAGTCAACAAAAGGTTATAAGGTAGGTACATGGATTTTGATAACACAAATAAGTTTTCTGTCCATCATCGTCAAGAGATGTAAACAAAAATTAAAAACGGTTTGCGAGAGGCCAAGATGCCCGGCAGACGACGTTTAAGTCGTAGAATTTTGTTAATAAAAAAAACATAAAGGTACATGGCTATGGATATGTTAAATCCAAGAAAATTGCATTATTTCTGTCCACAAAAATCCAAGTGATTTTTAAACGCAATTATCTTTATTTTGGCATAAAAAAAACTGTCGCAAAAGTCCATTGCCAAATCGCACACGCGCCCATAGTTATTCAAGGTTGAATGTCAAAATTATTGGTTTTTCACATACATATATCTTAATCAGAAACAATAAATGCTATCGGAAAGAATTTCATATAAAACTTGTAGATCATGCTGTCCGCCAAAACCAGCTAATTTGCTCTGGGGCATATGCACTGCGCATTGCGCAACCGAGGTAGCCTTTTTCGCGAGGAAATTTAAATGAGCAGTCAAAATGTTACGTTGTATCAAATCTTTGGACGATTGCCTATTACTTCAAAGTGATCTTGAGCGTTTATCTGAATGGTACATTGCTAACCAGCTCTTTTTAAATGTCTCCAAATGCCAAACTTTATCTTTCTCTCGTAGTCTTAGACCAATTGATTTTGAATTCAAAATTGACAAAATAAAGCTTATTAAACTTAGAGAAAAGAAAGACCTTGGTGTAATATTTGATTCCAAAATAAGTTTCACGTCCCACATTGATTTTGTGGTTGCTAAAGCGAATAGTATGCTGGGATTTGTGGTTCGCAATTCAAAAGAGTTTAAAGATCCATTTACCCTTCGATCACTATTCTATGTATATGTAAAGTCTTCCCTCGAATGCTACTGCTCAGTAATTTGAAATCTTTTTTATAAAACTCACTGCTTAGGGATTGAAAAGATCCGGAGAAAATTTTCGCGAATTGTAGTACATCGTTTAAACTGGAATATTGAAATGCCTTCTTATGAGACCAAATGCAAACTGCTTGGGCTACAACCGCTGGGTATTCGCCGTCGCGTCGCGTCGGTAGGTATATTTCTATTGTATTTATACGCGATGTTATTACATCTCATATAAATTGTCCTCTACTATTGTCCTTAGCTGATACATATGCACCGTATAGGCAAACACGATCCTGTATTCTATTTCATGAATCATGAATCCCATCATCGGGTAAACCATGGTTTCAATGAGCTTTTAACTCGTTGCATTAGAGAAAGTAATATCATTTGTAATCATGTTGACTTCTTTTCCTACCAAAGTAGAGATTCTTTTAATAAATATTTAATATATTTATTACTTAACTCTTACACTGGTGGTTTAGGTACTAGTCTAAGTTAAATGCATTTATTTAATTTATAAGTTATTGTTAAAGTTATTAACCTGTTTCAATTAGTATGTAGGATTATATTTTATTTGTAAATAATACTATATCAATCTGCTTGACGAATAAATAATATAATTAAACAAAAAAAATAATATACAGTCTCGTTCTCAACTCGGTGTCGGTCTCGTAATGCGAGACCGAGACTGAGACTTTTCTCTCGTGGCCAGCCCTTAACCGAGGTAGCCTGATGATGTCTTATGTTGGGTTTTTGTTTCTTTTTAGCTTTTCCATCACCAGACCCGCCCCAAAATAGTCGAAAATCTTGTTGATGTCAGCGGACAGGAGCATAACCATATGTGTGGCGAGTTGGCACGGTCACTAACGCGTTGACCCTAGAAGGAATTCTGTTTCATTGCGAGTGTCAACACGTTGACAGTAATATACGTTGACGATCACACGACTTGACTTGAAAATCGTATTTTTCGGAGACGAGACCGAGACGAGACTTACCCCGAGTTCAAAAATGCAGGAATTCAGTAAAACTGCAAAATTGACTTTCCATTTTTGCAGACAAATACTGTCCGTTAGAAAATATTTCTACTGTCTTAGAAGAACTAATGTTTGCTCTCAACAATGACATCAAATTTTACTAAAAACTTGCATAAATGGTACCATTTTTTGACAATTGTATTTTGCAGTCATGCAAAAATAAAAACTTGCATAAATGGTACCATTTTTTTACAATTGTATTTTGCAGTCATGCAGCATTCCTGCATTTTTGAACTCACCCGTAATTATACGAGACCGAGACGAGACTTCCAAAAGTCTCGCAGAGTCTCGTCTCGTGGCCATCCCTACTTATAGTGAGCGAGTCAACGCGTTCACTATTAGCGCCGATCGCTTAAGAAACAACAAATCGACTTCCTGTTTTTATTTTCGCTTTGTTGTTTGCACTTCGGCCGATCTTGCATTATAACAAAAATGTATTGTCAGCGACTAACTGAAAGTGAATTGAAATCACTTTTCAATTTCACGTTAAATGGAATTGCATGGTCTGCATTTCGATCGATTTCGAAATTACTTCGAAATGTCAAAACTGAAGGATCATCCATTTTTATTTTGTTTTTAAAGTGTAATTACTGCTGGTTTGAACATGTATGCAATGTAATTGGCAATATTAAGGGAAAAAAGAAAGCAGAATTCAAAAGAAAAAATTATAAGACACATTTGGCAAAACAAATCAAATATAAGCCGTGATTTTTGAGAGAGTGACTAGCAACTCAGCAATTTGTTTACATGCAAAACAATAACAAAACAAATTATTATAGAAAAATTTTGTTTGTGTTTTCCGTTTAAAACTTTTACTGAGTTGCTAGTCACTCTCTCAAAAAACACGGCTTTAATAAATTTTTACCTGACATAATGTGAGTGACATAATGAAAGTACCTAATTTCATTTTTGTTTATGTTTTCAAAGAAGTGAACATGACTCGACGTGAGATTTGTCTCCACTCGAGAAACTTCAAGGAAAATTAGGATAATCCTCCATGCTTTTCAAGAATAAAAATAAAAAATATTAAATAAATACTAAAATAACGCCAAACAAAAATAATTTGTTCTTACATTTTGCAAAACGAAGGAATACACAAGCAAACAGCAAATGTAGACAATTCACAGAAGATAAACAAAGAGTGATTTGAATGCATAAAGAAAATGGAATAAACCGAAATAGAGTATACAGACATCCATTTTAATTTCCCATTCACAGTAACAAATTGTTGAACACCCAAATTCACTTTCGCCATGTGAATTCATTATAAATGAAATACAGAACATGGGCGTAGAATACTGATTTGATCAATGGTTCCTGTGTCCAAACGGATAACTTTTCTTCGGATCGATGGCACTTTTCAGTGTGATTTAAAGAGCCAATGTCACCAGTTTTCTTGAACAATTGCACTTGGGTGCTCCGCTTGGGAACCCGACTAATCTTTGCAAACAACATCGTCGCACGACCATCTTCGCAATCAACATTTTCACAAAACAACATCCCCGCAACAACACATACTCGCAACGACACATCTTCGCAAAACAACATCCCCACAAGCAAACATCCCCGAAACGACACATCTTCGCAAAGCAACATCCCCACAACGACATATGATGTTATATATATAATGGGTTGGGTGATTTGTGGTTGGTCAAAGTACTTTTAAAGTAGAACGCTAGTGGAATAGCGAATAATGTGACAGTTATAGCATATTTCAATTTCATCGAAATCGGTCCAAGAACAAGGAAGTCGACACTTTTATAAGGCGGCCGGCCCGCACTTGCATAAATACCTTCCCTATTACGACCCCATCTTTCCATTATAATCTGTTATAGATTTCTCATGGACTATGTTTGTAATTTACCATCACATAAAATTGCGCCCCATTTTCATATTCGCTATTCCACTCGCGTTCTACTTTAAAAGTACTTTGACCATTCACAAATCACTTAACCCATTGCATTGTTGCCAACTCAAACGCCGAGCGAAGAAATACCGCGGTCAGTGGCTTGGGTAGATAAGCGACATCGGAGATATTGCTTGCGAGGATGTGTAGTTGCGGGGATGTTGCTTTGCGAAGATATGTAGTTTCGAGAATGTATGCTTGCGGGGATCCGGATGTTGCTTTGCGAAGATGTGTCGTTGCGAGGATGTGTTGTTGCGGGGATGTTGTTTTGTGAAGATGTTATTTGCGAACATAAGTTATGGACCCGCTCCTCTTACCTAATGCATTATGGTGAAAAATGACGGAATTTAATGCAAAAATTCAAAGATTTATCGGTAAATTCTAGAATACCCTAGACATCCAACATATATGACATACAATTCATTCAGGTGGCTGATTTGTAGCAAAACGTCATAGGTAAATTATAACAAGTTTTGATTTTTACAATTGTTTGAAGGTGGTTCTAATTTTCAATTTTATCCTGAAAAGTGATTACTAGGATTTATGAAGTATCTAAATATGTACCTACATATATGCTTCCGGAGGAACGATATAGTCATACAATTTCCCGTTTACAACGGTAAGTGCGTTGGACTAGCACAAATTCAAATGATACCTGCAAAGAATTAATACAAAATTTAAATAGGTGGTACCTTTGTCATTTTCATATACAAATGTTTGTCTATAACCTTCCCTGAAAAGCAATGTATTGAACTATGAGTTTTTTTTACGGTAAAGGCAAAGCCAGTTGACAACAACATTTTTTATGTATTGGAAATGCAAATAAAAATATGTCAAAATCGTTTCCATCGTATCGTTGCATACAAATTGTATGTTTTTTTTTTCGTTGCATAAAAATTGTATGTTTTTTTTTTAGGTCCTCGGACTTATTACGTCCGTGATGTTTCCCTTCCGGGACATAGGGCCTTCACTAGTCCTACGCGCTATCGTGTACGGTTTCTGGAAATGTATGTCAGCTCTCTCCAACTTTTCCCCAGTCGTGCCGATTCCTGTTCGACCGTTCTTCGCCATGTACTACTAGGCCGGCCCACTTGTCTTCCCTCCTGTGTGAGCGGGTTCCACTGCATTGCTTGAGATGCAATGCACCGATCGCCTTTTCGAAGCGTATGGCCAATCCATTGCCACTTTCTTCTCCGTATAATGGAGTCTATGGCTCCTGACCCGTTCTCGCATGAATAAGTTCTGTAATGGAGAAACGGTTGGGCCGGAAAATCCTCAAGATGTTTCGTAGACATCTATGACTATTGTGGTGATCAAAGACTGACTGATGCTCTATACAGATAAAGCTACTCTTAGAGTAGCGTGGATGCGTTATATAATACGCAAGAACCTACACTATCCAGTTTGCCTTTTCTACAGAATTTTTATTCTAATTAATAATTGTTACACTGTTTTAATAAATGTTGTTCAATTATAATTTTTTAATATTTTTAAATTCAATATAACTTCTTTAAAACTTTAATTTTATAATATTATGGTTATATGGTAATATAAAAATAATGAGTATAATGAACAGTAGCGGATCTAGGATTTGGCTGTGGGGGGGCTTGCAGTTTGGAGATCCATTTTGAGACCTTAAGTAATAAAATTTGCTTGCCCCAAGATAAATTTTATAATTTATAACAAATAATAGAGATCAGTTGAGGCTTAATGCAAGACCGTACTCAACTTCAGTCGAACTAAACTTCACGACAACGTGGCAAAACATAATTTTTTATGAAATTTAAGGAGCTATATCGCACTAAGCGGCAACTGAACTTCATACAAATTCATACGAATTCGTGTGAAGTGTAGTTCCGAATTCTGATGCAGTGCAGTTCCGGCGAGTGTGGTCTAACCTTTAAGGCTCAAGTATTTTTTTTCCTTTTCCTTTAATGATATCCGTTTTTTGTGTGCCTTTATATACGCTCCTGTTGCGCTTCAAAATGTTTTCAATACAAAGTACAATAACAATTATTCATAATTGCTGTAGCGGAGATAGAAGCAATTTCAAAGGCGCACAATAATTTTTAGCCATATATGCTTGAACCACGCGTACAAATTCGTTTATTTATATTATTTAAAAATTGATTTGGTACCTATATTATGTAGTTATATTTTTAAATTAGCTGTGGGTATGTTTTGAACTTCCCATTTTTTGACAAGATTTGAAAACTGTTTTTAATTGGCTAGTTCAGAAAAATTATATTTAAGTGTTCGTACTGCCAAAAGCTCATATATGTGCTTTGACACGGTATTAATTCTCTTAGATCTCATTTTTCCTGAATTATCCAAATCAGAGAGAAACTATTTTGTTCAAACTGACACTTTACGACATAAGACAAAGCTGCTCTAAGAAATAAGCCGCGTCCCAATTCTGCCAGCGTGAATGAATTTTCGTGTATACGCACGTCACTCTAGAGTCTAGAGGGATTGAAATATTCATTTGCTTTTGCATGATTTTCTGAGCGCGCACAGAGAAAACTCACGCTTACAATTGCCTTGGACCTTTCAAATTTTGAGAACGTAGCCCCGAAAATTTCTAAGCCCAGCCAAGGCCATAAGAAACAATTCCTGTTGTATTTAACATACACTTAACTTGACATCCCGTTGTTCTCCAATGGTTTAAGCCTCAAATGCGTTTCTTTCGGTAAATTAGTTTTGTTTTTAGTATATACAGTTGGGGTATTTGACACGTTATTGTAAAGCCCCAACCATTTTTATCTCTTTTTACTTATCTCTTCAAGCCGTAGCCCCAACTTCGGACTTTGACAGTCCCTAGACTTGAGCCCCCAAAACTCTCTGGAATAAGGTTAGTTTTTAGGAAGTAAGTTGCTTAACCCTGGCTAGGTTTTTTGTCCAATATTCTCAGACCTTATTGCGCCAAAGCTGTTTTTTTCGTCCCAATTTTCTGGGTTTAATTTTTAGGGAAAGATTGTCGTTGCATTAAAAATATCCATATTCATAGCCTACAAGTTTTTGTCCAATTCGCTTCAGGCTTTAGCCCCAATCTTAGGGCTTAGAAAAAAAAATTACATAACATGTATGCAAATAGTTCAGCCCCAACCACGTTATTTTGTCCATCAAATTTCATATCTTAACAATATTTTAGACGGAATATAAAATTCTACACGTTGTAATGTATTGCTTTCTATATTTCAAATTATTTTATGATTCGGCTGTGGGGGGGGGCTTTAGCCCCTATAGCCACCCCCCTGGATCCGCTACTGATAATGAATGAAAGATTATATTATTACATGTGATATTTTTTTTTTATAAATACATTATGTATGTATGTCTTTCTAATGTTTGAATGTGCTTCGAAGCGGATATCTTCTCTTGTTTACGTTTACATTTTTATAGCTTCGGAGTGGATATCTACTTCTGTTAGCATTAACAATTTTTGAATTAGATTTATTTTTGGTTTTTACATCGTTTTTTGAATCGATTTGTCTATTAGATTGTATTTCAATTTGTTTATCTTCAAAAGCATTAATTTTAGAACTCAAATCTGATAGTGTTATAGGAATATAAGAATCGGATATGGCCTTAGTCTTGCAATGAATTATTTGATTTGCCTCCCATTTTCCAACTTTACCTTTAACAAGAATATTATTACATCTTTTTCCGAGTATTTTTATAATTTTTCCTTTGGTCCAAGAAACTTTTCCAGCTTCGGAATAGTCTCTTGCCATTACAGACTCTCCTACTAAAAATAGTTTGTTTTGTTTACCTTTATAATATTTCTGTTGTTTATTTTGCATGCACTCTACTTTTTCTTCAACATTTGAATTGTCTATTTTCATTTTTGGAAAAGTTAATGGATTTATTATATCTAACCTAGTTCTAATATTTCGATTAAACATTAAGTGAACTGGTGATTTGTCTGTCGTGCAATGAAATTGTATTCCGATAGTCAAGAAGAAAGTTATTTAATATTTTCATTCATCATTATTTGCAAAGTTTGTATTAAACGCCCTTCTTAGCGCGAGTTTTATTGTTTTAATAACATTTTCTGCCTGATCATTTGTAGCAACTGTGGCCAACTGGAGTATTTAAATGTTTTATGCCATTCAGTTTTAATAAATCTTCAAATTGGTTGGACACAAAAGAAGTGCCATTATCTGTTACAACTTCTAGAGGCAAACCAAACCTAGAAAAAATGCCACAAAGTACTTTGATTGTATGAGCGCTAGTGATATCGTTTCCCATGTCCACACATTCTAACCACTTAGTATGTGCATCAACAACAACCAGAAACATGCGTTTAAAAAGTGGTCCTATAAAATCTAAGTGTAGCCTTGACCATGGATTTTCTGGCCATTTCCAATTCACTAAAGCGTTATTTGCAGGATTTTGCTTAAAAGCCAAACAGTTTTCACAAGACATTGTTATGTTTTCGAGATCCTTATCAATGCCTGGCCATCATGATCTTGCCATACTCTTCATTTTAAAAATTCCCATATGAGTTCTATGGAGCTCGTCTTACAATTGATTCTGGAGCGCTGTCGGAACTACTATTTTGTATCCACAAAAAATGCAGTTGTCCTCTATACTAAGCTCATTTTTCCTCAATGCAAACGTATGCAAACTCGTGTCCGTCATTACTTTCGGCCAGCCAATTTACAATATATTCTTTTACTTTTTGTTACAATTCATCAGAATTGGTATACTCTTTGATGGTATTAAAAGTCATCGGAATCAAACCTATTTGCTTTATGTTATTAACATAAACTCTGTCAACTTCAGCTTGTACTGGAGTTCCTAACGGATAACGCGAGAAATAGTCTGCCACATTGCTCTTAGTGTTAACATATTCAACGTCGAATTGGTAAGCTGAAAGAAATAATGCATAGCGTTGTAATCTATTGGCGGTTATTGTAGGAATACCCTTTTTAGGCCCAAAAATGGAAATCAATGGCTTGTTATCAGTAACAACGGTAAATTTTCTACCAAAAACATATTGGTGAAAGCGTTTTACACCAAACATTATTGCCAATGCTTCGCGTTCGATCTGCGAATACTTTTGTTCGCAGTCTGCTCAACTTTATTCTTGATTGCCAATGGAATTTGGCGAGGTTTAAAGAATTTTGGACATGCATTTTCTTTGAGTTTAAGGCTCACCTGATTTTTATTATATGTACCCAATCTACCATCAAATATTTTACAGTATTGTGACAACACATGCAATAAATCTGGATCTTTGTTATCGGTTCTTAAAAAATTAATTTCTCTTAATCCTATTTTGAAAACATGCATCCAATTACGACCCAGTAAGGGTGGGCTGCCATTATCAATGACATAAACATCTAAAGACTCATGAGTATTATTGTATGAAATAGAAAACTTACAAACTCCGCGTGGCTTTATTTGACTACCGGTGTATTTTTTCAACATCAAATCCGTTGATTTTAGCTCACACTTTGCAAAATGTTGTTGGTACAAATCAAAAGAAATTGCAGAAATTGCTGCGCCGCTATCTACCTCTATTTCCATCGGAACACCATTCAAAAACACGTGGACAGTTATTGGCTTAAGGCCTTCACTAGATTTACAATAATATAAAGATAATTCACTATCGTCTTCGTCCGAATAATTACAATTTTCAATATAATTATGTCTATTAGAAACAGTTTTTAAAGATTCCAGACACATTTTCTTCAGATGGTCACGTTGAAGACATTTCGTCTGCCGAATACTTAAGTGCCCCATAGACCACTTTTTCGGGAATCTGAGTTAAAGATGCAGTTATACTAATTCGAATATTCTCTATCGTTTGGCGCTATCCCCGTTGCTCTATCTCAATTATTAACGAAGTTACAGAAAGCACTTTTGCTCTATAAACCACACATTTTTGGGTTATTTTGATGCTTATTTGCCGTATATCCAAAATTTGTACTAGGTGGGACAATTTTTGTAGGAAAGTTTGAAATACAAACGCTTTATGCATAATTGCCCCATAACCGTGGGAGATGGGATATAGAGCATTTAAGTACTCAAAATATATTAAAAAAAAGTCAGATTATTGGTGCTTATGTGCTCTTTATCTTATGGACAAAAGTGCCGTCAGCTGGGAAAGTATAAATAAGAGGTAACATTTTCGCCGAGTAAATAAATAATGTAAAGTCCTTAATTTAAACCCAAAAATACTGTCTTTGTTTTAATTCAATATTTATTGATTATTTACCAACTTTTCAATTCTGGTTTGGATGTTTTTCAGGGCTGAATAAGTAATATCGTAAACAAAATTAAAAACCAGGTAGAAATGAGGAAAACAAATTATTTTGAATAAGAATATTTATTTAACTTCAGGTTGACAAACTTAGTAACTGCGTTTAATGTATTCCAAATAAAGTTTTTATCGATGATAATTACGGATTTTTTTTTTTAATAAAATGGATAAAAACAAAAAAGGTAAAAAAGAAAAATAATTTAAAAAAAGGGTGACAAAAATACCAAAACTTACATCTATGAATGTTGAAGTATTTTTAAAACTAATTCCGAATAAAATTGAATGTATTTTTCTAGGTAATTTTATGGACCAAAGTTCATTTTCAGTATTTTTCATAATTAAGTATTAAAATGCTCTATCATTTTCGTACGTTTCTTATCGACTTATTTTTAATCCAATCTGTTATAGAGGAAGGCACAGCTACTAAATTAATATTACTTTTTGTTTTATGTTTTTATCGCTTAAAGTAAAATTATAAAAATTAATAATGCTAGAAATTTTGAATTTTTTTCCAGTGCATAAAAGTTCTATATCCATAGGAAATTTTAAGTTTGGTTTTCATAGATTTCGCATTCGTATGGAAGAAGGTTCTATATCCATTTTTGACTTTTTTCACACTTTATTTTTTTTTTTAAATAACCGTAACGTTTTTTGACAAATTATTTATATCTGCATACCAGTAGGAAATAGATAAAAATCTTAAACTAGTAAGATTCTTAGGATTTCATTATCTATCCACCAAAAAAATTTCAAAACTCTAGCGTTCTAAATTAAGAAATTAGAAAAAAGACAGAAGGACATTTTTTCTGCTACAATAATATTGATTATCAAAAAATTCAAACTTATTGCACTATAAAATATATTAGCCTATCAATAAATTTTTTTACTTTTACTCTACCTCCCACCACTAAGCTAATCAATGATCTGAGCGTTGCACATGTGGCGTTACATTTTTAAGTTTCACAAAAAATTCAACCTTGAAATTTCACTCTCAACGCGCCCAAAGAAGTTTCAATTCAAAAATGCTTTTTTGACCCTTCTACATCATGTGTGGACATCAGGACTTCAAAATATAAAAAAAGATTTTCCAATTAATATATATAAAAATTAAAAAGTCGAAATTGTCAAGTAAAAAATAAAGGAATTGTTTTTCAAACCTTAAAATTCGTTTTCTGAGGAATAATTTTTTTGTATATGGGGCACTTAAGTATTTAGCCGGCGATTTGCTGCATATATAGTTCTTAAATCGGCATTCTTGGTCCACATGATTTTTATAACCGCAAACCTTGCAGGCGGTAGCTGATGACGTCGTTGCATAGTTCTTTTTATACACCTTGTTATGTACAGATGCTTTAGTATTGTTGTTGTTAGCTGAAATACGGAATACACTAGGGTCAGATCCGTTACTTGGTCCCGGTTCAGTTTTGACTACAACTGCATTGTTGTTTTGGTATTGGTTTTTTACACATTCGATTGATTGAGATATTTCAATCGCCTTATCTAGATTTAAGGTTTTAACATCTTCCAAAAACAACTTGTCCTTTTCAGGTCCCCTCTCCAAACCCATAATAAATTTGTCACGCACAGCCATAGGTATTGAGATGCTCTTTAAAATTACAATATGTGGCCAAGGATCGTACTCTAGCAGCGCACTGTTGAAGAGTTTCATCGGTATTTTTTACAGCTTCGTAAAATGTATGCCGCTTTGCAAAAACAGATTTCGATGTTTTGAAGTGCTTCTTCAAAACTTCAATCAAGGCATCATACGTCAACGTGTCTGGGACATTTGGGTGCACAAGGTCTTTTAGTAATTTGTTGGTGTCTTCACTAAGAGAATTAATAAAAATAGCCCTCTTTTTTGCCACATAAGCTGGGACTGCGAGTATATTATTAGCATTACAAAATTGCTCAAGTCACGCAACGTAAACTGTCCAGTCGTTACACGTGTAGTCAAATGAAGGCAGTGTTCCTATCATTTTATTATAATTAACTTTTGCACTTAAGTAGGTTCACAACTCCTCGTCGCCACTGTGATATATTAGGTTAAATAAAAGCAACAATACATATTTATATTTATTGTTCGGTAAAATTGATATATGCTAACTTATGTAATAACGGAGAAGAGGCAAACTGTTGGACAATCGTTATGACTATTGTGGTGATCAAAGACTGACTGATGCTTTATAGATATAAAGCTACTCTTGGAGTAGCGTATTATATAACGCAAGAACCTACACTATGCAATCATACTTACAACATCTATTAACGAACGTTTGCACATTTCTAGTGACAGTATCAGTGACTTTCCAAGTGCTGCACCATAGATAAACAATACCTAGATGGGAAACAACGGCTATCAATTCGGTTTGCCTACAAGCTCAAACGTCAAATGGCCGTGGTGAACATCGGATTTTTGCACTAGTGAACGTGCAGACGACCGTGGTGAAAATCGGATTTTAGCTCTAGTGTAGCTGAACAAAATCCGAGTTTCACCTCGGTTCGTGAACAAAATGGCGGATAATTTAAAAATCCAAGGGTTTGTTCAAAAAGTGCTGAAATTCATAGGTTCTTTTCTGTCGATTTCCTTTCAACGATTGCAGACCAATTTTTTTTTGTAAGGAACTCGCAGAAAAATTCTTTTGTGCAGGCCGGTGTAAAGATTTGATTTTTCCTTCACAGATTTGATTTTTTGCTGAAAGGAAATCCACATTAAGAAGTTGATAAACATACATTTATCTAGGAGTTAGAAAATTATTTTAGAAGTAGTGCTTTTAAATGTTTCAATTTATCTTTAAGTTTTTCTTTAGGGATTTCTTTTTTTTGAATGATAGTTGACCTACAAATAACTATAAATGGGAGGTGCACCGAAGTGGATGATGAAAAAAATCAAAAACAAGTAAATCATATGATGTGAAATTAAAGGTTATACCACACTCGACGGAACTGCACGGGCGCGGAATTCACAAGGAATGAAATTTTATGAAGTTCAGTTGCCGCTTAGTGCAGTATATAGCTCATACAATTTTATACAAATAATGTTTTGCCGCGTCGTGAAGTGTAGTTCCACTTAATGTTAAGTGTGGTCTTGCCTTAATTTTTACTTTTCGTTTATACTTTGTTTAGATTTATGAAATCTATGTGGTGTTTTTACCATACAAAAAGATTAAAAAGATGAGTAAACTTGACAAATAACTCCCTAGATGCATATTTTGTTAAAAAGTCGAAATAAAATAAGTCATTTATGTCAAACTATGTGCGATGTGATAAGAATCCTACCGTGGATTGATTTTTGGCGTTTATTCGAGTCTCTTTTCTACTTTAACTTCTTATCGGCTGTAAAGCTACTGACAATGTTGTATTTGTAATGCCTGTAAAATCGTACTGCCTGTACTATGGATGGCTTTTGCAATAAAATACGCTTATTGTGTGTTTTCCTCAATCAGAATTGTATTTATTGAAATGTTTTTGCAATTAAGAACAGATGAGAATAACATCATTGTGGGTGCTTTCTCTTATCCCCATACAAATTAATTCTGGCAGATGAAGGTTTTGTTGGTATTCCAAATGTTTTGCATTGACTTAGGAGACCATTTTTGTCGCAACACAATTTAAATTGTATAAAGGATCCTTCAAATCAACGTTAAATCGGAGCGAAACACACGACAACAAAACTTTCACTTTTTAAAATTAAGTTATATGAAAATAATTGAGAGTACCCACAATGAAAGCGGTGCGATTTTCCATATGAACCCGATGACTGACAAAAATGTTTTCCACGCATCCGTTTGGGGGACCTTAAATTAATTTCTAAAAATTTAAGTCGGAATTTGACCATGATGCAATCCAACCCTTAGGTATAAATTAAAATAATTTCATATATTAAGTGTGTCTGTACCCTAAAACTAAGAATTTTTCAAACACTTCCCGAAAATAGAAGCTGTCAAATTTGCAATGGTGAATTTAATTTTTGTTCATTTCTCGAACCTTGTTTTGGTTGGCGAGATTTTTTTTAATAATTATTGTGCTGTAGAACTGAACAAAATTGAAATTTTTTTTTTAAATTTCATGAACATAATTGTCTTTTGCCCTTTGCCATACTCTGCTCAAACAGGGCCCCTTCGCAGGCGACAGAGTTCTGCAAAGAGTTCTCATCGTCTATCCAAGTAGCTTTTTGTCGAAAAACGAAAACATGAAAGCACCAAAAGATTTTTAATTGAAACTCAAGCAGTACTCGTTCAAGTTCCGCTTTAGAGAAATCCATGCCATGCGGGCATTGTGCTTGACGAAACAATTATTTTTTTGTTAATTTATTTTTTAATGAAAATCACATACACCGGAATAAAAATCTTCGCACAGCAGAAAAATCAAATTCACCGCGTTAAATTGTTGTTGCAGTTCACACCTATTCATAGACACGAAATGAAATTACAAAAACAACAATGTTAACAAATGGGTTTTGGGGGGTGACACAATATTATTGAAAGATTCTTAAATAGGTATTGTTTATCTATGTGCTGCACCCCGCACCCGTAAAGCAGAACGGATTCAACATTCGAGCGGAACAGTCGTAGTCCGAACGCAGCCTTTGCTTTTCTGATTCGACTGTTTACGTCCACTCCAGTTCCGCCACCCGTAGAGACATTCTCCCAAGATATTGGAAATCCTCTACCATCTCTACCGATTGTCCAGAAATATTTACTTGGATTGATGAGGAAGTTCCAAGGCTGATCCTTTTAGTTTTTGCCGAGTTGATCTTAAGCCCTACGATTTCTGCTTCTCTCTCCACCCTTGTTGTCATTTGATGGAGATCCATGATCCTATGAGAGAGTAAGCATACGTCCACTGAATTCCTCCATTTCTATTGGACAAAGCTGCGTGCAGTACGTCACTTATCACCAAGAGGAACAGTATTGGTGACAGTATACAGCCTTGCCTAACACCACTTTGGATTTCAGACTCCTCTGATAGCCTATACCTGTGTGCAAAACGTGACATTTGGATCCATCATTATGTAGCCTTGATAATAGCAACCAGCAATTGTATGTGATGGTACCTACGATTATATGCTAACTGCTAGTCTAGAAGAAAATAAAAAAAAATCCATATGAAGGTATGTACCTACTAGGCAACTTTCAATTTCACAATCTTTATCTGGAATTCTGGCAGTGGCAATTGTGGTAGGTATCTACGGTACACCATTCGACACCCCCATCTCGCTTCCATTTCTCATATAATTTTTTTTTAGTGCCAATGCTCCTGGTTGATCTTATGGCGTTTCTCGATAGCAAAACGAATTGTTGCAAAGCAAGAGACGCCGAATGGAGCAGGAAACGGTTTTATTGCGGTATTTTCCATTGGTGGGAATTGCTTTGGTAGGATGTTGTATGATGGGCAAATCACCAAAGGAAAATTGAAAATTTCACCCCAGCCCGAAACAAGAATTGTCCCGTTTTTCTTATCCCAACAACTGCTGTTGCTTTTGTTTCTATTTCCCGACATTTTATTATTTTTATTATGTCTTTGAGTTTTTCCTTGGAGCATTTGGGATAAGGATATAGGTATAAGCAAATATAGGAGTAGGAAGGGCCTACCTACCACCACCACAACGTGAAGTGTTTATTGCGCTGGTATGAATTTATACTTGGATGTAACACCATATCCAATGTTCCGTTAAAGAAAACGGCCTCTCTTATTTGTTTTTTATTTGCCTGGTTATGAGCAAACGTGATGTTTGTCGGGGTGATACCGCTATGTAGGTAAACATGTACACATACATAAGTGGCCTTTTTGTCAGCTAGAAGAAATAAGGTGCGTTATGTAAATTTCTTTTTCAAGCTTATCCCATTATCCATCTTGTTATAGGGAAGTTTACTTTTAATGAGTCACAATTAAATTGTTCGTTAACAGCTAACTAGGCTATGAATAGATACGCACATATAGAGCTACATACATATTTACGTTTGGGGTGTTTTAATGATAGCATTTAGGCTTGCATATACGAATTGGGAAGCATTTGTACAATAATTTCCAGGAAACGAGCAGAGATAGAAACGAAGTTATAGATAATTTGATTGCTGAAAGTGTAGGGCTAACCTATTGTGTACCTAAGTAGATGTAAAAGCTATGATCTTTAATCAGATTTTCTTCAGAACTTCTTACCAGTAGGCCTCAAATAAGGAAGGATATTTCGATTTGGCAGGAAATTCAGATTAAATTATTACCCTAATTGGACATAATTATAGATTGTGCAGTTGAAATCATTTATCTATTTCACATAAAGTTGAATTTGAATTATAAACCTTATGTGATAAAATTCAAACTTTTAATTTATACAGAGATTTATGCAGAACGATTATACCAACTACTGTATTGGTTATAAAGTTATTCCCATGGGCGGATCCAGGATTCAGCCTCGTTTTATAGTGAAATAAATAAATGAAATATCTGAAACAAGTTCCAAGTAGTTATCAAAATATCACATTTCCTACATTTAAATTAGATTTGAATGTCGGGCTTTAACATTATAGCGCATTTGCCCAGTATTGATTCGGAGGTTGATAAAATGAGATTAGCTGTAAATAATTAATGAGGGCAAGATGAATTATATGTTGTAGAAACGAAGAAGGAATTTCAACATCTTCGACTCACAATCGATTGTATGTATACAGTAAATGACTTTTTCTATCTGGGCTTCACTGTTACCTCGCAAAATGATATATCAGTGCTGAGATCAAACGAAGTATTACTCTTGCTAACAGCGCACTTTTTAAAGGCTAAGAAGACATTTTAATAGTAATTACTGTTTGGAAAACTTTATGTGACAAAGTGAAAGGAAATTAAAATCCTAAAAATAAAAGTTATGTTTATTGTTTTTCTAGAAGCAATTTTTATTTTAAAACACATCATGATTGTGATCATCATGATTATTAAATTGTCCACTTATGTCGTCATCACTGGTTCAGGTCTTCTGTGTCCTCGTGCAAGTCCTGTACAGGAGGACCATTCGTGCAAGCACCATGGCAAGTACCGCAAACAATAGAGCAGGCTATGCCTGCTTTTCGACAGCCGCAACGTCCTCCGCAACCTGTTTTGCAAGCACAAAAAATATTATTAATAATTTTTTCCTTTCAAGGCGTTATTGCTTTCGTTTTATTATATAGACTTTGTCTTTTTTACGCTTAGTTTTCAAAATATTGAAGAAAAACTACAAAAGGGGACATTTACCCCCTCCCTTACCTAAAGCTTGCGGCCCCGGGCTTGGGACTTTGAGTATGTTGTACATAAGGATCAGCTCTACCAGTAAAACAGTACCTTGGGTGGCTTGCTTCGAAGGTTCATATATAATTGATTCATTCTTTCCCTTACACATACTACCCAGTATAGTAATTAATAATAATAAAAATTATACAAAAAAAAAAGCATCAAAAAAATTGTCGTTGCAACTTTCAATTTTCTCAAAAACTGGGAGACATAGAACCATTTCGCTTTCAGTTTTCAATTAGGAATTATTAGGAGTAGTGAATAATAAAAGCCAATTTAGCATTTTATTTGCCAATTAAAAAAATCAAAAACTAAATTTAAATTTTTTTTTTTTTTTAATTTTGAGTTTGAAAGTAATTTAAAAAAAAAACTATGGACACAAATAACCTGATTTTTATATCAAATAGAAGAACGGAGTTCTGGCTTTCAGAAAGGTACTTTTTTGTTTTGTAAGTGTTGCCGTTGATTTTTAATATTATTTAAAAAAAAAATGCCCCTCCTTCTAAAAGGGGGGGGGGAGAAAGAACCCCCCTCTACGGCAAATAAAATTAGTATTGTGTTACTTTAAAAAAAACGTTATCAGTTTTTGGCGCCGTATGAAAACAACTCTTGCTAATTAAATTTTGCCTAATTTAGTAAACATCACCTTTTTCTTAAAGTTTCGGATATATAGAAAAAAAATGAATTTGAAATCCACTCTCAGCCTCATGACATGATGAAATAACAGTGAATGAACGTGTATTTACCTTCTTTCTTTTTTCCAAGTACATTGGTCAGAAAACATTCAATATCTAAGACAATAACAGTTTTTTTTCAGATTTGTTGACTTTTCTACCCCCGCATTTCCCTTATTATTAACCCTAGCAAAAATATGAACATAATTTTTTTTATAGACAATTTATTTGTCTCTAATTTTGTAGTATAGACTTTTCCGCTAATATGCTAGGTTGTGAAAATATTAACGAAAATCTAAAAAGGGGTACCTTTAACCCCCCCTCCTCAGCTTAGCTCGCGGCCCTGGGCTTAGGACTTTGGGTATGTTATACCTGGGGGTATCCTCTACCATAAAAAAAAATAATCCAGAGAGCACTATTTTTTGCATTTATTTTATGATTTTGAGTCGTCGTTGACTGAGCTAATTTAAAAAAGCCAAAATGCCATCATTACAATATTTCGAGGATAGGTACCTTGTAGCAGCAGCTTTATAGTAAATATTATAAGAGCTAGTTGTCAGCGTGTTTTTAATCTACATTCCAAAATCCCATTGCTTATTTGAAGTTTAAAATACTTCCCCGCACTCTACAAAATAAATATTGTAGTTTATTACTTTTGATTGCAGTAGCACTATTTTGAGTTTTTTTGTTTTCTCATTTCTGAAAAAAATTATTTAGTTTCAGTGTGGATTCTAAGAAAGGAAGATAGAATATTTGTAATCCTAAAAGTTGTTTTGTTCGTGAAAATATTATTTATATTGTGGTGATTTTTTTTTATAAGAAGAAAACTTATTAAGCTATGCCAAATTTAAATAAAAAACAAAAGATGCCAAGGTAAGTAAATTAAGTCGATGCTGGATAAACTAGCGCCGGCATCAGAAACACTGGACCAAAATTCTCAAGAATCAAAATAAAAGATTAACAGGAAAATAAAAAAAATCAAGAACTAGATCACTCACCAGAATTGAACGATAAAAAACTTCTTTCTTTACCAAGATAATACAAGGTATGTGTGTTCATCTTATTCGTTTTTGGGGGATAGGAAAACTCCGACCAGGAAAGCGGTTCTAGAAGTTTCTTTTTAAATTCGAAAACAAAATAAAAAACGAAAACAAATTGAAGAGAACATACCTAAAACTAAAATACAACATTAAGTGCATCAGAAGCAGGCTTGGCTGTTGTTAATTTTGTTTACATATGTATAAATATAAGCAGTTTTAAATAATTTTAAAATAATTATTTTGTTTATAATTTTTCGTTAGACTTAATTTCATTCATCGTTTCATCTTGATTTATTCATTCCTTTGCATTTTTATCTGCGTTAAATTAACTTAATTTCATTTTGTTCTTTTTTTAATTTAAAAATTTTAGTTTCTTTTAATTTTCAACAAATTACATACTATTTTAGTCGTATAATATAGATTTCATTTGGTGTTGAATTGCATAAGATATGTTTTCCTGGGGGTTAGGTTGCGCAGCTTAATTAATTATTTTATATAGTACGTAATTTTGAATTCTTGTTTCTTACCATATTTTATTAATTTTTCAAAAATAATCAAATTAAGTAATTTTGTTTATGGTCCAATGCTATGAAATAAAAAAAAAACAATTTGTTAATCGCAAACTGGAATTTTATTTAACTTGAAAATTTGTTGAAGAAAATGATGGACTAAATTATTTTGAATAGGTGAGATATGTAGTGTAAATAGAGAAAGGTGATATTTGTTCCGTTAGGGTTATTTGTAGAAAATATGGGATGCAGATAACATGATGGGTATTATGATGATAATACCATAATGAGGAGGGATTTCCACAAATAAAGGCAACAACATCTATGTATGCTTTTTTAATGTGGGAGGTTAAGGTAGAGATTGAGGTGTATTCTGACGGATAAGATCTTGTTGTAGAGTTCTCCTGATGGGTCAAACAAAAAACATTTTTTTATCGATGATTTTTTTTTGTAAAATTCAAATTTACTTAGTTTCCTTTTGTTGTTCTTCCATAATGGTTTTAAATTATTTCACTTCCTTTTTTTGTTCGGTTTTCGGTATAGATTTTTTTTTGTATGGGCACGATTTTTTATTGTTTTGTCAAAGAGTAGCAGCAAGATCCCCGACCATTTACGGCGAGTTTAGCCCAGCTTACGCCAGCGTGCAAGCTGCCTCAATTAGGTCTTACCAACCTCTTTAGGGCTGGCCACGAGACGAGACTCTGCGAGACATTTGTAAGTCTCGTCTCGGTCTCGTTAAAATCGAATATTTTCAGTCTCGTCTCGGTTGCTTAAATGCCAGTCTCGTCTCGTATCGCATGACGAGACCGAGACTTTTCTCGTCTCGTGGCCAGCCCTAAACCTCTTAAAAAACCACCCTTTAGCTTAATATAATTTTGTATAAGTATACTTTTCTTATAGTTGTAGGATAATATCTTATATTCCCAAAATGTAGATACATACCTATAATTACATTTAAAGTCTCAAGTAAGAAGTTATGGTAAAACATTTTGGAAGTACCTACTGTCTTCAATTAAGATGTATATACCTACTTTCTCCTATACCAACCCAGGAAAACACCAAACACAGATAATTTTGATAAACATACATAACCAATATATAGTTAGGTACATAGGGGTTTTTTGTACCTAATTACTACAAAAGCTTATTAAAAAAAGCTTTCCACTCCATTTCAACCGAAAATAGGAATTGTTTTAAGACTATAACAACCGCGTTTTGTTGTGTTGTTGGTCTTAAAATGAACCCAGGTCCGGGGAGTAAATAGTACTGGTATGAACCTACCTCTACCTACCTAGAAGTTGAACAGGAGTACCTACCAACCTATTAATTCCTAAACAACCGTCCCAACCAAGCGAATTCCACCGCAAAGTGAAATCATCAAAAGTTGTTTCAAATTAAATACCAGAAGCACAAAATTGCACCCCCAACAAATTGAAAGTGAAGCCCTCTGCCTTCATTCTCCTATTGCACACCCTCTGGTAGCAGAATATCTTATGTGATCAGAAGGGAGGGCAATCTAAAATGCATTAAATTACTCAACAAAAACCCCTGCGTAACCTCCGCGCTTGTCTTAACTATATGCTCCTGTGTTCTGTTATGTCCACAAATTTGGCTGTAATATAAGCGTTAAATCCATGTATTTAACCATTTAAATTTACCCAGCAGCTAGCATCAGCCTCTCTCTCTCTTTATCTTTCCCTTTCTCTTTCTAACTCACCTCATTCTCTAACAGTTTCAAAGTTAATGGCTAGCAATTGTTTGCGAAAAGGGGTCAAGGGTCGTGGTTGGTCTATATTGTTCAGCAATGAAAGGTCGTCTTCTGAAGCTAAATGCGCTCAAATGCACCGTAAGCCAAAATGAAGCACCAAAAGTTGCTAGAGCATAGTGAAACGAAATAAAGATACAGGACAATAAAAAAAAATTCACGCAAGACAACACAAAAAGGAACAAGGACAACGGACACGAACTTTAGAATGGCATCAAATCCCAATGAGGATTCTCAAATGGACAAACAAAAAGAAAAGTACAAACAAACGCGCTACATCATCTGCACAGAACATGCGGAGTGCCTTAGCTCTAGATCCTGATGGTTGATTCTGCATAGTCAGCTTAATCATTTCTTCACTATATTTAGCTCACTAACTCTTAAATTGTGTCAAACGATTCCATGGAGATTGGTCTACCAGCAGCAAAAAGCATCGAAATGGAAACAACGGCCAAGAGCAACAACCAAGGGCAAGCCACCAATTAGTGTGTGTACCTACGTACGACGACGCGTCCTATTAATGTGAGACTGACGATGGCTCTGCAACACGCTTGCCTTGCTCTTATAAAGAACTGCAATTAAAAAAGAAATGAGGGCTTCCACAAGATCTAAATAATGTACAGAGTTAAGGTAAGGTACCTACACTATCTAAGATATGAATATTATTTATGTTTAACATGGTGAATGATAAATAAATAAGATCAAGGGCAAGGACTCGTTTGCATGAATTTGCTGTTGTAGTTACCAACTGCATATAATGTAGGTACCTACCTATACCTTGACTGACGGTGTTTATAAATGATTCGATAATAGTTTGTTCAGGGGCTTACTTACTTTACTTACTTTACTTTTGATGGCGCTCACAGCCCAGGATGGGTATCGGCCTCAACTAACAAGCCCCTCCAGCCACCTCTGTCCCTAGCTAGCCGCTTCCAGTTGCGCACACCGAGTGCTTTGATGTCGTCATTCACTTGATTGCGCCACCTGTTACGGGTTCTTCCTCTGCTGCGTACCCCATCGGGGTTGGATTCGAAGACTCGTCGGGCAGGTGCGTTGGTGTCCATACGCTCCACGTGCCCCAGCCATCTAAGCCGCTGTATTTTCAGCTTTTTGACCAGGTCAACGTCGCTGTATAGCCCGTATAGCTCGTCGTTGAATCTTCTCCTCCATACTCCTTCGATACACACCGGACCGAAAATCACACGAAGAATCTTCCTCTCAAAGCACCCTAGCAGATTTTTATCCGAATCTTTCAGTGTCCATGCTTCTGACCCATAAAGCAGGACCGGGATGATTAGGGTTTTGTATAAAGTCTCCTTGGTTCTCTGAGAGAGGGCCTTACTACTTAAATGCCTTCTTAGACCGAAGAAACAGCGGTTGGCAAGAGTAATTCTTCGCTTGATCTCTGCACTGATGTCATTCTGCGATGTAATAGTGGAGCCCAGGTAGACAAAGTCCTTGACAACTTCGAAGTTATATCTGTCCATCGTGATATTTTGCCCGAGTCGACGATGTTGAGATTCCTCTCTCGATGACAGCATATACTTCGTCTTGTCCTCATTAACCGCCAATCCCATTCTAGCCGCCTCCGATTCAATGCTCGCAAATGCCCCTGCCACAGCTCGCTTCGTTCTGCCGACAATGTCTATGTCATCCGCATATGCAAGCAATTGAACGGACTTTTGATAGATTGTACCGCTGGTGTTGACATGTGCGTTGCGTACAATGGCTTCAAGAACGATGTTGAATAGGTTGCATGATAACGCGTCGCCTTGCCTCAATCCTTTCTCAACATCAAAGGAATCGGTGGTGTTCTTACCAATTTTGACGGAGCAGCGAGATTTCTCCATCGTCATCCTGCACAAGCGGACGAGTTTGGCAGGGATGCCGAGACTCGACATGGCTCTGTATAATTCGTCCCTTTTCACGCTATCATACGCGACTTTAAAATCGATAAAAAGGTGGTGTGTATCGATCTGGAATTCCCGGGATTTTTCTAAAATCTGTCGGAGTGTGAACATTTGATCGACGGTTGACTTGCCTGGCCTAAAACCGCACTGATAAGGGCCGATCAGATCGTTGACAAAAGGTTTTAAGCGGTCACACAGGATGGCCGACAAGATTTTATAAGCGACGTTTAGGAGACTAATTCCTCTGTAGTTGGTACATTTCAGAACATCTCCCTTTTTATGGATGGGGCACACTATACCGAGGTTCCATTCATCGGGCATACTTTCCTCCGACCAAATTTTGCAGATGAGCTGGTGTATGCTCCTAGCCAATTCATCTCCCGCTGATTTAAATAGTTCGGCTTGTAAGCCATCCGCACCTGCAGCCTTGTACGACTTAAGTTTGGATATCGCCAGCCGAACTTCGGTTAGGTCGGGTGGACGGAACTCTTGGCCATCATCGTCCAAGTTGAATGGAGCGTTCTGCCTATTAGCGGCATCTTGGCTGTCTTCGCCATTAAGCAGTCTAGAGAAGTGTTCTTTCCAGATCCTCAGCACTGACTGTGTGTCTACTACCATATTCCCACTCTCATCTCGGCAGGCTTCCGTTCTAGCCTTGAATCCTTGGGTGGATCGCTTCACCCTCTGATAAAATTTTCGAACATCTCCCCTACCGCTACAACCCTCAATAGACTCTACCGCCCGCTTCTCGTGCTCTCTCTTTTTCCTCCTGAGAAGTCGGCGTTCCTCTTTTCGTTTCAGCCCGTAGAGCTCCCGGGCCACTCTCTCAGCAGCTCTTGTTCGAGTCTGCAGCATTGCCTGGTAGGCCTCGTCCTTAGCTGCATGCGCTAGCCGGCACTCCTCATCGAACCAGGGGTTTCGTTGTATTCGCCTAGTGAAACCCAGCACATCAGAGGCGGCACTTCTAATGGCTTGTTGACAGTGTTCCCACTGGTCCTCTGCACTTGATGCTGGTAGCGGACCTCCTGAGAGATTAAGAGTTACGTGGTCTGCAAAAGTTCTGGCAGTCTCTTGCGATTTAAGCTTCTCGACATCGAATCTTTTCACAGCATCTGCTCTGCGTTGTTGCGTCATGGATATCCGCATACGTAGTCTAGCTACCACCAGGTAGTGATCCGAGTCAATGTTGGCCCCTCGGAACGTTCGGACGTCCAAGATACTGGAAGCATGTCTCGCGTCTATCGCAACGTGGTCGATTTGGTTGACGGTTACTTGATCACGCGACCGCCAAGTCCCCTTGTGTATATTGAGGTGTGGGAAGTAGGTGCTTGAGATGATGACATTTCGCCCCGCCGCAAAGTCTGCCAGCCTGTGTCCGTTGCCGGAAGTTTCGTCGTGTAGGCTGTGTCCTCCGACTATCGAACCAAAGATGCCCTCCTTTCCGAATCTTGCGTTGAAGTCACCAAGAATGATCTTCACGTCGTACTTCGGGCACATATCATACGTTGTCTCCAAGAGATCGTAGAATGCTTCTTTGGTTGAGTCTTCTCTCCTTTCATGGGGGGCGTGAACACAAATCAGCGAAATGTTCTTAAATTTGCCTTTGATGCGGATTGTGACCAGGCGCTCGCTTACACTTCGGAAGCCCAAGACTTCTTGCCTAAGTCTTCCCCTTATCACAAAACCACAACCCAAGAGCCGCTGACCCGGTTCCTTCAAGCACCCGCCGTAGTAGATGTCACACGTTTTCAGTCTCCGTACGCCCTCTCCATCCCATCGCACTTCCTGGATGGCTGTTACGTCAGCCTTTAGCCTGTCCAGGTTCTCCACTAATTGTTCGGCTGCACGTGTTCTGTATAAGGACAGGACGTTCCACGTGCAGATCCGAAATTCATTGTCCTTGTTTCGTTTGCTGGGGTCGTCAACTTTAAAATCATCCATATCCGAGGCTTGTTGTTGTTTCGGAACAACTTTTTTTTACGTGGTAGGGAAGTTACCCCGACGCACAACCCCCGACCCGGAGGACCAGACCCTTCGTATAACTCCAAGGGTAGGGAGCCGGATAAACCGCTCCTTATAGGCCTGAGCTACAAATATGTCGTAGTAGCCCATATAAGGTGTTCACTAAGTAGTTCAACCTAACTGGAACTATAGACGCCACCGTTGATTCCATCTAGAGAATTCGTCCGCTGCCGCCTCGATGAAAGGAGAAGTGCCTTAGTGGGAACACTCCTCCCCCCCCTCTCTCGTTGGCTGTCCCCAACAGCTTTCCACGGGGATTTAAACCCCGTCTCCAGCTGAGGTACTAGACACCCGATGTTCACCACGTGGAGGTGAGAGTAGGAGTTGGTAGACAGAGGTGGATTTTGAGAAAAACCTGTGGACGCTTGTGTCCTCTTGAATGCACATAACTACCCTTTTGAACATCAGGGGCGTATACAGCTTTAGTTCTTGGGGGGGGGTCATGCAAAAAAAAAAATAACACAAACTAATATTTGTTAAAAGTCAAGTGCCTTATACTTTTTTTTTCATATTTTACTGTGCGTAGCTATATAAAATAAAAGCGAAAAAAGCAAAATTAACTATACTAAAGGGTAGTAGCCCGTAGCGTAATGGTTAGTGCGTTCGACTGTCACGCTGGAGGTCTGGGATCGCTTCCCAGCCTCGTCCACCTAAAAACTAAAATGTTTTTTTTTTCAGGGCTACTGCCTCTTACGAGGATTTGACAAATCCTCCAAGAGTATCACTTGTCACGAATAAGTGCTTCTCGTCTAGCCGTTCGGATTCGGCATAAAATTGTAGGTCCCTTCCATTCCTGTCGAAAGGCGCACACAGGAATGGTTGCGAGTTGTTAGTCACTAGGCCCTGGTTCTTCATGACCCGATTTATTTTTTTTATTTTATAAAGGGTTTTCCAATAGGGACGGGTTGATTTTGGCAGCTCGTGGCGGCCATGTTGTTTCTTTTACTTTCGGTCAAAATATCGTCTTTTAATCATTCACTACAGACAAATCATCATGGTGAGTTACAGCGTCGAGCAACACGTGCAAATGATGTTTTAGAGCAGTTAGAAGTTTATCCCAATTTTGGTCGAAAATTCATCTTTAGCGATGAGGACCATCTTTAGATGAATGGGTTAGTGAGCAAGCAAAATTGCCGGACTTGGGACGACACTAATCCACGCGAGATTTACGAGGTGCCAATGCATCCAAATAAAGTTACTGTTTTGTGTGGATTTTGGGCTGGATGCCTGGAGGCGTCATCGGTCCGTATTTCTTCGAAAATGATGCTGGCCAGGCCATCACCAGATGATCACCAACTTCTTGTGGCCTAAATTGGATGATAAGGACACTGAAGATATATGGTTTCAACAGGATGACGCTACGTGCTACACAGCCTAATACACAATCGATATTCTGCACGAGCGGTTTCATGGTGTGGTTATCTCGCGCCGAGGCAACGTGAATTGGCCACCAAGATCGTGTTATTTGACCCCTTTGGACTTTTTCTTGTGGGGCTTTTTTAAGTCGCAGTCTATGCGAATAAGTTGCAAACCACCTCGACCCTCAAAGACAACATAATCGATGTCATCGGTCAAATTCAGCCTGATTTATTTGCCAAAGTCATCGAAAACTACATTTTCACTACGCCAATTTAGGCAATTTCCTTGAAAATATATATTTCGAACTGCCAAAGCCTATTCAAAATGAAATGAGCTACCTACCTATACAAAAAAATTAACAAATTAAGACGAAAACACTTTTTTGGTACTTGCAAAATTACCTCATTTTCGGTTCCAAAGAAAATTAAAATAAACAACTGAGTCGAAAGAACCTTCATTAGCTGGACCAGTGAACACGCTATTCGTTTTTATTCCTGACTGTTACATTTTTTATTTCGGAGGGCCTCAGCAACAGCATACAGCAATCTCCAGCTGCCTGACCAAAAACAATCAGTTAAGCTAGCTGTGAAAATACTGAGGAAAAAAATTTTTTGGATTCGCTTGATCATTTGTTTTGAATTTTATTCAGAATTTATTTTAATCCTATCAAAGTTTTTATTTCAGCGAATTGAAGTTGCAGTAAAAATTATTAAAATATCAAAGGTACTGTGCACTGTACTGTACTGTGCATTTTCTGTTTCTTAATTTTAGTAAATAGATATATATATTCACTACTGAAAATGAAAACAATAGCTCTGATTTTCAAAAATGACCACTTGTGTAAATTGCTCTTTTTACAATAGTGGAAAAACTCAAATACATTACATATTCGTATTATAATTGAATACAAAGATTCTTTTTCGTTGCGTTTCAAGAATAGTGTGAACAAAGTTCACGAGTGATTTCGATATGCCTCTGATTTGGAAAAAATTTATGTCACTAAGACTGCCACCGATGGAAAAGTGAAAGGCACCTTCCAAAATAAATATGTACATCAAATATACCTAATCTTTCTTACCAGTAAGCCTTTCTGATAAAAATAATGGGCAAAATTGTTAAATTCTACGAGCCTAGTCGCTTTTCGTCAATAATTCCATCCGACTGGTCTTACGGTTCACCGCAAGGAGTTCCAAAAAATCTCCTTTACCATAGCTATTGGCTTTTGCATTATGGGATTCATAGGTTACTTTGTAAAAGTAATCCACATCCAAATCAGTAACAATATTGTCCGATCGTAAATATTGAATAAGTGCAAACAAAATCCTGTCGTAATAGGTTTTCATCATAGTTTTATATATTTATGTCTTTTATCGTTAACATTAATATTTTTTGGTTAGAATAACTATAAATCGAAAGTTATCACTTTTTTGCTTTTAAAAATAATTTGTCATACAGAAATCAAAGAAAAAAAAAATTTCTGTATGTGTTCTATAATGTGTTTAAAGATTTTATTTTCAGAAAAAAAAAATGTTCTTTTTTTGAAAATCCTATTAGTTTTTACTTTACTGAGTGAAAATTTGGTAACAACTCTGCACTTTGATTTCTGTTTGGTTTAACAGGTTTTGGCTGTAATCTCAAAACGGAAACTAGCCTATGCATATATTTCAAGTTTTGAATGTATTATCATATGAGAAGTTTGTTGTTGTGTTAAATTTCTTATTGAATTGAAGTTACCAACATTCAAATTCTCTATTGAATTCTAAATTAACAATCAAAAATCCTAGCTTTCTAAGTAACCAACTTTAATTTTTTTTCTATGTGGTTACTAAATAATTATTTCAGAGGGACGAATTATACAAAACCATGTCGAGTCTCGGCATCCCTGCCAAACTCGTCCGCCTGTGCAGGATGACGATGGAGAAATCTCGCTGCTCCGTCAAAATTGGTAAGAAGACCACCGATTCCTTTGATGTTGAGAAAGGATTGAGGCAAGGCGACGCGTTATCATGCAACCTATTCAACATCGTTCTTGAAGCCATTGTACGCAACGCACATGTCAACACCAGCGGTACAATCTATCAAAAGTCCGTTCAAATGCTTGCATATGCGAATGACATAGACATTGTCGGCAGAACGAAGCGAGCTGTGGCAGGGGCATTTGCGAGCATTGAATCGGAGGCGGCTAGAATGGGATTGGCGGTTAATGAGGACAAGGCGAAGTATAAGTAACGCACGCGTAACGGATGCGTAACGCATGCGTAACGCATGCGTAACGCATGCGTAACGCATGCGTAACGGATGCGTAACGCATGCATAACGGATGCGTAACGGATGCGTAACACATGCGTAACGGATGCGTAACGGATGCGTAACGCATGCGTAACGGATGCGTAACGGATGCGTAACGCATGCGTAACGGATGCGTAACCCATGCGTAACGGATGCGTAACGGATGCGTAACGCATGCGTAACGGATGCGTAACGCATGCGTAACGGATGCGTAACGCACGCGTAACGGATGCGTAACGCATGCGTAACGGATGCGTAACGCATGCGTAACGGATGCGTAACGCATGCGTAACGGATGCGTAACGCATGCGTAACGGATGCGTAACGGATGCGTAACGCATGCGTAACGGACGCGTAACGCATGCGTAACGGATGCAAAACGCACGCGTAACGGATGCGTAACGCATGCGTAACGGATGCGTAACGGATGCGTAACGGATGCGTAACGGATGCGTAACGCATGCGTAACGGATGCGTAACGGATGCGTAACGCATGCGTAACGGATGCGTAACGCACGTGTAATGGATGCGTAACGCATGCGTAACGGATGCGTAACGGATACGTAACGCATGCGTAACGGATGCGTAGCGCATGCGTAACGGATGCGTAACGCATGCGTAACGGATGCGTAACGCACGCGTAACGGATGCGTAACGCATGCGTAACGGATGCGTAACGGATGCGTAACGCATGCGTAACGGATGCGTAACGCATGCGTAACGGAGCCGCCTCCGATTCAATGCTCGCAAATGCCCCTGCCACAGCTCGCTTCGTTCTGCCGACAATGTCTATGTCATTCGCATATGCAAGCATTTGAAAGGACTTTTAATAGATTGTAACGGATGCGTTACGCATGCGTAACGCATGTGTAACGGATGCAAAACGCATGCGTAACGGATGCGTAACGCATGCGTAACGCATGTGTAACGGATGGAAAACGCATGCGTAACGGATGCGTAACGCATGCGTAACGCATGTGTAACGGATGGAAAACGCATGCGTAACGGATGCGTAACGCATGCGTAAGGGATGCGTAACGCACGCGTAACGGATGCGTAACGCATGCGTAACGCATGCGCAACGCATGCGTAACGGATGCGTAACGCACGCGTAACGCATGCGTAACGGATGCGTAACGCACGCGTAACGGATGCGTAACGCACGCGTAACGCATGCGTAACGGATGCGTAACGCATGCGTAACGGATGCGTAACGCACGCGTAACGGATGCGTATCGCATGCATAACGGATGCGTAACGGATGCGTAACGGATGCGAAACGGATGCGTAACGGATGCGTAACGCATGCGTAACGGATGCGTAACGCATGCGTAACGGATGCGTAACGCATGCGTAACGGATGCGTAACGCATGCGTAACGGATGCGTAACGCATGCGTAACGGATGCGTAACGCATGCGTTACGCGTGCGTAACGGATGCGTAACGCATGCGTAACGGATGCGTAACGCATGCGTAACGGATGCGTAACGCATGCGTAACGGATGCGTAACGCATGCGTAACGGTTGCGTAACGCATGCGTAACGGATGCGTAACGCATGCGTAACGGATGCGTAACGCATGCGTAACGGATGCGTAACGCACGCGTAACGCATGCGTAACGGATGCGTAACGCATGCGTAACGGATGCGTAACGCATGCGTAACGGATGCGTAATGCATGCGTAACGCATGCGTAACGGATGCGTAACGCACGCGTAACGGATGCGCAACGCACGCGTAACGGATGCGTAACGCATGCGTAACGGATGCGTAACGCATGCGTAACGGATGCGTAACGCACGCGTAACGGATGCGTAACGCATGCGTAACGGATGCGTAACGGATGCGTAACGCATGCGTAACGGATGCGTAACGCATGCGTAACGGATGCGTAACGCATGCGTAACGGATGCGTAACGCATGCGTTACGCACGCGTAACGGATACGTAACGCATGCGTAACGGATGCGTAACGGATGCGTAACGTTACGCATGCGTAACGCATCCGTTACGCGTGCGTTACGCATCCCTTACGCATCCGTTACGCATGCGTTTTCCATCCGTTACACATGCGTTACGCATGCGTTACGCATCCGTTACGCATGCGTTTTCCATCCGTTACACATGCGTTACGCATGCGTTACGCATCCGTTACGCATGCGTTTTGCATCCGTTACACATGCGTTACGCATCCGTTATGCATGCGTTACGCATGCGTAACGCATCCGTTACAATCTATTAAAAGTCCTTTCAAATGCTTGCATATGCGAATGACATAGACATTGTCGGCAGAACGAAGCGAGCTGTGGCAGGGGCATTTGCGAGCATTGAATCGGAGGCGGCTAGAATGGGATTGGCGGTTAATGAGGACAAGGCGAAGTATATGCTGTCATCGAGAGAGGTATCCCAACATCGTCGACTCGGGCAAAATATCACGATGGACAGATATAACTTCGAAGTTGTCAAGGACTTTGTCTACCTGGGCTCCACTATTACATCTATGGATAGGTGGCACCTCCTTACTTACTTACTTATGCTGGCGCCACTGTCGCGTAAAGCACGCGTTACGCATGCGTAACGCATCCGTTACGCGTGCGTTGCGCATCCGTTACGCATGCGTTACGCATCCGTTACGCATGTGTTACGCATGCGTAACGCATCCGTTACGCATGCGTTACGCATCCGTTACGCATGCGTTACGCATCCGTTACGCATCCGTTACGCATCCGTTACGCATCCGTTACGCATCCGTTACGCATGCGCTACGCATCCGTTACAATCTATTAAAAGTCCGTTCAAATGCTTGCATATGCGAATGACATAGACATTGTCGACAGAACGAAGCGAGCTGTGGCAGGGGCATTTGCGAGCATTTAATCGGAGGCGGCTAGAATGGGATTGGCGATTAATGAGGACAAGGCGAAGTGTATGCTGTCATCGAGAGAGGAATCTCAACATCGTCGACTCGGGCAAAATATCACGATGGACAGATATAACTTCGAAATTGTCAAGGACTTTGTCTACCTGGGCTCCACTATTACATCTATGGATAGGTGGCACCTATGCGTTACGCATCCGTTACGCATGCGTTACGCATCCGTTACGCATGCGTTACGCATCCGTTACGCATCCGTTACGCATGCGTTACGCATCCGTTACGCGTGCGTTACGCATCCGTTACGCATGCGTTACGCATCCGTTACGCATGCGCTACGCATCCGTTACGCATGCGTTACGTATTCGTTACGCATCCGTTACGCATGCGTTACGCATCCATTACACGTGCGTTACGCATCCGTTACGCATGCGTTACGCATCCGTTACGCATGCGTTACGCATCCGTTACGCATCCGTTACGCATCCGTTACGCATCCGTTACGCATGCGTTACGCATCCGTTACGCATGCGTTACGCATCCGTTACGCGTGCGTTACGCATCCGTTACGCATGCGTTACGCATCCGTTACGCATGCGTTACGCATGGGTTACGCATCCGTTACGCATGCGTTACGCATCCGTTACGCATCCGTTACGCATCCGTTACGCATGTGTTACGCATCCGTTACGCATCCGTTATGCATGCGTTACGCATCCGTTACGCATGCGTTACGCATCCGTTACGCATGCGTTACGCATGCGAGGCATGCGTTACGCATCCGTTACGCGTGCGTTACTTATACTTCGCCTTGTCCTCATTAACCGCCAATCCCATTCTAGCCGCCTCTAGCCGTAACGGATGCGTAACGGATGCGTAACGCATGCGTAACGGATGCGTAACGCATGCGTAACGGATGCGTAACGCACGCGTAACGGATGCGTAACGCATGCGTAACGGATGCGTAACGCATGCGTAACGGATGCGTAACGCATGCGTAACGGATGCGTAACGCATGCGTAACGGATGCGTAACGCTTGCGTAACGGATGCGTAACGCATGCGTAACGGATAACGCATGCGTAACGGATAACGCATGCGTAACGGATGCGTAATGGATGCGTAACGCATGCGTAACGGATGCGTAACGCATGCGTAACGGATGCGTAACGCATGCGTAACGCATGCGTAGCGGATGCGTAACGCATGCGTAACGGATGCGTAACGCATGCGAAGCGCATGCGTAACGGATGCGTAACGCATGCGTAACGGATGCGTAATGGATGCGTAACGCATGCGTAACGGATGCGTAACGCACGCGTAAAGGATGCGTAACGCATGCGTAACGGATGCGTAACGCATGCGTAACGGATGCGTAACGCATGCGTAACGGATGCGTAACGCATGCGTTACGGATGCGTACTGCACGCGTAACGGATGCGTAACGCATGCGTAACGGATGCGTTACGGATGCGTAACGGATGCGTAACGCACGCGTAACGCATGCGTAACGGATGCGTAACGCACGCGTAACGCATGCGTAACGGATGCGTAACGCATGCGTAACGGATGCGTAACGCATGCGTAACGGATGCGTAACGCATGCGTAACGGATGCGTAACGCATGCGTAACGGATGCGTAACGCATGCGTAACGGATGCGTTACGCATCCGTTACGCATGCGTTGCGCGTGCGTTACGCATCCGTTACGCATCCGTTACGCATCCGTTACGCATGCGTTACGCATCCGTTACGCGTGCAGTACGCATCCGTAACGCATGCGTTACGCATCCGTTACGCATGCGTTACGCATCCGTTACGCATGCGTTACGCATCCTTTACGCGTGCGTTACGCATCCGTTACGCATGCGTTACGCATCCATTACGCATCCGTTACGCATGCGTTACGCATCCGTTACGCATGCGTTACGCATCTGTTACGCATGCGCTTCGCATGCGTTACGCATCCGTTACGCATGCGTTACGCATCCGCTACGCATGCGTTACGCATCCGTTACGCATGCGTTACGCATCCGTTACGCATGCGTTACGCATCCATTACGCATCCGTTACGCATGCGTTATCCGTTACGCATGCGTTACGCATGCGTTACGCATCCGTTACGCATGCGTTACGCATCCGTTACGCGTGCGTTACGCATCCGTTGCGCGTGCGTTACGCATCCATTACGCGTGCGTTACGCATCCGTTACGCATCCGTTACGCATGCGTTACGCATCCGTTACGCATGCGTTACGCATCCGTTACGCATCCGTTACGCATGCGTTACGCATCCGTTACGCATCAGTTACGCATGCGTTACGCATCCGTTACGCGTGCGTTACGCATCCGTTACGCGTGCGTTACGCATCCGTTACGCATGCGTTACGCATCCGTTACGCGTAACGGATGCGTAACGCATGCGTAACGGATGCGTAACGCACGCGTAACGGATGCGTAACGCATGCGTAACGAATGCGTAACGCATGCGTAACGGATGCGTAACGGATGCGTAACGCATGCGTAACGGATGCTTAACGCATGCGTAACGGATGCGTAACGCATGCGTAACGGATGCGTAACGCGTGCTTTACGCGACAGTGGCGCCAGCATAAGTAAGTAAGTAAGGAGGTGCCACCTATCCATAGATGTAATAGTGGAGCCCAGGTAGACAAAGTCCTTGACAATTTCGAAGTTATATCTGTCCATCGTGATATTTTGCCCGAGTCGACGATGTTGAGATTCCTCTCTCGATGACAGCATATACTTCGCCTTGTCCTCATTAACCGCCAATCCCATTCTAGCCGCCTCCGATTAAATGCTCGCAAATGCCCCTGCCACAGCTCGCTTCGTTCTGCCGACAATGTCTATGTCATTCGCATATGCAAGCATTTGAACGGACTTTTAATAGATTATAACGGATGCGTAGCGCATGCGTAACGGATGCGTAACGGATGCGTAACGGATGCGTAACGGATGCGTAACGGATGCGTAACGCATGCGTAACGCATGCGTAACGCATGCGTAACGGATGCGTAACGGATGCGTAACGCATGCGTAACGGATGCGTAACGCATGCGTAACGGATGCGTAACGCATGCGTAACGGATGCGTAACGGATGCGTAACGGATGCGTAACGCATGCGTAACGGATGCGTAACGCATGCGTAACGTTTGCGTAACGCATGCGTAACGCATGTGTAACGGATGGAAAACACATGCGTAACGGATGCGTAACGCATGCGTAACGGATGCGTAACGCACGCGTAACGGATGCGTTAGGCATGCGTAACGCGTGCTTTACGCGACAGTGGCGCCAGCATAAGTAAGTAAGTAAGGAGGTGCCACCTATCCATAGATGTAATAGTGGAGCCCAGGTAGACAAAGTCCTTGACAACTTCGAAGTTATATCTGTCCATCGTGATATTTTGCCCGAGTCGACGATGTTGGGATTCCTCTCTCGATGACAGCATATACTTCGCCTTGTCCTCATTAACCGCCAATCCCATTCTAGCCGCCTCCGATTCAATGCTCGCAAATGCCCCTGCCACAGCTCGCTTCGTTCTGCCGACAATGTCTATGTCATTCGCATATGCAAGCATTTGAAAGGACTTTTAATAGATTGTAACGGATGCGTTACGCATGCGTAACGGATGCGTAACGCATGCATAACGGATGCGTAACGCATGTGTAACGGATGCAAAACGCATGCGTAACGGATGCGTAACGCATGCGTAACGCATGTGTAACGGATGGAAAACGCATGCGTAACGGATGCGTAACGCATGCGTAACGGATGCGTAACGCATGCGTAACGCATGCGTAACGGATGCGTAACGCATGCGTAACGTTTGCGTAACGCATGCGTAACGCATGTGTAACGGATGGAAAACACATGCGTAACGGATGCGTAACGCATGCGTAAGGGATGCGTAACGCACGCGTAACGGATGCGTAACGCATGCGTAACGCATGCGCAACGCATGCGTAACGCATGCATAACGCATGCGCAACGCATGCGTAACGGCTGCGTAACGCACGCGTAACGCATGCGTAACGGATGCGTAACGCACGCGTAACGCATGCGTAACGGATGCGTAACGCATGCGTAACGGATGCGTAACGCATGCGTAACGCATGCGTAACGGATGCGTAACGCACGCGTAACGGATGCGTATCGCATGCGTAACGGATGCGTAACGGATACGTAACGGATGCGAAACGGATGCGTAACGGATGCGTAACGCATGCGTAACGGATGCGTAACGGATGCGTAACGGATGCGTAACGCTTGCGTAACGGATGCGTAACGCATGCGTAACGGATGCGTAACGCATGCGTAACGGATGCGTAACGGATGCGTAACGCATGCGTAACGGATGCGTAACGGATGCGTAACGCATGCGTAACGGATGCGTAACGCACGCGTAACGCATGCGTAACGGATGCGTAACGCATGCGTAACGCATGCGTAACGGATGCGTAACGCATGCGTAACGGATGCGTAACGCATGCGTAACGGATGCGTAACGCATGCGTTACGCGTGCGTAACGGATGCGTAACGCATGCGTAACGGATGCGTAACGCATGCGTAACGGATGCGTAACGCATGCGTAACGGATGCGTAACGCACGCGTAACGCATGCGTAACGGATGCGTAACGCATGCGTAACGGATGCGTAACGCATGCGTTACGCATCCGTTACGCATGCGTTACGCGTGCGTTACGCATCCGTTACGCATGCGTTACGCATCCGTTACGCATGCGTTACGCATCCGTTACGCATGCGTTACGCATCCGTTACGCACGCGTAACGCATGCGTTACGCATCCGTTACGCATGCGTTACGCATCCGTTACGCATGCGTTACGCATCCGTTACGCATGCGTTACGCATGCGTTACGCATCCGTTACGCATGCGTTACGCGTGCGTTACGCATCCGTTACGCATGCGTTACGCATCCGTTACGCATCCGTTACGCATGCGTTACGCATCCGTTACGCATCCGTTACGCATGCGTTACGCATCCGTTACGCATGCGTTACGCATCCGTTACGCAAGCGTTACGCATCCGTTACGCATCCGTTACGCATCCGTTACGCATGCGTTACGCATCCGTTACGCATCCGTTTCGCATCCGTTACGTATCCGTTACGCATCCGTTACGCATGCGATACGCATCCGTTACGCGTGCGTTACGCATCCGTTACGCATGCGTTACGCATGCGTTACGCATCCGTTACGCATGCGTTACGCATCCGTTACGCATGCGTTACGCGTGCGTTACGCATCCGTTACGCATGCGTTACGCGTGCGTTACGCAGCCGTTACGCATGCGTTGCGCATGCGTTATGCATGCGTTACGCATGCGTTGCGCATGCGTTACGCATGCGTTACGCATCCGTTACGCGTGCGTTACGCATCCCTTACGCATGCGTTACGCATCCGTTACGCATGTGTTTTCCATCCGTTACACATGCGTTACGCATGCGTTACGCAAACGTTACGCATGCGTTACGCATCCGTTACGCATGCGTTACGCATGCGTTACGCATCCGTTACGCATGCGTTACGCATCCGTTACGCATGCGTTTTCCATCCGTTACACATGCGTTACGCATGCGTTACGCATCCGTTACGCATGCGTTTTGCATCCGTTACACATGCGTTACGCATCCGTTATGCATGCGTTACGCATCCGTTACGCATGCGTAACGCATCCGTTACAATCTATTAAAAGTCCTTTCAAATGCTTGCATATGCGAATGACATAGACATTGTCGGCAGAACGAAGCGAGCTGTGGCAGGGGCATTTGCGAGCATTGAATCGGAGGCGGCTAGAATGGGATTGGCGGTTAATGAGGACAAGGCGAAGTATATGCTGTCATCGAGAGAGGAATCCCAACATCGTCGACTCGGGCAAAATATCACGATGGACAGATATAACTTCGAAGTTGTCAAGGACTTTGTCTACCTGGGCTCCACTATTACATCTATGGATAGGTGGCACCTCCTTACTTACTTACTTATGCTGGCGCCACTGTCGCGTAAAGCACGCGTTACGCATGCCTAACGCATCCGTTACGCGTGCGTTACGCATCCGTTACGCATGCGTTACGCATCCGTTACGCATGTGTTTTCCATCCGTTACACATGCGTTACGCATGCGTTACGCAAACGTTACGCATGCGTTACGCATCCGTTACGCATGCGTTACGCATCCGTTACGCATCCGTTACGCATCCGTTACGCATGCGTTACGCATCCGTTACGCATGCGTTACGCATCCGTTACGCATGCGTTACGCATCCGTTACGCATCCGTTACGCATGCGTTACGCATGCGTTACGCATGCGTTACGCATCCGTTACGCATCCGTTACGCATCCGTTACGCATCCGTTACGCATCCGTTACGCATGCGCTACGCATCCGTTATAATCTATTAAAAGTCCGTTCAAATGCTTGCATATGCGAATGACATAGACATTGTCGGCAGAACGAAGCGAGCTGTGGCAGGGGCATTTGCGAGCATTTAATCGGAGGCGGCTAGAATGGGATTGGCGGTTAATGAGGACAAGGCGAAGTATATGCTGTCATCGAGAGAGGAATCTCAACATCGTCGACTCGGGCAAAATATCACGATGGACAGATATAACTTCGAAATTGTCAAGGACTTTGTCTACCTGGGCTCCACTATTACATCTATGGATAGGTGGCACCTCCTTACTTACTTACTTATGCTGGCGCCACTGTCGCGTAAAGCACGCGTTACGCATCCGTTACGCATGCGTTACGCATCCGTTACGCATGCGTTAAGCATCCGTTACGCATGCGTTACGCATCCGTTACGCATCCGTTACGCATGCGTTACGCATTCGTTACGCATGCGTTACGCATCCGTTACGCGTGCGTTACGCATCCGTTACGCATGCGTTACGCATCCGTTACGCGTGCGTTACGCATCCGTTACGCATGCGTTACGCATCCGTTACGCATGCGTTACGCATCCGTTACGCATGCGTTACGCATCCGTTACGCATGCGTTACGCAGATGAGCTGGTGTATGCTCCTAGCCAATTTATCTCCCGCTGATGAAAATACATTACATATTCGTATTATAATTGAATACAAAGATTCTTTTTCGTTGCGTTTCAAGAATAGTGTGAACAAAGTTCACGAGTGATTTCGATATGCCTCTGATTTGGAAAAAATTTATGTCACTAAGACTGCCACCGATGGAAAAGTGAAAGGCACCTTCCAAAATAAATATGTACATCAAATATACCTAATCTTTCTTACCAGTAAGCCTTTCTGATAAAAATAATGGGCAAAATTGTTAAATTCTACGAGCCTAGTCGCTTTTCGTCAATAATTCCATCCGACTGGTCTTACGGTTCACCGCAAGGAGTTCCAAAAAATCTCCTTTACCATAGCTATTGGCTTTTGCATTATGGGATTCATAGGTTACTTTGTAAAAGTAATCCACATCCAAATCAGTAACAATATTGTCCGATCGTAAATATTGAATAAGTGCAAACAAAATCCTGTCGTAATAGGTTTTCATCATAGTTTTATATATTTATGTCTTTTATCGTTAACATTAATATTTTTTGGTTAGAATAACTATAAATCGAAAGTTATCACTTTTTTGCTTTTAAAAATAATTTGTCATACAGAAATCAAAGAAAAAAAAAATTTCTGTATGTGTTCTATAATGTGTTTAAAGATTTTATTTTCAGAAAAAAAAAATGTTCTTTTTTTGAAAATCCTATTAGTTTTTACTTTACTGAGTGAAAATTTGGTAACAACTCTGCACTTTGATTTCTGTTTGGTTTAACAGGTTTTGGCTGTAATCTCAAAACGGAAACTAGCCTATGCATATATTTCAAGTTTTGAATGTATTATCATATGAGAAGTTTGTTGTTGTGTTAAATTTCTTATTGAATTGAAGTTACCAACATTCAAATTCTCTATTGAATTCTAAATTAACAATCAAAAATCCTACTAGCTTTCTAAGTAACCAACTTTCATTTTTTTTCTATGTGGTTACTAAATAATTATTTCAGATCAACAAAATAATCTTGAGTTCTCGAGGGGGGGACATGACCCCGTGACCCCCCCCCCTGTATACGCCGTTGAGTTTGTTACCTATACCTATTCTACAATTTTATTTCCCAATCCAACCTTCTTCTGCAAATTTGTTGGGTAAATACAAAAGGATATTTTATTAAATTTTCTATCAAAAAATGTATTTTGTTTAAAGCTGGTCTTAGTGATAACCTTTGGTATTAGGTATTTACGGATTCCTTATATTATATCTTGTTGATTTATTAGAACTTAGATGCTTCTAAGCTTCTTTTGCAAAAAAAATATATACATTTATCGATCGCATTTTACAATATCCGGGAGTTGGTAATTTATGACACAGGGATTATTGTGCCTATAATAATGGTGTTACACAAAGTGTAAATAAACCCGCATGTACTTGTACATATTTGCCTCCCCCTTTGAAGCTTTAATGTAAATACCATCTACTATATTTTCACCATGCTGGGGATTAAAATACGCTCATAATGGCGGATTTCGATATGATGTATCCCATGGTGGTATAAAGTTTCATTCAAGGTAGGTATTATGAAAAAAAAGCAAACTATAAACATTCACGATTCACCATGATAAATGTATGCATATGTTTTAGGTACCTATGTTTAGATTAAGTAAGCTGGTTTGGGACCACTTGACCACAAACATTGCAATTAGTTTGTGTGTAGTGTGTATAAAACTAATTTAATTAGAGATAGATTCAAGGTAACGGATTATACATAGTCGTAATGGAATATAACCTTTAAAACTTTAAGTAAGTAAATAAGATTTAGGAATGAAATATTTAAAAATAAAATGCACGACTAGTTTTAACGTAGATACCTGGGCATATCTTGAAAAATTGAATGTACAATACGATATACGAGTATTATCGAACATTTTTGAAAGCATAAAGTTCGTAGGTGAACATTGTTTGGCAAAATTCATTTGGCATTCATTAGTCTCGCATGTAGACGTATAGAGACGAGACGAGACTGCCTTTTATGCATCCGAGACGATTCTACGAGCACATATTCAAACTACATATATGGGGGACAAACTATATTTTGACGTATCGAAAATTATTTTGTTCCAATAATCAAAAGGTGGTCCGGAAATCGTATGTTTTAGAGACGAGGCCGGGACGATATTACAAATACAAATGTTCTCCCGAAAAAGGCGAGACTGAGAGCCGCGTAAAGTTAGCATGACAACTTTCGAAAAAGTTAAATAGTATGCCATTAATTGCCGAGTAATTGCCGTAAATATGCCGTGGAATCAAAAAAATTGCCGCGCTACGGGTTTGCCCACAAAGGGCAATCCTGCTAACTTTATATAAAGTTAGCATGACACTGGCAATCCCGCTAACTTTACGCGTAAAGTTAGCATGACACTTTTTTATTCTTAGTCCAAAATAAAATTTAAGGACGCCAGTAATTGCCGCATAATTGCTGTAAATAAGCCGTGAAGAGAAAAAAATTGTCTAATTTGCGTGCAATTATTGGCATACTCAGAAGTTTTTTTTTGTTAAAAATAAAAAAGTGTCATGCTAACTTTACACGCAATTTAGCCTTAACATGGTTTTTTGCCCTTAATGGGCAAACAAAGGGCGCGGCAATTTTGTTTTCTTGACGGCTTATTTACAGCAATTACTCGGCAATTACTGGCGTCCTTAAATTTTTTTTAGACTAAGAATAAAAGAGTGTCATGCTAACTTTACGCGTAAGTAAGCTGGATTGCCCCTTTTGGGCAAACAAAGGGCGCGGCAATTTTTGTCTCTTCACGGCATATTTACGGCAATTGTTTGGCAACTTCTTGCATACTCAAAAGTTATTTTTGCCCAAAAACAAAAAAGTTTCATGCTAACTTTATGTAAAGTTAGCAGGATTGCCCTTTGTGAGCAAACCCGAAGCGCGGCAATTTTTTTGATTTCACAGCATTTTACGGCAATTACTCGGCAATTAATGGCATACTCAGATTTAACTTTTTCGAAAGTTGTCATGCTAACTTAACGCGGCTGAGACTGAGACAGAGACGAGACTTAATTATACGAGACCGACACGAGACCGAGACCAGACTTCAAAAAGTCTCGCCGAGTCTCGTCTCGTGGCCAGCTCTATTTGGCACTATTTCTTTTTATCGCTTTAGTCGTAAAATATTTTGTTTAATTCAAAATTATTGCGTCAATTGGCAATTTATACGTTTTCTTTTGTATTCATTCAGTCTTATCGGGAACAAAATTTCCCTCGGATTGTATCCTCCGGATTTGTTCCCAGGGGTGATAGGTATTCACCAATCGTAAACCATTTTTCGAAAAAAGTAAAAGGAAAATATATTTCTCGGGGGGAAATTGATGACATTTTCCTGAAAAAAACTCGCTTTAATTTAGCCGAAGGAGGTTTTTGATTCTTCTGAAAATGGCAAAATCCGAGGGAGAATACTCCCCTTGAATTGGCGTTTTTAACATTTCGGTCTTTATCATTCGATTTTCATTTGTAATAATTTCGAAAAATTAATTTTGCCAATTTGTGGTTTTGCATTTTTTTTTTTTTTTTTCTTAAATTGTTCATTAAAATTTGTCAAGTGTTTTTTTTTTCTCACGAAATTGCGTTTCGCCATGTTATTGTTTTGAAAAATATCGGTTATCCGTTTTTTTAGATATACCTGCATATCTCGCTGGTGGATCGTTTTTTTCTTTCCTGATCTCCCGTTTTATCTATGAATAATTGCTAAACAGTCAAAGAAATGAAAACAAAAATTATGTACCTACATAAAGTTTACATGTATGTACCTAAATAATATTCATAAAATGTAGGTATTATGGTCTACGAAGGATTTTAATTTCAAAATTAAATAACTTCTGTCACACAGCGAATGTAAACAAACGGTAAACGGATAATGAATGCATAAATATGTACATACATACATATATACGATACATACGGCCGTTCTTGTTGGAGCTGGGACATCGCTCCATACATCTTTGCCCATTGTCCTTTGATTATTTGTTACTTAGTTCATAAGGTTTCATTTGAACGTTCGCAAACATTCATTAAAAATACATACATATATTTACCAGGCAAAATAGATTTTGGCATGGATGTAGCAAATAGTATCTAAGTATTTTTGTGGGATTCGATCACAAATATTATAAACAATGAGAATATGAGGTTGCTCCCGCTCGAAAAGATATGCTGTGTGCAGGAAAAATTAAAACGTGCAAAAAAATGCAACAAAGTGCATAATTCACTCCCTGTTTTTTGTTATTATCCTATGTAACTTTGTAAATATGCATCTTAGGAAAAAAAATAACTAGACAAAATTTGTTTGTTATAAAATTCTTCACAATTTGACATTTATATAAAACTTTCTCATGTTATATCTTTGTTGGTAGGTATGTATATAGCATTGAAGTCGGAAAAATCTGTAAGAAACAGAGTAGTTCTGAAGCGCTAAACTGACAGATACAAAATGGTCCTACTCCAGTACAAATGTGGAAATATCGAGACCCGTTACGAATCGGTCTGATAGTTTCGGCATGAGCGAAAGTGTTAATTAGGTGCACCGCGAAATTTTGCATCGTTACTGTGGTCAAAGTTAGACATTTAATTTGGTGCAAATTTTATTAATAACTTTTGTAGCGATTTTAAAAGAACAAAAATCGTATGAAAAATATATATGTGAAGTTAGCACTACTTTGTGGAGATACAATTTTGTTTTCCACAACTAATTTACTACAAAAAAGCTACAATTAACTGCATATTTACTTTTTTGAATTTCCACAAATGTAGTGCTTACTTGACATACATATGAAAAATGCTTTTTTTAATAAAATAATTATTTTCATTTATCAAAAAAAACATCATACCATTTTTGCTCTTTTAAAATCGCTACAAAAGTAACTAAGAAAATAAAATAAATATTATAACGATACACTGAGAAAATTAATATTTTTTTTTTTGAGTTTGCGGGTAACGAATTTCGTTTGCTGTAATTGTAATACATTTGCTGGAAATGTAATACAATCCCTGCAAACGTATTTCATTTGTAGCAATTGTATAACAGTCGCCACAGAAAGTAATTCCATTACATCAAACAAATAACCCATTCGTTCGGAGCTCAATTTGCCTGGGTTGATTACGGTAAATGACAATGTTTCCCAAATTCAAACACCATGTTGATTGCAACAAGCAAACGAATGAATCGATTGCGAATTAAGCTTTTAAAATCCCCTAATATTTTTCTAAAGTAAAGGTCACCAACTGGCTATTTTATCTTTTTAGTATCGTACTTAATCCATATTACTGGTGAATGGAGAATTTTACTCCAGATATAGAATGGCCCGAGGGTTGCCGGTTCGATCGATGCTGGTGCCCAACTTTTTTTTTGGTAATAATGAAGTTAAAATGATAAAAATAAAAGCATTGAATACTTATTTAAAGCACATGTTGGGTTTCCATCAACATACATATAATTAATTTACAACGCATAAAAACAATAATTGTGTTCATCAAATTTAAACCCTACAAATGTTGTGCAGTTGTGCTATTTGCTAAATTAGCAATTTACTAGTTAGCAAAAGGCTTACAATTTTGGAATAGCTAGTAAATTGCTAAATACTTAGCCAATTGCTAACTAGTAAATTGCTAAGCCCTTAACAATAGGTTATTTAAAATTTTGCGACAAATATTTTAGGTATATATTTTTACTTGCGATCCTACATATAGGGCATGTTTTGAATACAAAAGAGTGTTGGATAGTTCCGGATATCCGGATAGTTTAATGAGACAGTTGGCATCCGACACAATCCGTATAGTGCCGGATACCTGGATCCAGATTCGGATCCGAATCTAGTTTGATGAATTTTCCTTATAGTAAGAGTAATATATTGCATTATAAACATATGGTACATGATTTTAGGGTAGTTTTTATTGAGGAAACGAATAAGATAAAAATCAAGACGATGAGGAACGCAAGAACGCATGCGGAACGCACGCGTAACGCATGCGGAATGCACGCGTAACGCATGTGGAACGCATGCGTAACGCACGCGTAACGTGGCCAGCCATAATTTTGTGTCTGCCAGTTTAGCGCTTCAGAACTACTCTGTTTTTTACAGTTTTCAATGCTATATACACAGGTACCTACCAAGAAAAATATAACATGAGAAAGTTTTATATAAATGTCATATTGTGGAGAATTTCATAACAAACAAATTATTTTTTGATATTTTTTTTCCTAAGATGCATATCTCCGAAGTTACATAAGATAATAACAAAAAACAGGGAGTGAATTATGCACTTTTCTGCACGTTTTAATTTTTCCTGCACACAAAACACCTTTTTAAGCGGGAGCAACCTCATATTCTAATTCTTTGCAATATTTCTGAGCGAATCCCACAAAAATCTAAGATACTTTATGTTTCATCCACATATGCTTCAATTTGATCCTTATTTGCCTGGACTAATATGATAAAATAATATTTCATGAACGTTTTCGAACGTTTGCTTCTTATTTCCTAATTTTGTATTTATAGTATGATTTTTCAATTTATTTATGATATTTACTTGGTATATAGGTAATATAAGGCAAGTTATGGATTCGTAAAAAAATTAATCTCGAGATATTAATTTTCCCTAACATCTAGAAGATAGAGAACGCAAAAAAAGCGGATCTCGCTTGGGTTTGTGCGCGTAATTCGCTTTTTTTTGATCCTAGACAATAAAGTTGTGCGACAAGCATGTAGCATATTTAATATACTTTACAATTTTTTCGCTATTCCCTATGGTTTAAAAGTTACAGAGCTTTTTGTTCAAAAAAGTAGGTGTTCATTTTTTTATATTCATCTTTTTTTGTCACAAAAAAAAAACTGTCACGATAAAGTGGTAGAGATTATTTTTTTTTGTTCCTTAACAGATTTTCAATTTAAATAACGGTGGTGCTGGTGCCCAAGTTGCAACGATTATCTTAAAAAAAAAATGAAAAATTGAAATTGAAAATTGATACATATTAATTAGAAATGATAGGAAAGGGTACCTTTTGGATTTTGATTCTCTCGAAAACGGTTCCGTTTATATTTTTCATTTTGTATGCTGAATCTCCTAGAAAGTTGAAACATTACTGTCAATCAAAATTAAAAAAAAAAAACTTTTAAGTTTTAATTTTTTTTTATACTAATTTTTTTTTTTTGAAAACTCAATATTTTGAAAACGATTTGAATAATTTTTTTAAAGCTTGATTTAAAGTAGTTTCTATTATCTTCTAGAACAATGTCTGAAAAAAAAGATGTATCCAAATTATAAAATTGCGTAAGCTTCCACAAAAATGTTGAAAATCCGTTAAGAAAAATTGTATTTTTCTCGGAATCACCTAAAGGGATTGATACAAAAATGTATGTTATATTTATTCAGAAGGTACATTTTACTTTTTAATAATAAAAAAGTTTGTTTGCGTAAGCCGATTAGAATAATTGTTTTTATACAGATGCACTTAAAAACGTTCAATAATACTATAATATTGCATATTAGACGGATGTGTATATTAATAATATTCTTAAAAAACCTGACGGATTTCGAGAAATCTTCAAAATTACTGGATTTTCCACACAAAATCGAAAGTCTTTGTCCAAATTTAGGGTATTTATTTAAGAAATGCGTTAAACATCAAAATGAAGCTCCCACCAAAATTCAGCTTTTGCGGAGTTTTATTTGAAGTGAAATTCTAATTTTATCAAAATATTTGAACAAAAATGTTTTATTTTTCAAACGGTTATATCTATCGAAGCATATCTTTGATAAGTTTTATATCTTTTAAAAAACTAGAGAAATATCGACATTTTTTTAAAGATGAAACCTGAATTGAGCCATACGAATTTTGTTCAGAGGGTTCTTCAGAAGATTGAAGTAAAAAATTAAGTTTGGCCCAGTCCAAGATTATCTAATAAATAGTAGACAAATGGTGGTGCCAATGAAAAATATTTTAACCAGTTAAATAAGTAAAAGTGTTAACCAATATTTAAATGTAAAAATTGTAAAAAAAAAAATGGGCACGACTGGATCGCACAAAACTTGCTCTCGTAGCTAACAACTTTAACGTAGCTTGAAGTAGACAATGTACGTATTATTTGGTTCCATAACATTATGATATCATTAAAAAAAAGTTTTAAAAACAATTTAAAATATAAATGATTACAATTCAAATAAAAAGTACAAGTGACCTCAACTCCAGAAATTATTGTGTTTCGCCCAAGGTATAACACTGGGCTGTTCAGTCAGTCTGTTATACCCTACTAAGACACAAATTTTGGTCGATGTTTACCGACTGTTATGAAAATCACAGCAAGAAGATACTGTAAATTTTATTATTCTATGTTTTATAAGAGTCGGTAAACATCGACTTAAATTTGTGTCTTAGTAGGGTATAACAGACTGACTGAAGAGCCCACTGTTATACCTTGGGCGAAACACAATAATTTCTGGAGTTGAGGTCACTTGTACTTTCGTATTTGAATTATATTCATTCACTCCACTTAAAACCAAAGTAATTTTAATATTTTAATATTTAAATTTCTTTTTCTTCATTATAAATGATTACTATGAATTATTATAAATGAGTTAGTTTAATAGCTAAAATAGATAGAGCTCAAAACAAAGTGTGTCATCTGATTTGTTTAATAAATATGAATTTATGAAAAAAAAAATTCAAAAATCGTTAGAGCGGTTTTTTTTTAATTAATTTTTTATATATAAAAAATCTTGAAAATATTATAAAATAAAATTTGCTATGCCAACTTTTAGTATTTAATAAAATACAATTTTTTACTAAATTAAAAAAAATCATTGGCCCGTTTTCAAGATATTGAATTTTCAAAAAATAAATCAATATTTTTTCAAAAATCAAAAAAAAATTTGGTTGAAATCGGTGTAGTAGTTAACAAGAAATGTGAAAACCAAAAAATCGGTTGTATGACAAGTACCGTTAATAACCGTTATACAATTTTTTTTTCTATCAAATTATTTATTTTAGTACCTCGTAATTTTTTTTGAAAATCTTTAGAGCTGTTTTTGAAATAAATCAATTTTTGTATATTGGTTGTATGACAGGTACCTTTATTTTTTGAGCTAAAAAAAAATTCAATTTCTCCTCTAGGGAATCACATAAGAACCTTAATTCCAAAATTTGAAGAAAATTGCTTCAGCCGTTTAGGCTGCAGGTCGAGGTACAGACAGACGGACAGATGGACAGACGGACAGACGAACAGGCGGACAGGCGGACAGACGGACAGATGGACAGACGGACAGACGGACAGACGGACAGACGGACAGACGGACAGACCCACTTTTTTCGCGTTCTCTATCATCGTAATGTTAGGGAAAATTCTACCTCGACTTTTTTTTTTTTTTGCACGAATCCTAAACTTGCCCAATACTACATATATTGCAAGTAAAAAATCAATTAAGCACCGGGTGAGCAAAAAACTGGTTCAAAGTAAGGTTTTTTCAAATGTCAAAAAATAGCCGTTACTCGAGAACTGCTACGATTCGGTATGGAAAAGTTACCAAATTCTTATAGGTTATGACCTAGCCTTTCACCATTTTCAGTTTGGACCATTGTTAATGGGACACCCTGTAGATATATGTATACAAAATTCTTTTTTTTTTTAAACTTCTTTAACGGTTTTAATTTTATATATTTTCATTAATACAATATTAGTTCAAGGAATCGATTGGCACATTTTATATAGCAATTAAAATAAATTAATTTCATGTTTTTGAAAATTTGTTTAATTTCCATGTTTACAGATAAAACATACTTTTTAACATACTGCATCGTCAATACCTCAATGTCTAGCTACACAAAATCTTGCCAATAATTGCCCAACTGAAATTTGTCAACCTATTTATCTACTGTGTATATTCAGTGGCGGACTAAGCTTGTTGGGGGCCCGGGCGGTAATACTAAATGGGGCCCCTCGTATGATCAGATATTTTTTGTAGTCTTAATAACGTCAGCTTTTACGACAGAGAAAACATAAACCATAAACACTCTTTATTCTTATCTTTATTCGCTATTTATATTGCATACGATAGATATCTACTTAACAAATTATCCGTGTTTTATTGGAAAAGCTATCCATAGTAGTATTCCATAGAAGCTATCCATAGTAGGATTTTACATTAAAAATAAAAACAACATCGGCACTACTGCCGATAAAAGTTAAAGTAGAATGATACTGCGGATAGTTTTCCGAGTCTCGAATGGATTTTTGGTGATTTCATTCTCAAATGTTGGTTACTATTAGTTTTTTTTAAATATTCTGACAGGTGTTCTTTCAGTTAAACCAATTTTGAAATACAAAATCCAGGCTACTGCGGATGCGTTTTTTTTGGTAATTTTCTACTGTACTATTTATAGAATGCCAGGGTATTCTGTTTCAAAATAAATTTACTAGTTGTGGGTACATAAATGTACATATTAAACAAAAATAAAGATGCAAAACTAAATAGTATCTTGGAATATTTAAAGAAATATCACGGATTTTGTTAATGAACTGAAAAAAAGGTATAAAAGTTGTGTCACGGTGAATTTCGCGTTTGAAAATTTAACGGAATGGATATTTTCTAACAAAAATTTTAAATATTTAAGAAAGAGCAAAAAACTATATTCTGTATTTTTAAATAAAAATTAAGTTCATAAAAACGTTTACGGAAGTAGAAAAAGGAAAAATACATAAATGCGTTCAAGAAACTTCAACTCTTATGCCGAGAAAAATCAACCAAACTGAAAATAAGTTACACAGTTTTTTAACATTTATCTTGAGGATACCAACAAATGCTGCAAAAAAATGAAAAACTTACACAGCGAAAGAAATAAGATAGGGACGAATAAATGAGGTTAAAACTATGGTTTGCCTCAAATTACATTCACAGTTCCCTAAATAATGTCAAAATTGACGTTTTAGCCAGTTTTACGACACCAAAAATGATATGCGAAAATACCTAGCACTCACCATCTAAAAATGAAAAAGAAACCATTCCAAAGTCAAGGTTATATTTGATTGCGAATGAATTTTCTTATTGACAATGTCGTTTCGAGTTACGAATGAAAATTATATTGGCCCTTAGTAATAAACGAATTTCTAGTCGAATCTAGCTTAGATTCGATTTTTTTGTATGGAATAAACTCGGATTTTGGATAAATTTGACTTAAAATTCGTTTGTTATTATTCAGGTGTTATGGCTTTGGGTGTTATTCTTTGCTATAACCCAATATGGCGATCTCGAATCGAAATTTAGACCTACTACAGTGATAGAAAATATTTAATTAATGTTTTCTGGAACGTGTATTTCCAAAACTTACTAATATTTTTGTTTTAAAATCTAGATTTAGAATACAAGAATGGAACTTTTACCGGGACCGCCCTTTAATCTAGGCTTGATCTTCGTTGAAAACGATTGGACCTGGCTACTTCAAAAAAGTTTTTGAACTCAGTTGACGATGAAGATGATGACATCTGAATAGAAGCTTTCAGTGATGGCCGAGTCGAGATTGTTCTCGATTATTTAAAAAAAAAACTGAATCATTAAATTAAGCCTTCTAATATAGAGACTTTGTCACAAAATGGTGGCCATACTCAAATATTCAACATATATTGAAATAATTTTTTTATACATATACCATACCAAATTAAATATTTTTTTTAATTTTGTCTTTTTTTGAAAGATTTCTATGCCCTATTTTTGCAGTTCTTTTACAGAGCCCGGCAGATTTCGATGGGGTTTTCTGGTTACCCCTTCAATTTGACGTCATTACTTTAGCAAAATGTGTTCATAAACATTGCTTGTAAACTTTTCCAGGAAAAATTATCCAACAAAACATTTTGGCGAACTAGAAGGGGCTACTAGAACGCGTACAGGAATAAGGACAACACATCAGCATTTATAGGCATACCAGACAACATGTAAAGTGCAAGAAACAATGAATAGAAAACAAAATAAAAGCTTTAATTCAAAACTGGCGACCGACCCCCTGCTTTGTATAGGAAACACTTTACTTTAACAAAACAAAAATTCTGTTGATCCAGTTGGGCTAATCTGAAGATTTCCTAAAAATTTCATCAAAATCGGTATAGAATATGTAAATACATACATTTTTATTGAGTGGAATGAGTGCTTCCTTAAAAAAATTAAGTTTGAACAAAAAAAAATTTGAGTTCGAGATGGGGGCCCTATAAAATTTTTCTAGAAACATTACGTAAAAAAAATATAATTAGTAGGTTCACATGAATGTATTTTTCTTAAAATCTTATAATATATATGTACCTATGTAATGTACATCCATTCTACACAAATTTTGTTTCATTGTTCAATGAACAGTAATGGAGGTTGAATTGGATTTGGGGGCCCCCTGACACCGGGGGCCCGGGATGGACCCCCCCCCCACCCCTACCTTAGTCCACCAGTGTGTATATTGTAATATTTTACTACGGGTTCGCAAATAAAACTTATTTCCTTTATTCAATTTAATTAAAAATTAAAATTAATTAATTAATTAAAATTAAAAATTAAATTACACATTCTATTGTGTTTTTTGACAAATAATAATTGTAACTATTAAAGGAGAATGGTCAAAGTGGTCTACCTACTCAACAGTAATGTGTCATACATCGTTGAAAAGGTAATTACGTGTACATCAATTACTTATATGGACGTAAAGCTCTAAACCATGGGGTTCGGAAGATATTGCCCTTCAAAGCACTGAATAAGACAGTTATGCAACTCTACATTTGCAGCTTGTCGTACCACCCACAGTAAAGTGTCATACATTGTTGAAAAGATTATTACGAGTACTTCATTTTGTTAAAGATCCGTTAAGACGTATGTAGGTAATGGGGTTCAAAAGATATTAAGCCATCAAAAACGCCAAAATAAAATAATGCAATTCATTGGTAACTGGTCTACCAACTCAACAGTAATCTTTCATACATCGTTGTAAAAGTTATTACGCGTGCTTCTTTTCATTATACGGCCATTAAGCTTTTTGGCTTCAAAGCATCAAAAACAACAATAATGCAATTTCTCATTGGAAAATGGTCTACCAACTCAACAGTAATGTGTGAAACGTTAGTGAAAAGGTTATTGAGTGTACTTAATTATTGTATACAACCGATTAAGTGTAGGTAGTGGCGTTCGAGAGGTATTTGGCAAAAATGGGTATATGAAGCTGCTGCACCTACTTAACAGAAATGTGAAACATATAGCGTTGAAAAGTGTTAGGCATGTAGTTTAGGTTTTTGAAAGCCGTTAAGATGTAGACCATGGGGTTCGAGAGGTATTTGGCCCTAAAAATCGGCAAAAAGAATAACAGTGCAATTATTCAGTGGAAATGGTCTACCGACTCAACAGTAATGCGTCATACATTTTTGAAAAGGTAATTGCAATTGCATCATTTCATAATAAAGCCGATACGCTGTAAGTCATGGGGTTCAAGAGATATTCCGCTTCAAAGAACCAACTGCAGCATTTCCTCATTGAACCCCCCAAAACCCCCCCCTGCGTTCGCGCCTGGTATGACACTTTACTGTGGGTTGTACGATAAGCTGCAAATGAAGAGTTGCATTACTGTCTTATTCGGTGCTTTGAAGGGCAATATCTTTTTTTAACCCCATGATTTAGTTTAGGTTTTAGTTGATGTACACATCATAACATTTTCAACGAGGTATGACACATTTGTGTTGAGTAGGTATGCCAGCTCCCATATATTTTCACCTATTCTCCTTTCCGTAAAAAAATGCGCTTGAAATCACGCATTGTACTTAGGTTCCTGCTTGGCGAAACTTTTCAAAAATCAATTGTGCGTACAGAATACAAATAAAATGTAGGTATTCCCTCTGTTTTGTAATGCAACGTACGCGACAATTCAAATATATTCTTTCTAAAATAACGAATCGCGTACTAACTTTGTTTAATAATACCCATAACAATATTTGCAGAATGGAGACGAGTATCGTTAAAAATCTAAACTAGCTTTATTTTAAATTTATTACTTTTACGCACGTTTTTCCAAAACTTTTTAGATATTTTTTTGAAATATGTTTTATTTGAATGGCCCTTAGTTAAAATTGTTCATGCAGCTGTTAATGAAGTCTTTCTTAATTTTTGTATATATAAATAAATTTTGTATATCTAAATCAAAATCCAAACGACTAACGTTAGCCATTAACGATTCTTAAAAATTCTTAACGTTATGATATTTTCTGTTAACTCTGGACTTATTGTAAGTTGTGATGAAGACTCGCAACAAAATTTTTCAAAAGTTAGTAAATAATAAAGCAAATCAAACATAAGTTGCAGAATTCCAGTCGTAAAATTAAAAGTTGGTAAGTCAAAAAAAAAAGTTGCAAAGTTGGTTTTAATTGGATGTGTATTTTGTTTAAAGAAAAATTGTTGGTGGTATATTTACAGGAGAAAACAGACAGCGATAAAATTAAGACAGCAATGTTATATGACGCCTTGAAAGCAGGGAGTTGTGGTATTTTTGTTTAAAGACAAATATGTAAAGCGCTGATCGTAAAAAGCTATAAATTCTAATTATTATCTTCATCTATACAATATGTACAAAGAAATTTGGCCATATTAGGAGATAGGTTTGTTGGAATGTTGTATTGTCATAATTTCACTTTTTACCAAGTTACTTGTTTTTTGCATTATGATGTTCATCGATTCGTTTGCAGTTTTCCCATTCTACTTGAACGATCCTTAAAATTCTTAACGAATTTCTTTCAAAATGTCTTTTAGTATTCGGTCCTTAACGTGTTTTGTAGAAACTAATTCCTTTAAAACTCCGAACGAGTTGGTAGTTTTAGTTGTTGGTTTAACTTTCGGCAAAACTCTTAACGAGTATTGTTGTCAAAACTATTAACGAGTTTCATTGTCAATTAAAATAGAGTTCTATCGTGGCTTTAAAGTTCTCAACCAATTACTTTTAAAATTGGCTCACGTTGCCGACAGAATTCGTAACAAATTCTCTAAACGGGTTTTTTTTTTAAGACGTTGTGACTTTAACAATGACGGTCATCTTTTTGTACAATACAAAATATTAAAATTTTTCATTTTACCAAGTATCAAGCTAATATTATGACAATTTAACATTCAATCTTAAAGAGTCAGGAGTTGTTGTTGTTAGTTCTTTTGGTAATTTTATCAATTCTTATAAAAAAATCAGAAAATCAGAAGACAAATTGAAGCGTCTTTAACATGAAAATAGTGATAAAATCAGTCAAAAAAAAAAAAAAAACAGGTAGCTATGAGTTCAGGGAGCAATTAAATCAAAGGCGCTGAGCACAGGGAGTATAGAATGCTTCGTTGGAAGGATGCAGGGACTATAAGCACAGTAGGCGATTTTCCTGCAATGCTTAAAACACAGGGAACTTTAATTTATAGTGGCCTTTCTTTCAATTTGAGAGGGATTAAATTTGAAAAAAAAAAATAAGGATTACCATCACCGTCTGATACGTCATGTTTCTGTCATGTTGTTTATTTTTATTACAATAACTACATTAAATAATTAATTTTTCAAATTTCTAAATACTAAGTAAGTACTGTCTACGAGTAAATTATAACTTGTTATAAGCCTTAACGTAAGATTTATATAATTGATGAATCATGCGTATGTTGTGCCTTACGAAAGATTTTAATTTTTTTATCTTCAAGTTGTGCTAATATAACATATTATATATTATATGTATGTATATAATGAGTATTAAATTAAAATAAAATAAAATTTAATGCATTGTATTGCATTTTGCATTTAATATGTTTTTATTTAATTGTTACATGCAACGCGTTTCGGAATTTTATTTCATCTTCTGGCGAATTTGTGACTTTGTATTTCTTGTACACTTTATTCGATATTTCGTTAAGTTTTTATCGAACGTACGTTATGTGCGATCTTATTCGTATTTTTCGCACGTTAATTTGATAGCTTAAATGATTTGAAAATTTTGTGTTAAAAAATTCATAGAAAAAAATATTTTTAAAATGAAGGGAACTGATAATAATTTATTTTTTACTTATTTAAAGCGGCATTATATATATATATATATATATCACTGATAACAATCTTTGTAAATAAATGCACTAGATTCTGGTATTAAATTAATTTTTGAAATAAGAAGAGTTAAAGCGCTAAATAATAAAATGTTAAGTACGGTTTTCCAATAGCGGTCCATACTTTGACGGGCAAATTCCAATATTTTTTTTGTTGTGGGTTGTTGTCAGATTTGGAGCTGGCGCCATTTTGCCCCGAAAACTCACTCCACTGCTTCTTAAAGTACGAAAAACCGTCGAAAATGAAACGCCTAACCCCAATTTGTAACGAATTTCCCTCTAAAAATGCACAGAATTAGATGCAACATTAATTGTTCGGCTATTATCACGACGTGTCAGCATCTGCGGACCCCCGGGTCTTATTATCGTTCCATTAGATTCTAGATCTTGTATGAAATTACGGAAAAATGACTCAATCTCGAAATTTGCCTAAGAATAGCCCTACATCTTAGGATACCTGAACGAAAATCTTTAATTTTGGCCTTTTCCGTATCGCTTAAATGTATACCACGCGGCTTCTTTGTTTGTTATCTCGAAACTCATAATTAAATGAAGCTTAAACGAGATTTGCATAATGCGTTTATACTTCTGCAATAAGAAAAAAGCTTTTATTTTCTAAACAACGCTAGGGAAAATAACGGGGCTTTTTTTTACTCAATTCACTTGTTTACTGATGCCATTAAATAAAAAAAATAGTAAGGTGTCGCTTTCATTTCCAGTTATTTATAAAATGCATTTTTAAAGGTGCGTTTATACTTATGCAAAGAACTGTTTTAGTTAAAAAATGTGTTTCTATAGAAACTTGCTTGCCAGTACTGGCCCTTGTAGCCTCAGGGTTAAGTAAAATTTTGTGTATTAATTTCTGAAGTTTAAAGCAATACGAGACTGAAAATTCAAGAAAAACTCGAAAATGCTGACAATTATGTATGTACTTGATAGTTATTAATATTCGACTGACTCGTCCGACTTTTTTTGACTTCTCAAAAGAAAAGTCAACAAAAATCCTCAAAAATATTACATTTTTTAAAGATTTGTGGATCTTTCTTAAAGTCAAAAAAGTCTGTCGAATATGAACACCGCAATGGGAAAGCTTTTAATTTTGACAAAACTGAAAGCAATTTTTTGTTAATGTTGTCATAAGTTCCCGTTTCATTTTCGCTATTATTATTAAAATCCTTATTTGATGAATAAAGTTTATTTATTATTTTATTTTTCAATAAATCAGTTTAATATATTTTGTTCTAAGCAAAATATTAATTACCTCATCAATGTGGTATTGTTTTTGAAAAATCGAATTTTCAAAAAAAAAACAGAATTTATTATGTACTACCTATTTGTTTGATAAAAATAAATTTATAAAAAAAAGTTCAAAAATCGTAAGAGCGGTTTTCTAAAAAAAATAATTTTTTTATAAATAAAAATATTTTCTTAAAAACCCAACAATTATTTTTTTTTCGAAAAATTGTATATGAAATATTTTTTTAATTGTAGGGACCTTTTGTATAAGAAATTTAGCTGTAATCGGTGTAGCCGTTAAAGAAAAAACTAAAAAATCAGTTTTATGAAAGGTACCGTTAGTAAATGTTATTTGTAACATTTCTTATTATTAAAATATTGGCCATACTTTTAGTAGTAATTTCAATTTTTTGTATCAAAATTGTTAGAGCCGTTTTCGGTATAAATTACTTTTTTCATAATATAGTTGTATGGCAGGTAGTTACCGTTATCCTCAAATAACCTAAGTCCAAATTTTGAAGAAATTCACTTAAGTGGCTTTGGCTGCAGGTCGAGATACAGACCGACAGGCTGACAGACAGACAGATAGGGAGACCGACAGAAAGAATTGCGGGTCCCACTTTTTTCGCATTCTATATCATATCATCAGGTAAAATTATTCAAGTTCGATTTTTTGCACAAATCCTAAACTAGCCCTATACCTATAATATCGAAGTAAAAAATGGTTCTTAACGGTTTCTCAATAAATATTATTTTTGGTTTTGGCTTAGCCATTCTAGAAAGTGTAAACGAATATTACCAAATTTCAAAATAATTGTCCGAGAGTACCTACATTACCTATTTATTTTTTTCTTACAAAAAAAAAAAATGATTTCTTTTTTGAAAATGTCAAGAAAACAGTTTTTCAAAAATGTTGGTATAAAATACTATTTTAACATTTTAGAAGCTCTCCATATAAAAAATTGATAAAATCAACTAAATAATTTTCCATAAATTTAAAACCAAAAAAGAGGGCTCTACCAAATGTATGTATACTTATGTGTATATATGTGTCTACAATTAATAACTCTTTATTGAAAAAAAAAAACAACAAAAATAGCTTTTTCGGTATAAGTTTTTTTTGCAAATCCTACGAGCTTATTTTGAAGAATTAAAAATTTTAAATAGCAGCTACAAAAAATTGTATGTACATAGGTAACAAACAAAAATGTGGACAATATCCAAATGACACAATGCACCAAGTTTGAAGAAAATCCATCAAGCCGTTTAGGCTGCACCTACGAGGAGAAACAGATTTGCGAGACCATTGTTATAGCAATAGCAAGTTTGATCAAAATCTCGTGTTCAATTTTGTTTACGAATCTATAACTTGTTACATACATTACATACATACATACATAATATTCATACAAACACTGCGCTCCACTTGAATAGAAACACACTTTTTTTTTACTATCTGCGACTGTAGTGCTTTGGTTAATTTATAAATTCACCTTTTGGTTTTAGTGCCAAAAATCTATTGCGAATAAAACTGCAGGGTCAGAATAATTCAGGAAATTTTTTACCACTTTTCTAATTACTTCATTTAAAACACTGATTTTTTTTGCGCTACGTGAATAGAAACATTCTCTTAAATAAGGAACAAAAATACAGTAAAAGAGGGTAGTTTTTTATTTGTAATTATATTTTCATAATTTGTGCTACCACCTTGATTTGAAATCACCTGTAAAACCCTGTTGGAGACTGAATAATGCAGTTATTTTATATAATTTATAGAAATTGCACTTCATGCTTCTTTGATTGCAGCAGTAAGTGATTCTTTGTCCTCATATTGTCTATCAGAATCGTAAACTCTACGAACCATCCATCCCCATACGTTTTAAATAATATTTAGGTCCGGAGAATACGGTGGACATTGAAGTAAGGTAACATTTTTCTCGGATATCCAACTGTAAATGATCCTTGCGTTGAGGATTGGCACGTTGTCTTGTTTCAATGTCTATGATATTGGTCCAAAGGCATCGGTAAACTTAGGAAAAGCTTCTTGCAATATTTCCTTCTAGGAGTTTGCCGTCATTTTCAATGTTGGAAACTCCAGATGAATTGTTGCAAACCAGTCAATCGCACCCAACACCATTACACCGCCTTCTCGGCTTTGGTGGCGATCCAGAAACCTTGGTTCCTTCCTCAGAACATGAAAATAGTTAATTTATCCATCCGGACCATCTAAATTAAATATTGTTCATCAGAAAATACCACTTTTGTCCACTCTTCCTCCCACGTCATATTCATCATACAAAAATCTATTATATTGTCTCTCCGTATTGGATTTAACGTTGGTTATTTTTTTTTTCAATTGTAGGTGCTTTAAATGTTGTGACCCACGAATAGCACGTCTAATAGTGTTAAGACTCGCTGTAACACCACTCTTCGCCTTGATTTTAGCAGTAGAGTCGCTTGAATTTAAAGCCAGTCTAATGATCTTTCTTCGGCCTGCTTCTGTTGTGGCTCTTGATTGCCTACCTAAAACATTTTGTCCAGTTTTCTTTATTTCTATTATTTTTTTGGCTATTGTGCGTAGAGGAAGCTTGTTTTCCGCGTGTACTTCTATTTTTGCTTTTTTCTGTAGGGTTTAATGGTTTTCCGCAGCGCATCTTTTCTTTGATAAAACAATTATTATTTTGAATCTACACTTGCATTATTAGAACAATATTTTTTCTTCTTACCTTAATCTATAGAGACAAAACTTACACTGTTTCTTTTCAAGTGGCGCAAAAAAAAAAATAACAGTGGCGCAAAAAAAAAACAGTGGTGCAAAATTTTAAACAACCTATTGTTAAGGGCTTAGCAATTTACTAGTAAGTAATTTTCTAAATATTTAGCAATTTACTAACTATTTCAAAATGTTTAACCTTTTTTTTACGATTTGCTAACTAGAAGTCAGAAGTCACATTTGCTTTGGAATACTCTTGGAATACGTATACCACATTCCAAATATGCACATTTCAAGAGTGAACCTGAGGGAACCTGGCGATGCTATAAAATCCCGATTTTATTTCATTTGACGGAGATTTAATAAAGTGTGGGAGCAACGAAGCAATTTGTTTCGAAATGTTTTTTATACTGTGGACTAGACCATTCCATGTAATGCCCCTATAAGATTTATTGTTGAACATAGGCACAAATATATCCTTTGTGTTCCATTAGGTAGTTTAACTTACCAACACCAAAATTTCGCCCAAAAAAGTGTAATGTAATATTTGGAATTCTGGTGATTTCAGAAGCCCACGGTTTACAATTCGGGCTTGGATGTTAAGGTTTCCATGTTCTAACCAAGAACCGAACTGTTGTCTTGTCAAACTTCCATGTGGAGTAAGATTCTCCATCGTCCAGCCCTTCAAAAGGATGTGCTCGGGATTTAAAACTTCGCACTTTTCTGCACAACCCTAAATCTTCAAATACCAAATATCGAAATCTTCGTCTTCCGAAAATATTTTATACTATTTAATTTACTTTAAAAAATCAATTAAAGCTTACGAGTCATACAAAAAAAAACACAATTCACTTTTCCAATTGAAATGGGTAATACATTTTTTTCGAGGAAAATGAAAATGACAGATGTCGTATGGATTAAGCAAATTGCTTAAAGTAAAAGTAACCATTTCGTGATTTTAACTTAAGTAAATTGTTAAGAGATATAACGAGGTTAAAATCGTTTAAAATTAGCAAAATCTACTTTTTAACTTAGTAAATTACTTAAATGGCTTTAACAATTTACTAAATCGTTTAAAATTTTGCGCCAGTGTATTTAATGAAGTAATTAGAAAAGTGGTAAAAAATAACCTAATGGTATTTTCCTGAATTATTATGTCCCTGCAGGACATTCACCAAAAGGTGAATTTATAAATTTACCAAAGCGCTACACGCGCTGATAGTAAAAAAAAAATTTGTTCATATTCAAGTGGAGCGGAGTGTACTTAGTTCCTTTATAACGCAATTATATATTTCTTGGAAAAAGACAGTTTAAAAAAAAAATACTAAGGTACGGAAGAATAAGAATAGAAGGGATGATAAGAAATTTAATAATAAAGGAAGCGAAGTTTTGGAGTAAGAGATTGATTAACAAACTTTCGAAAAGCCTGTATAGCTTAGGCACATGCAGTGTTAGTATACCTATTTAAAATTTTCAAACGAAAAAAAGTAGGTACCTACTTTACTTTATTTACAAAAATCGGAAGAGAATATAATGCGCTTCCATCTCGTCAACCTTGGAATTATGTAAAACCACACAATTTTTCAACAGGCTAGATTTGTAATTTACCTAATTGTAATTCCCAGCTTAAAATTGTCAAGCTTTCTTGTATATAAGTGTAGCTACTTCTGTAGCTACTGCCGAAGAACTCAGCAAATTTTCCAAAAAATTAAAAATGTTTACTTAATTTCGATGGCAACAAAAAAACGCTTGAGGAGCTTGTGAGTTCCTTTGACATATTTTGTTTGGTTCCAGAGATCCACCTACAAGCAGTAGTTGATTTACAGTGTCCAGAAGTTAACAAAATAAGCGGAGCAAAATGCCTTCAGTTTTATAACATTAGTCGTGTGGCTATTTTCGTTACCTACATCCCACATAAATATCAACGTTTTTGTTTTAATTCCCGGGGAAATGCTTTCCTTTTCCCTACTCTCTTATTCTAACTATTAATTCCCGGGAATTTAGTTCCCTTTTCCTTATTTTAAGCAAACTTCGAATATGAGAAATAATACAACGAGGAAAAAGCTGGCATTCCAAATGTTCACAAAGTGGAAAATGTAATTATATTTGATGTGACGAGCATTTTAATTTTTGGGGAACAAATCTCCCGGGGAAGTTATTTTCCCGGGAATATTTAGAATTGTGCTGAATAGCTTACCAAATTGTTATTATTTTATTACATCAAATGGCCTACATACCTACCTATAATACAAAAATAAAAACACATTATTTATCAAACACGTCTAATCTGTTTTTTTTTTTTTTTAATAATTAATAGATGGTGTTCACATTGACAAAAGAAAACGTCAACAAAATCCACAAATTTTTATTTTTTTTTTTAATTTACTAGGTACTTTTCTCACTTTATTACTATGAAGTGGGAGTGAGATAAATTTCAGAGAAGTCAAAAATAGTCGGAAGAGTCAGTCCAATGTGAACACCGTCATAGATATGAAAAGTAGTCAATATTATGACAATTTTTTTCAGAATCATGAAGCGAAGTCATAAAGAATCGACTTATGTAGGTGTGTACAGTACATGCTTAGGAAGCTACATCATGTACCTATGTAGGTACACTTCTTAAATATAATAATGAATTTTTAATAAGTTACTCACCCTTTACTACTTTTCAATTCTTCAATTTTTCAAATATTACCGCCAAATAAAATTAACACAAATAAACACCGATAAACATTTTTTTATTTAAAAGCAAATTTTGCAAAAAAATCACAATTAGGCAACCGATTTCATTAATTTTTTTTTTAATAAATATTTACTTTATCACTTCGTTAACAATTTTATTTAGTTTTTATTATCGTAACTTCGAAATTTATATTTTTAATAATTTTTGTTTTTTAATTTGACCAAGGAGGAGAACAGTGAATTGACTGAACTAAGTTGTTTAATCTTGCAAAACAAATGCTGTTGCAGCCAGCGTTGCCGTTTGGCCACTAAAGCGGCCAAATGGCCCCTTTTTTGGGTTAAATCCCCGTGGCCCCGACTTTTTCAGAAATTGGCCCGTTTTTACGATTTCACTCTTAATTTAATAATTTTCGTTTAGAAAAAATACCACACAAAATTTCTTTTCGCAAAACGCTGTCGTTTAGCTACAAAATTTGAATTAGCAACGCATAATGATAGCAGGAAGGGACAATTTATATTCGAATTATTTGGAAAACTTAAACAGTTATATAGTTTTGTTTTGTTGCAAGAAGTCAGTTTTTTCCTGTGTCAAAAATATCGAATTAAAAATTAAAAAAAGAAAAAACGTGAAGAGGAAATTTATTTTTTAATATTTTGTGAAATAATCATAAAAATAAACCATTTCGGTTTAACTACTGTACACTCTTTTGTTTCGTGTGAACGTGTTGTCGAATTTTTATATTTTGTCCCCTTATTTTGTCTCGGGCCCCTTTTTGGGCCCCTTTTTCAATTTGTCCAGCGGCAACACTGGTTGCAGCTGCAGTGGGTGTAGTGTGCGATGGACGAGCAGTCTTTTCAGGATGACAACAAAAATTCTCAGAGAAAATATTTGTGATATAGGAAGGAAATAGGTGAGGGCGAAGGTGATAGAAATAGTAGGAGTTCATGGAACATGTGGTGAAAAGAAATGTAGAATTGGCGCTGTGGGTGTGGACTGCCTGTTGATATAATGGGTGGATGGGTTGTTGGTTGAATCGCGATTCGGTGATTAACGTTCATAGCATTTAGCATTAAGGACAAATAGCACGGTACACTTTTCTTTCACAGTTCGTTAGAATGGGTCATTAGGCATCTATTTGGGATTCTTAAGAAAAAATGACCAAGTGCCAAGGCCGCCATATTGTATGTACCTAAGAGCATTTTACACTTTTGATATAAAAGGTTGAATTAAAACTAGAAATAGATTTGTGGATTGAGTTAAAACAATAAAACATTCTTAAGGACTGGGGCGGTCTATGTATTTCCCCCTGTCTAAACTGAAGGGGAAATTCCTAGAAAAAAGTAATTTGAACATACAAAAACATTGAAAAAGAATGGGATCACTAACAATCTGCATTTTCAAAAAAGTTGTTTTAGTGAATTTAGTTTTTGGAAAATATGGGTATCTATTTGTTTTCAAACTAGTTTATTTTTCAAATAGTTGTGTAGGTATATAATATATGTAGGTGCTACCTAATTAATAGTATTTTTATTTTTAATATTCAATGCTCTTAATAATTGTTAGTCGAATGCCGAAAAATGTACAATTACAGTGACATTTTTGGATTTGAAACATTTTTTTTATATGAATTGTAACGTCAAGAAGATGGACTTTATTGAGGTTCGCTTTAAGGATGAATATTTTTCAAAAAATAGCCATTAACATGGTGGAATGGGATTAAAACAACAGGTTTAGCTAACCAAAACTGCGAATTTATTTCAAGTATTACGTTTTAAGTTAATGAACATTTAAAACACAAGTAATTGAATTTAAACTTACCATAAAAATACTTAATAATTTTTATCATGAAATAAGTTATACCTATATGTGTAGACCTGGAAAGCCCATTACCATTTTAACGTTTTTTAAACATTTTATTTTAACAACAATTTATTTTTAATAAAGAGGCCCCCCATCAACCATGTTCTGGTGATTATTTTATGAGATTTTTCTAGAATAAGGTAACGATAAAAAAAAAATCAACAATTGAACCACACTAAATCCACGCCCTCAAATAAATGAAACACTTTTCTACTTGATTTTTCTTCTCATAATTTTATTTTGTTTCTTTCTTATAATTATGATTTATATAATAAACTATTTTTTTTTTGTATCTTTTATTATTTCATTACAATATTGTATAAAAATATTTACATAAAACATTTTAACAAATAAGATTAATAAAAAACAATAGAAAAAATTTTCTTTTATGTACGTTTATGTTTGCCATGATTATTTTTGTTTATTTCTTGTTAAACTAAATTTATTTTGATTTGATGTATTTTTTTTTTTTATTTTTGTATTCAAGTATTTTTTTATTTATTTTACAGTTTGTTTTAAATTAATGGTATGGTTGTTCTTACAAAAAAAGATTAATTTTCTTTTTGCCTTAATAAATGTGTGTGTTAATTATGATTGTTATTTTAGCTATTAGATATTTTAAGATTTTTGGCAAACGATGTTATTTTTTTGTTCTTTGTTTCTTATTTTTTTTTATTTTGTCTAATTGATTACATACAAAACTTAACAATATAAACAATAATAATTTAATTCGTATAATATTTTTGATTTTCTAGTTACATTTATAAAAAAAATAATAATTTTTTGTTTAATTTTACTTTAATTTGATAAGTAACAAAAATTTAAACATTATCTTTATCTATTTACAATGAAACAAATTTACAATTTTTATTAGGTAAGTTTTAAATGCTTTGTGTTTTTTCTTGTAATTCCCTTTTTTTAGGTTATTTTCAATTAACTGACAAAAATTTTTGTTATTGAGTTTTATTACGTTTTTTTTTTTAATATACATTTATAATACTAATGCATTGTAGTACAGGTGAGTATATAAAATCATTAATAAAACAATATATTTTGTGGAAAAATAATTAAATAATAAAGTCAAGTTATGTTAAAATTTTACATTCTAAAGGTTTTTGTATTTACTCATTATTTTCCGATGTCACTTCCTTTCGAAAAAATTCGATACTTACGAAAAATTTAATACAAACGTACTTGAAAAACTAGTTTTTTTTGTGTAATTAGTAAAAAAAAAACATTTAAAAACAATACTTCAATTCATTTAAATCTTCAATTGAAAAAAAATACTGTTACAAGAATATTGAAACAAATAAAGCATTTGCATCACCTGTATTTACACATGCAATTATATAGAAATATTTAAAAACTATTTTTTTTTCAAGTTATTATGTTTAATATCAATACCAGATATTTTTTTTACTATAAGAACCCCACTTATTTTTTGGATAAGAAAGAAGAAATCTATGAAACAAAGTTTTGAGATTTTATCCTAAGAGTAAATATTATACCCATTCTTATAATATATTATTATTATAATTGTTATGAATTAAACTATTTTCTTTTTTTCGATTCTCTATTAATAATATACAAAAGAATAATTATTCTATATTTGTTTTTTTTTTTTTATGTTGACTGTTGTTAATTTTCTTTTCCACCCGACTGTTATATTAGTTGTAAAAAGTATTCACAAGTGTTTCTCTATGGGGGATTTATACAATTACACAACCTCCATATGGATATACGCCAGGAATATACTATAGCCAATCGAAATGATTGCCATTATACTATGAAGATGGGTTTGATATGACTTTGTCGACGATCCGACATGACCATGGTACATCGCCGCTGGGTTATCACCTGAAAGGATACAATTTAAATAATATTATTAGAATTTAAAATGAATTGATTGAGTTATGGGAGTAGGTAGAGATAAAAAAGTAATTTGCACTGAAATGGTGGCTATAAATTAAGTGGACGTGGGCTTACTGACAATAATAAAAATGTTTCAATGAATATCAAATGATGGTTGAGCTTTTGGATTGTGGAAATGGCAGGATGTGGTATGTTATTGATTAGAATCGCGATTTATTGATTAATGTATGTATGCACCTAATAGGAATTGTTTTGCATCGATGTATTAAATAGAAATTAATTTGATTAGGACATTTTTTGATTTAAGTAGCTATAACATAGCAGATACATACTAGGGGGAACACGATATCCTGTTTAACTTTGCAATATACAGGGTGTACCTAACCTAATTCCTTAGTGATAATTTAAGGACATATCTTCGATATTGACATCATTTGCTGGGGATTTAAGATTATGTTATGTTAACGGAAATTGCCCTGTTAATACTAATAGTAGATTAAATAATAGACATACCGTTTTGTTATGTTTTTTTTTCCTTATGAAAGTATAACGATGACAAAAGTAAAAATCAACAACAAGTTTTCCATAGATTTTGTGAGTTCAGAAACTGTTATAACTTATTTCTGTATTAATTTAGTTCACAAATAAAATAATAATTATCTAAAAGCATCAAACAAAATTGCCTTTCGAGCTAAATAAAAATAATCGTGTTATTTTTAAATTTGTATGGCTGGTAGCGAAGAGCGGGGCCAAAATTAGCACTATTTACTAAAACCGATTCAAAGCTCTAGTGCAAGTGCAATGTGTTAAGTGGGAACCCTGATAATATCCCTCGATAATACATGTAGTTAGAGTTTCAAACTAAAGTTAATGCTGCAGCTGTTGCTGCCATAACGAAATGAGTGAGTGCATTACGGGTTTTTTAAAATCTAATCCAGCGGACATTCAGACTAACAAAGCGACAAAGCGGGTTGCTTGAGAAAAATATTTTGCAAACATTTACATCCGCGATAATTGGATAGAATCCATGGGCTCAGCGAAAAAAAAAACATGCAATGTCATACAAATGACCACTTTTTCTTCACTTTGAAACTAAAAAAAAAAAAAACATTTCAAATAGAAAAATCTCTATTGAGATTCTTGAGCTTCAATATTTAAAGATCGACCTCTTCTTAATATTTTTTAAATGTTCTGTATTTTATTTCGAAAACAAAAGGCTAGCCTCAACCTCAAAACTTTATACCCCGATGGAAAGTCCTGTAAACATGGAGATATGGAGAAGAATAAGGATTTGCTGGACCTCCTGCAGTTTTTACCGTCAATAATACCGTAATAATAATTCTATTGCAAATACCGCAAGGACTTTTATGAGTCCTATAACACTTCTGAAAGTAAAAACAAATGTTCAATTTTAACTTAGGGGCCAGTTATAGCTATCATTGAAAACCATCATTGAAAAAGTTGGCTGTTGATTTTGAGACCCTTCGAAAGTTTAATCATTGAATATTTTAATGCAGAACTATAGCTTACGACTTCAAAATTATTTCTCCTTCAAAAAAAATTAATTTTGACCCATATCTTCCCCATAGCGTAACTTTTAATTTTTTCAATGATCATTGGTAAGGTAGTTCATCATTGAAAAATTAAAAGGCACGTTATGGGGAAGATATGAGTCAAAATGAATTTTTTTTTAGAGGTTAAATAATTTTTAAGTCGTAAGCTATATTTCTGCATTAAAATATTCAATGATTAAATATTCGAAAGGTCTCAAAATCAACAGTTAACTTTTTCAATGATGGTTTTCAATGATAGCTATAACTGGCACCTTAATTAACAAAAAAATAATTAATAATAAAATAAAAATACAAAATACAAAATACACAAAAACTTGTTTTATTTACAAATCTTTGTCCTCTCTTTTCAATTTTTTTTTAATTCTTTTTTTAACATTTTTACTTTGTGCAATGATAGGCTATCTGACTTTAAAATCAGTTTAAATGGTATTTTGAAGGATTATGAATCCAAAAACAAAACCCTGTTATTTTTTGAGCATATTGCAAAAATAAAATCAAAGTTATAGTCTTGAAGACGGCCATAGGACGACCTACCCTCATCTCTTTACCAGATGAGGGGTATACAGTTTTTTAGATAGTGTCCAAACAAACAGTTATTGCATGGGTTGCCTAAAAAATAATGGGCCCTTCATAGGGTTGGCACGGTTTAAAGGACAATTTTTGCGTTTATTCATTATCTGATTGCCATAAAGAAATAAAAAAAAATATAATATGAACGGAAATTTAATATAACAAAATTTAAATTAGGGATTTTTTGAAATTTTAAATTTAAGTAGGGTAAATTAGGGTGAACGTATTAAAAGGTCGAAATCTTATTTTCTAAACGGTAAGACATAGCGAAATAATGTTTTTTGCAATCGATAGATTTTATTGAATAAATGAAAGTTTTACATGACAACAAAAATTGTCAAAAATATACAACTCGAAATATGAAGGTTTGAAAGTCAAAAACGGCGAAATAGACGTTTGAAAAAAAAAATTACTATAAATCAGTGTGACGTTCTATTGAAATATATGGTATGTTGTCATGAAGGTGATTAATAAACAGATAATAGGTATCTACCAAATTTTTAATTGAAGCTTTTGTTGTGGCAAAGTGAATTTTTGAAAAATATTTTTTTTTTTAAATTTATAGGTTGTTTTATTTTTATTTTTGTACCATTTGGTATTTTCATTGAAATAAACATCAGAGAAATCATATTTACTACTCCGTGTCATACAGATGTCTATAATATATGTATATAATGTATATGTAGGTATATAAGATGCATGTACTGCACTTTTTTATCAGAGTCTTGCATATTTTGGATCCTCTATGCTATAATCGTTTGATAAAGTACCTCAATAAATTCTAATTAAACTGTGTTTAAGTAATGCATCTGAAATTCACATCATATTTGGCTGCTATGTAAGACCTTCGGTACAAGTATTCCATCCAGCATAACAGATCCTTTTCAATCTAAACCTGCTTATTCCTTGGAAAGCTTAAAAAACTATCTAAATAGAAGTAACTAATTTTATTTTTTCAATTTTTTTTCATCTTCATTATTGTTTTAAGGAGGTTTCGAACAGGTTTTTGACAAAGCACTGGGAAAATGTCAATTTTGATAAGATATTCCGAAGGAAACAAATGTATAGGCATCTGTATGGCAGAGAGTAGTACATGCGTGTTTTCTCTGACGCAAAGAGAAATATTAAAGTGCGGCAACCATGAGTTTTAACCAAGTTTTTGTAGAAATCCTGGTACTATTATGATTATATGGGAGAATTATCTGTATTTTGATGTTAATTTCAATGAAAATACCAAAGGGTACACAAATAAAATTAAAACAACCTATAAGTTAAGAAAAAAAAAATTATTTTTCAAAAATTCAAAATTTATTAATCAGCTTCATGACAACATACCACACATTTCAATTGAACGTCACACAAATTTATATCAAATTTTTTCTCCAACATCTAATTCGCCATTTTTAACTTTAAAACGTTCATATCTCGAGTTGTAAATTTTTGACCATTTTTGTTGTCATATAAAACTTTTATGTATACAATAAAATCTGTCGACTGCAAACAAAATTATTTCGCTATGACTTACCGTTTAGAAAATAAGATTTCAACCTTTTAATACGTTCACCCTAATTTACCCTACTTAAATTTAAAATTTCAAAAAATCCCTAATTTGAAATTTGTCATATTAAATTGCCGTTCATATTTTATTTTTTTAATTTCTTTATGGCTTACCACATAAGCGCAATCAGATAATTGAATAAACGCAAAAATTGACCTTTAACCGTGGCAACCCTATGAAGGGCCCACTATTTTTTAGGCAACCCATACGCAAACTGTTTGTTTGGACACTATCTAAAAAAAACTGTATACCCCTCATCTGCTAAAGAGATGAGGGTAGGTCGCCTTATGACCGTCTCCCCGACTATTATGTTTCTGTGTTTTAAAACTACACGTGTTTAAAAACAACCTGTTTCTTATTTTTGCTCTACTGAAAATAATGACAGATGCAGTTAGGCCACTTTTGTACTCACGGCCTCATTTCATCCTGAAATATTTCACAGTACAAAGTGCCTTCCAAATGTTCATATACAACAATTATATACATGGTGATCCACAAAAGGTGTGCCAAAAAGATAGAGCGTGAGTCGACACAACAAAAAAAAATCATATAGGAAGGGGGGGTCTATTTCACCCTGTTTAGACTTAGTCTTTTCTTTTTAAATAAAGTTATTTTTATCAACAGTTTTTGAAAAATTAATTTTCAAACTAATTTTTTTCATAATTTTACGTAATTAATACTAGTTTTGTTATCAAAATTCAATGTTCTTATGAATTTTTGTCAAGCAATGAAAACCGGATGATTCTAGGACTTTAACTTTTCAAGATATTAAAAATAAATGAGCCAAGAAGAATCCGGTTAAGTAATCATTTCGGGAACCAGTTGATTATCATTAAATTCGTTTTCTCTTGTTTTAACTAAGATGTTGGTTTCATTATTTTTTAGTATCTTGAGAAATAAATGTCCTTGAATCATAGCGTTTTCAGTGTTTGAGTAAGAATTTATAAATAAAAAAAAAACAATTATATGCTTCCTATCAACCCGTTCTCCTAATTGAACTTAAAAAAGAATTTGATCTTCTTTTCTTAAAAATTACATATGTACATAGGTAGCTATTATCAAATTAGAAACAATTTTCTGTTCCAAATATGAAAAAATAGCTTATTGCCTCTAGATCGATGTATCGCAAGCCAAAAGACAAGATTTTTTGTTTTTATTAAAAAAAAAATTAATTATTTTTGACTCTAGACTCTAATGTTAAAGAAGATTTATTGACCAATTTAGAACTTTAAAAGTGAATGTGAAGAAAATATAAGATTTGTATCCTATCCACTTTCGGTATTTTACCTTATGGTTAATAGCTAACCTTTTTCTAAAAGCTTAAACACGCGACTTAAATAAAAACATAATATATACTAACCATACTTGTCCTAGAAAGCAAGGAAAAAAAAATGAATTCTGGTATTTTTTTTTTTAACTCTATACCTAACTAAAACCATAACGAAAAGGAGAACTAGTATGCGTTGTTGGGAAAAACTGAACGAGGAATAATAATTACACCCTTACATCCGTTTAAAAAAAAATTATGAAAATTAAAAGTCTGTACCGTGGACTACCACCACACTTGGTGTAAGTTTATGGCATCAAACCACCATGCTGTACCACAACAACCACATGTGAGCTATGGGACATTTTTTTATACCATGCTTTTTTTTATTATAGCCAGTGTTAAAATGAATTTGTCCCACCGAAATAAGACCACACCAGCAAAAAAAAAAAAAAAAACAACATGCTACAGAAAGCTTTATTTTTTTATTTTACAATAATTAAGAAAATTCTTTGTCGAGGCTTTCTTTTGGGGTGATTAAACACATTCAATCAAAAGATTGACTAAATGATGTTTGAGTATGGGTTTCGGGTACGGAAAATTATTGATTTATATATAAATAAACAAATCAATTATCATAAGAAGATGAAGAAATTTAAATATTAAAATATTGAAATTACTTCTGAATGAATAAAATTCAATTAAAAAGTAAAATAATAGTCGGTAAACATCGACCAAAATTTGTGTCTTAGTAGGGTATAACAGACTAACTGAAGAGCCAACTGTTATAGCTTGGGCGAAACACAATTATTTCTAGAGTTGAGGTCACTTGTACTTTTTAATCAAATCAATTATCTTTACCTAAAAAAAATAAATGAAAAAATGAGTCTGGGGTCGACCCACACTAGTAACTTCCCATTGGTGCACTTGAAAACCATACATATCGTCGCTGTTTAAGAAAACCGGCATACAAAAAACACGATTTTTGAGTTAATGATGTCAATCCACTAACAAATAAAAAATCTCTATCTTTCTGTCACTTACTGTAGCACTTCGGAATCCCGCTAGATGGACTTTGGTCCAATTGGCACATCTTTCGTTTTTATTGTTTGTTTATGATCAACAATGACATCATAATTTAATTTCTGCCATTATCTTGAGGTGAATAAATAAATAAATTGGGTAGCACAACGGCTCGTGAAGAACCAGGGCCTAGTGACTAACAACTCGCAACCATTCCTGTGTGCACCTGTCAACAGGAATGGAAAGGACCTACAATTTTATGCCGAATCCGAACGGCTAGACGAGAAGCACTTATTCGTGACAAGTGATACTCTCGGCGGATTTGTCAATTCCTCGCAAGAGGCAGTAGCCCCGAAAAAAAACTTTTTTGTTTTTAGGTGGACGAGGCTGGGAAGCGAACCCAGACCTCCAGCGTGGCAGTCGAACACACTAACCATTACGCTACTGTATTTGTGGTAGATCGACACAAAAAGCCGGTACAAAAGGGTTAACAATCCTTTAAACAAAATAACAAAATCATGCTCTATCGTTGTCAAAAAATACATTGATCATTTCGGTATGAACTGGAAAAGACGTATGACACCGAGTTTGGCAAAAGTTCCCTGTATAAACGGTCTTCCAAAAATTCACAAGCGGTGGAAAAATATCGACCAATTATTGTAAGCAACATAAATGCACCATGCAACGAACTTTCGAAATGGCTGTGTAAGCAATGTGCTACATTAAAGCAATTTGATATATATTCAGTAAAGATAGGCATTGAATTAACTCAAAAAATGAAAAACATAACGCTTGCTGAATGCTGATGGGGAATTTTAGTCTTCTTTGCCATCTCTTCATTTTTTACCAGTGTTCCAGTTCGAGATGCGCTAAAATTTTAAGACTATGGCTAGACAAAGAACAGTTGAATCCGATCACAGCTGACGCTTTGTAAATTATTTTCAATTTCGAGAGATTTTTTATCAGCCAACCCAAGGCATGGCTATGGGAAATAGTTTATCTCCATTTTTGCGTAATCTATTTGTGATAAGCGTCGAGGAATTATTAGCCAAAAATGATTTGTTTCCCAAAACTTGATTTGGGTATGTTGATTAGACTAGCAATCGTCCACGAGAAAAAAGTCCAAGGAATATTAAACTTTATTAACAGTGCCGATATAAACATTCAATTCACTCTGGAGCTTGAACAAAATAAGGCTCTTGCATTTCTGGATCTTTCGTTGTAACATGGTGGAAATGGGATGATTGAATTTGACATATACCGAAAATTACGTCCATAGATCGCTTTTTAACCATTGAATCAAACCATTGTACATCACATAAACACGCAGCGTTTAATTCAATTGTACACCGAATGTGCAATGTCCCCCACTGAGACAACACAATTAAAAATGAAACTAATCGTATCTAGAAATCGCTAAAAAGAATGAGTATTCAAAATTGCTAGTAGACTGACTTATAAGGAAACATATGAATAAAAAGTGGAAAAATCACATCACTTCCCTCTTGCCCCGATAAAAGAAATTCCTAAACGAGTGTCAATTAATATGCATGCTCGTATCCAAAATGAGCTTAAAAAATGCTTGACTAAGTTCGGTCTTTCTCCATCGTGGAAAAGCAACAACAAAATTAAAAACCTTCTTAAAACAACGAAAGATGTGACACCTTCTATTTAGAAACCTGGCGTATATTCACACTATACCTGGCTAAGTGTGAACAAATGCAGCTCTATATACAAAGGACAAACCAGGCGGGAGCTGCGTACGAGAGCCAAAGAGCATCTTAATGGCATACAAAATAATGATCTACACAGAAGTGCAATAGCCGAACATGCACTTGAAACTCAGCACACCTTCACACTTGACAACTTTAAATAAGTGGAACGAGGGAATCAATATAGGCGTCTCCATATTCTAGAGTCTTTGCATATACATCTCAGGACGGACCACATTGGTTATGCCTTTTTAACATTTTATAATTTTTGAGTATTTAATAATGTAATTTTTTTGCTTCTCTACTCTTTACGTTGATGTACTTATTTATTAAGGAGCCGTCACACACTGAAAGTAAAACACTTTCAGAAAGCGTTTGAAAATTCCTATTTTGAAATTTTCCTGAAAATGTTTTCAAACAGCAGTCACACTATTAGTGCGGCTTCAGAAAAGAATGATGCCAATTCATAGCTTTAGTCTTAACATTAACAAAACCGCTGGTCGGACAAGGTTTTTCAGGTGCCAATGGGTAGAAAACGCACTTTTTCGGTTGCATTTTTGGCTTAGGATACCTAAACCATGAAGGATTTCTATAAATGGGGTATCAAATGAAAGCTTAGACTGCCCACTTTACAAAACCAGTGGTCTGAGAGACTTTGGTTGGTTGTTGTGGCGAGTCCGACCATTTTTATTAAAACAGCTATTTTTGTATCCATTGCGTTTAACAGGTGGACAACTATGCAAAACTATTTCATATAGCCTAGAAAAACGCTTTTACCACTTAAATGCATTTTAAATACAAAAGTTGAAAAAAATAGCTCTTCTTACAAAAGTGGTCGGACTCGCCGCAACAACCAACAAAAGTTTGTCCAACCACTGGTTTTGTAAAGAGGGCAGTCTAAGCTTTCATTTGATACCTCATTTATAAAAATCCATCATGGTTTAGGTACCCTAAGTCAAAAAATGCAACCGAAAAAGTGCGTTTTCTACCCATTGGCACCTAAAAAACCTTTTTCGACCAGCGTTTTTGTTAATGTTAAGACTAAAGCTATGAATTGGCATCATTCTTTTCTGAAGCCGCGATGAGATAGGTAAACCTACGGTCGCCTCCCGTCCTACATAAAAGGAAAGTGCTTTCTGAAAACTTTTTACTTTCAAGAAAGCAAATTTTCTGAAAACATTTTTTTGCTTTCTGAAAGTGTTTTCCGTGTAAACGGTTGTGATATTTGAGCAGTTTTGGAATATAAATTTGTATATAGGCATATCATTATAATGGAAATTCTCCTATGGAATACGCAGCATGTTACTGAGCAAAATACGGGTAATCGTAGGTCAATTTGGGTGCGACCGTTTTGGGAACGTGATGCTGAAAATCAGTACCATGCAACGCTCATGAGAGATTTGCACGCACAAGGGACGAATTCTTCCGTAATTTTGCGTTTCGAAGGAGCAGTTTAATTTCTTGTGTGATAAAGTACGCCTGTTTGTTGAAAAACAAAATACACCATGGCATGTGCCCATCAGAGTAGAGGAAAGAGTAGCTGTGACACTGAAACACCTTCCACATGGCGATAAGAAGATGATGTGCTGGAGAAGATTTCGCTCTCCGCCAAGATAAGTCTGGCTGATTCGGTCATTGAATCTGCCAACATTAGTTGTATACGCGCTTTCGGCCATTTGACAATATTTTCATGGCGAATATTGTTGAGCACACTCACAATCTCCATCCCAAATTTCTCGTTTGCACCTTTTATTTTGTTTATTTTTTCACGCGTTTTCGAGAGCTCCTCATAGAGAGGACCTAATGCAGATACCAGGTCATTATCTCCTCGCTTTTGACGTTCCAACGCTCGTGGCACAGGTCCCTGCATACCAGAAACTGTAGATATCAACTGATTTGATTCCAGCTTCCATCATGCGTTGTATCCGTTGCATCCTTGGAGGGAGTTAAAATCCTCTGAACCCGCTAAGCGGAGTGGGCCATCCAAAATACTATTTTCCAAGAAAACTGTTAACATTGGTGTCAGTTGTGGACTTATGACCAACTTCCTTTATCATATTAAGAGCATTGTAGATGTTCGGTCCACCAGAGTGGGTTAAAAGTTCACAACTGATTTAATTAGCCAACAGAAAAGTAATTCTGTGTAAAACATACGCTAGCTTTCAAGAAAACAAAAAACTTTCACAAACAGTTTCTGAAAGCATAAAGCGTTTTCTGAAAGTGATTTGCTTTCTTGAAAACATTTTTAGGAACTAGTCACACTGTGAAAATTTTCTTTTCTGCAAGCGTTTTCAAGAAAACAAATCATTTTCAGAAACACTTTCAGGAAAGTACTTTTCGAGTCGTCACACTATGAAAGTTTTGCTTGCAGAAAACTTTTTTCTTTCTGAAAGTACTTTCCTTTCAGTGTGTGACGACACCTTAAGTCGAATTCTAACAGCTAATGATGACGCAGTGAGCGTCAAAACAATTGTTCTTAAATAAAAATTAAACTTTATGTGACAGAAAGGTGTTTGTTCGATATTTTATTTCAATTTTATATACCGTCACATAGTCCTCCAATATTAAAACATTAATTATTTCAAAACAGACTATTGGCTACAAAAATACAAAAAATCAGGGGAGTGTACTTAAAAAAAAAAACAATGGTTTCAAAGAATATAAAAAGGAAAATTAAGTGTCATATGCAAAATTTCGATTTTGAAGCGATTTTGATGGTACGAATTTTTCGAATTAAAACATTTTTGAAAAGTTTCTTCTTGCAACATTTTGATTTTTTGCTTTGGGTGGTTTTAAAAATCTCAAAATTACACAACATTTAGATGGTATAGGAATACATTTTTGGTAAGAATTTGAAATCGAAATCATTGTTTTTTTCAAAATATTTGAGTTAAAAAACATTTGATAGGAATTTGAAATAGTTTTTTATTTTCAGTTTTTTTGCTCTAAAAAAAACTGTTTATTGAATTTTTTTTTTTACATTACCAGTTTTGGAATCGTTTTTGGTTCTTGAAATATTTGAGACGAAAATTATTTTTCAACGGTTTTTCTTAGTTAAAAAATGTTGATTTTTTTTTAAATATTTACCCATTTGGTAGTGTGTAAAACAAAATTAGTCTGAAGTGAATATCTTATTCCGTTCTCGAGATATTCCAGATAAATTACATTTTACAACTCCTTTTTAAATTGCTGTAATAAAAAAACGGTTTATTGAATTTGTTAGAAAACCTTTTCAGCACGTTATGAAAATATTATCTGTAAAATAAAATCCATCCGAGGTGGTTATCTTTATGCGTTCTCGAGATTTGGTGAACTAAAAAAGTACCCCGAACGTACGTACATACACACATACAGATACTTGCTAAAAACGACCTCAAAACGTGAAGATATGTCAAAATTTGCAATTTGACAAATCGCACCAATTACATTAAATCCCACCAATTACATTAACTCCCAATGGGAAGTTAATATATAATTATAACACTGTAAAACGCCGATATTGGGAAATCACCGGTAAATCCGCTTTTTATTTAGCTCTTTATCCTTAATACAAGAATGCAAAATGTGTGACTTTGTGTAGGTTATTCGAAATCATTTCCATGGTTTTAAGTAAATTTCGGCATAAAGTAAAGTTAATTCTCATACAAAATATCTATTTAAATACATACCTTTAAAAATGTGCACCAATACACTGGCAGGCTGGGTATTGCTAGCTACGCAGGTGAAGTTACCAGAATGCTCTCGCCTGGTTTTCAGAATAGTCAGCTCCGATGATTGAAAATCTGAAAAATAAAAAATAATAATAATCATCATCAGTAATTTAAAATCCAATAATGATAGGGATTATATTGAAATCGATACAGGGTTTTTATTTTTCATATTAAAGGTATGGGGTAGGGGAAAAAATTATTCTTTTTTAAGGAAAAAAGCATGGGATGTTTCTATATTACAATAATGAATCTGAAGACATACGAATGAAAATATGAATTTAATATTTATTTTTAGTAAAAAGTATTTAAGCCACCTTTAGTCCAATGCGTTTCGGTCCTGAAGGTCTGGCGAAGGTAATAAAGAAAGAAAAAAAAAATCAATAATATTCCACGTGCATAATATCTATATCTATATCAAGGTGTCTGAATGTAACCATGTTCCCCTAGAAAAATATAATTTGCAGTGTGTTTATGCTGTAAATTTTATAAACGTCGGTAGCGATCGACTAAAATGTTGCGTCTTAGAAATGTAACAATTACAGCTCTAACTGATGAGGTCCACTGTAATTGTTATCAGGACCGAAACGCATTGGATTAAAGGTCGCTTAAATACTTTTTATTAAATTTCATTCAATACAGTCCACTCAAATAAAAACAAAAACAATATAACTTCCATTGTTTAGATTTTTTCTTTTTTTATTTATTTTTAGGTTAAGTTGGTATTTTTCAAAAAAAAAGAGATTTTCTTATGAATTGTAGGTATATGTACGCTAGTATGTATTGAATTTATATTTGTTCAATTTACCTGCTTCTGTTGAAACGTTTATTCCTCTGTCGATGTCATAATTTATCATTCGGTTGTCGTGATACCAAAATATATATTCTGAGGCTACAGTATTTTGTACAACACGACATTGCAGACGCAACGTTGATCCTGGTGTTAAGTATCGAATTGGTGGTCCCGATATTTCGGCACGTGCTTCTATGGCAGGAATTGAATGTTGTGTTTGAAAAAAAAAAAAAAAAATGAAAAAGAAAGACAACAAGAAAGAAAATGGAAATAAATTCAGAAAGTTAGTACAAACAATAATGAAATATAAATATGTACAATATTGTTATATTATTTTTTGATAAATTATATAAATATTGGAAAACATGAAGTGAATACAAATAAAACAAAAAATAAATTGTTATTTAAATTTTTGATATATAATTTATTAATTTAATTTGATATATATGCAGGTAATTTTATCATTAAAGATCATTATTGACAGTTCGAATTGATTTTATAAAAAAAAAATTGTGATCCTGATGTCGAAATGAATTAAGTGTGTCAATTATTGTTAATTTAAACTATGTAATTCATTTTTGGCCGCCTTTCCACAAAAAGTATATCTACTATTTTCGCGTATTTCTTATTAAATCGACATTTTTTTTTTTGTATATGTATATCCGATACGTTTAAACATAAAACGGCCTCAATTTAATAAGCTAGAGACAAAGTTATATTGTAAGAATCTAGGAAATTGTTATACTTTCCACACATCTGGGCCATCAAGCTTCGCTCGTCTTTTTCGGAAAGATTTATTTATTTCAGTGGCGGAGGAGCGTGGGTTAGCGAAACTATAATCTTACATTGATTGTGTTCACCGTTGCTTAACAAAAATAAAAGAAACCATACCAAATGCTACTGTACTGTACCAACATGTGCATACAAATACAAGCTAGCTAAGTTAAAGGTTAAATGGCAAAAATGAAAAGCATTAAAAAAGTATGTATTAAAATTTCAAACTTGATTTTCTGAACTGATTTGACACTCGCTTGACTTGTTTCTCGAATAAGTGTGGATTATTAATCTAGTTGGAGATTAAGCAGTTGATCAATAAAAAAATGTGCCAAACACATTAAATGTTCTCAAAAACGCAACTGATAATTTCTCGCTCTCAAAAATTTAGTTTTATAACTATCCTGCCGTGCCAGAGTCTTCTTACTTGCGATAGGGCACTAAAGTGCAATTTTTGGATTCGTAAAAAAAGAACCCAACCCGAGATCATAATTTTTCCTAAGACTCTATCTGTCTGTACTTCGACCTGCACCGTAAGCCACTAAAGCGATTTTCTGCAAACTTTGAACTGAAGGTTTTTAGGGAATTCCCTAGAGGGCAATTGATTTTTTTTTAGCTCGAGAAATAACGGTACCTGCAATACAAACAATAGGTATACGAAAATGTATTTATATCCAAAACGGCTGTAACGTTTTTGACAAAAAAAAAAATTATTATTACTAAATTTAAATATTTTGGTAAAAAAAAACTGTTATTAACGGTACCTGTCATATAACCGATTTTTTGATTTTGAAATTTCTCCTTTTTGTCTTCACCGATTTCAACCAATTCTTTTTCCAACGCAACGGTTAGACAGATTTTATTGAAATTTGGTGTGTAGTGTTTGTATGTGATTACCTAGAGAAGAAATTCGAATTTTTGTTTTAGCTCATCTAGAACGAGTATTGCCATACAATGATTCCCGTTGTATCAAGCTTTCTCAAAAACGGCTACAACAATTTTGATTAAAATTTGTTCATGTCATCCTTAGACCAGTGCTAATAAAAATGATGCAAACCACATTTTTACCAAAATATACGAATAATGGAAATACAAAAATGTGTTTTTTTTTATTGTTTTTTTTTTTGTATACTTATTTAAGTATATTCCCTCACATCTTGTAATAAGCTTGGTTGATTTGATACCTACTTTGCCATTCAGTTTTTCTAAGTTATTCAACAAATATTGCATATTATGTATGAATAATGTTTGTTTACGAAAAAATCAAAGATTTTTTTTTTATTTTGAATTTTTTAACAAATTAATGTAAATTAATTGTATCAAATCAAATAATTTCAAAATTGCTATTTAAACATTTTTTTTATTATTTCTTCGTTAACGATATTAGTAAACCATGACTATAGTAGTAGTAGTAAGTAAATTTTTATTTTATCATCATTATTCATATTTACAATTTTTTTTTTAACAATTCATATAAGCATTGGCAATAGCCATCAGCCAAATTGACAGTTTAGATGAATATAATAATTGTTTGGATTCATTATACAATAAACTACTTTCAAAATAAAAGCAAAATAAGTTTAGTTGAAACTCCGATTAGGTAGTTTTTTTTTTTAATATTGTGTCGATGGTTTTCAATTTTATATGATTTGAGGAATTAAATTATGTTAATGTATGTGAGGACATCAGGGATATATTTACAAAGAGTTTTCCAGTTTGATCCGTTCAGAATCTGTACTACCTCTTGCATTGTTCGAAAAGATTGGTTCCAATGATACCTGCGAGTTTCCTGAAAGATTGAACATTTTCCTATCAGATGGAATACATCTTCCGTTTCTCGTAAGTTGCAGAGGGTACAGAGTGTTCGTAAATCATCTCTATGAGGTCTGAAGTTCAGAGGCAACAACTCTCCTCTTGTTTTAAAAATTATACTTATTTGATGGGCGCTGTGGTTTTCGTGAAAGTAATTAAGCTCTAGTAAGCTGTGGTTGAGTACCTTGTAGACCAAGCGACTTGATGAACTCGCTGCTTGCTCCAGAAATCCAATATGAGTTTTCTCATCCAGTTTCTGTAGGATATCATGCAAGGCTATGCTCCATGTGGATTGGTTCTCCCATCTGAGAAACAACTCTACACCTAATTCATCACTTAGATCTTGCCCTTTTGAAAAAAGAAACCTGTTTTTGTTCTTAGAAGATTCAACAGCACTATTTTTGGAAGGCGGTGATCTGGGAATTGCACAATTTTCAAGATATATTTGAAATGCATTCTCAGTGTAGAAAGACGCAGTAGCGGTAGACCAGTTTCAACATACAGAATGTAGGTGGGAGTATTTGATGGTAGCCTGAAGAGATGCTTTAGGAAATACCTTTGCAGTTTTTCAACTTCATCGTGTTCTTCGTAACCCAATACTTGGCTTCCGTAAGACATTATTGCTTTCGCAGTTGACTCGAACAGTTTGTACTTGGCTTTGATTGGAACATCTTTGTTAGCGTTCTTCCAAGCGCAACTTAAAGTTTTTTAGACTCTTTCTGTTTCCCTTGCAGGTGCAGAGTGTTGGTTAGTCTCGGAGTGAGCGTTATGCCAAGATAGCGATACTGTTTGACAACTTCTAGAGGATCAGAGCCTAGGGACCATTTTTCATCTCTTGTGAATCGACCTGTATTGTGTTCCGGAATACCATGATTTTGATTTTGTTGAATTGATGTTGAGGTTCCATTGATTGCAGTACTCTCGGAGCCTATTAATCATGAGCTGAAGCATGTTTGGTGATTCTGCTAATACGACAATGTCATCTGTAAACATCAAGCCTTTTATTGAAACTTCGTTAAAAGTTATTCCTCCAGGTAGGTATTGCAAAAGATCATCAAGAAACAAGCTAAATAAAAGTGGACTTAGTTGGCACCCCGGTTTGACGCCCGAAGAGGTGTTAAACCATTCTGACATTGTGATCCCATCCCATACCGACGTTTTGTAATTTTGGTACATTCTTTCTAACAAGCGAAGTATTTTCTAAGATAGGCCGATGTTGCTGAGCTTAAGAAAAAGTGCTCTTTTATTCACTGAGTAAGGCAGCACGAAAGTCGATTAAGAAGGTATACAGTTTTTTGCCCCTACTAAGATAGGTTCTCCCAATATTTGTGAGCACAAAAATGTTGTACATGACTATATCTACACCGCATTATGTCTAGTTGTTAGTTGCAATCCAGTCGTGCCTATTTTTTAAAATTATTTTCTCAATCATCAGAAAACAGTGATTTCATTATATTCCAGTCAAATCGTCTCCTGGAGTGCCAGTTTCAGGAAAAAAATATAGACGTTTTTTTTCGCACTCGTCTTTTATGTTTTAGGGGTTGCTGAATCCTACATTTTGTATAGGCCAATTCTATATTAAATTTTATTCTCTATTTCGAAATTCTCTATTTTCGGAATTTTCGCGAAGTTTAGCTTAGTTACTCCCCCTGCTCAAAATTGCACCACCTCATATAAAAATGCTCCGTGGTTTTCTCATCTTCAATGAGCCATTGAATGGTTTTTACAATAAAAATCCTTGAACGTGTTAGTTCCGTTCTATTTGACATAATTAAAAGCCTTAGTGGCTTCCTGTAATATGACATATAATTTCATCGCACTCTTGCTGGTGCATTTTTTCGCCAATTTAAGTGACGAAGATGACAAACTTGTAGAGAATTTAATGTTGTTTAAGCAGAAGCTTAGATTTTTAGATAGACAATATTACAGGCATGGTTTTTGAGTTACAAGCAAAAATCTAACGACAGAACTGTGTTTTCCAAAAAGGACAAAATGTTGTTTTTTTTTCACCGTACTCTAGTGTCCAAACCGGTAATTCTACAAACAAAAATTGAAATCCATTTTATCCAAAAAGTGTATATTTTGTTGACATTTTGGCAAACAAACTGGAAAAATGTAGAAAATTTTGAGTTTTTTTTTGCGATTTTAGCTGTGAAGCCATATCCGTATGAAGTAGCAAAGTTGAAATTCGGATTCAGCTACCCCTAAAACATAAGAGACGAGTGAGAAAAAAAACTTCTATATTTTTTTCCTGGCCGAAACACCATTTGACTGGACTGCATATCGGTAGAGCTGTTTCTGTGAGAAATCAAGAATATCATAAAAGTGAACCTTGCTTAAGGTGGATTTTTCTAAAACTATTTTCTAAATTTTTGTCCTACTCCTTACAAAAAGTTGAATATTTCATACAAATCATTTGAGTAGTTTCCGATAAAAAGAGGCACATTCTTGAAACAAAGAATAATGAAGAACGTGGAAGTAGGCGAATTTTACTATAAATAATTTATGAGAAGAAGACTTGAAAATGTCAACCAAATCGTTGGAACTGTTTCCGAGAAAATCAATAAGAACACAAGTTTAGCTCGTTTATAGTAATAAAGGTTATTTGATATTTTAAATTTTGAATATAGAATAGTTCTTTAGAATGTAGCTACCTGGGAATGATGAAAACTTTTATTTATTTCTTGTAAAATTTTACCAAATATTTTAAGCTTTGATGTGTGGTAATTTTTTGGACGAAAAATTAAGTGAAGTAGTAACAATAAATTCGTATTTGCCAAGATCATTTAAAAAGTGAAAAATCCTTTAACCTATAGTTCATGCACTCAGGGGGCGAGATGATCTAGGAAGTTATAACTAAAACAAGTAAAAAAATTGTTAAAAAGTGCTACAAGACGGTTTAGTTGTTTAAAGTACATCCTCTAACAATACAGTCAATAAATTAATTCGACTTTCCTTAATTTCCCATTCAGATAATAAAAACCTGCCTTGCAGGGATTCATCTACTCAACAGTCTTTCTTAAAAAAAAACGCTATTGAAAATATTTTCTCTACTAACAGAAAATTAATAAAAACTTAGTAGGAGCAGGAGGTCAGTAACGTTAGAAACTTTTATTGATAAAATTGTTTTTAACCAGAAAATGTACCATATGAATAGGTCATCCGCTTTAAAAAAAAAAAAAACCTACCCTCAGGGGAATTTTTGAGTGCCTTCCATATACTCGATAAGTAAATATTAAACAAATATCTACCTACATCCTACATTGATAGAAAAAAATTATGGGGAAAGCAAATTTGGTCACTTATTTTTTTTATTTTATGTATATTTCGTAAAGGTAGGTTATCTTATTTATCTGTGAAATTCATATTAAATCTAAATCCAAAAGTTTTTTACTAAAGATCAAGTTTATAGTCATACCCAGAAATTCAAGGACTATCGAAGTTTATTGGTAGGTATTTTAGAAATGGGCGTTTTTAAGCATCCTCTAAAATTCTCCGAAAATCAAAAATAAAATACATATTTTGCTCTGACATTTTGATGGCTCTTCAATTCTATTTAATTTTTTGTATAAATCAAACATTTCACGGAATAATTTTTCTTGTAGGCGTTAGTTTCAAGTTTATAATTAAAAGTTATCCATTTAACTTAATTATATTTCTCAATTCACATGAGATAATTCTATACACTAATTGTGTCGGCGTACCTAATAGTTACCTGTTTTTCATCTTCCAGAAAAAGAAATATTTATCGCATGAATTATTCTCCATTTATATTATAAATACATAGTAGGTAGGTACACTTCCTTATAATCGACCTTTAGCAAATCAAGCAGAACCTCATGCTTATGTCGTCGTTTAGATAGCAATAATCTAATATTACAAACCATTTGTAAAGAATTTAGAATTCTCAATGAAATGGCATGAAATATAGTATGGCAAAGTAAAACCAGTGGCAAATCTTTCTCTCCATATTACAGATGACAAATGGTTTCTTTATTGAGAATGATTGAATATGAAAAGGACCAATTGGTATATAGGAGCAAGAGGGAAGCTTTTTTGCCTTTACTACCTTCCGGTTCTTTTTTTTTATTTTATTATTTTCAATAAGATTATGTCTCGAAGAGGCTCACCCAGGACTTTGCCTCAGATATGACTTAATGTGGTTATGTTTCTTGATGAAAGGGACTTTATAAATATTTAATAAGAAAACAAAAATTAAGAAGTCTCAGATGGGTTTAATAAAAAATGAATGTTCCTTCTTAGAGTTTTGACTGAAATCAAATTTATTTTTTTTATTAATACAATATTGTTAAAAGTTAAACTGATATATGTAATAATTTATATTTGAAATGCAGTGTAGGTAGCTATCATTAAAAATGTCACGCAGACACATAGACGAATAGATGGACTACTAACTGTGTAACGAAAACTTTTCGTGTTACAACGCCATGATATCAATCTATTTATCTTTTGTCAATTTTATTTTTGAACGGCCTTTAAAACGTCCTCATACTTATGTACAAAACCAACCAAACTTGCAAATAGCTAACTGATTTTCACAATTATATTTTGATTCTTAAAGAAAACACCTTCTTTCATCGCCTTTTTTAATAAAGTTAATTTTTTCAAAACAAAATTTTCAAAACATTTCAAAGTTTAACGTTATAAAGTACACACTATTTTTGTTTTCAAATTTCAATGATCTTATCAATTTTAAGTCAAAAATTAAAAACCGGATGATTCTAGAGGAGCCGTCACACACTGAAAGGAAAATACTTTTAGAAAGTGTTTCGAAAATTCCTATTTTGAAATTTTCCTGAAAATTCTTTCATACAGCAGTCACACTATGAAAGGAAAGTGCTTTCTGAAATCTTTTTACTTACAAGAAAGCAAATTTTCTGAAAACATTTTTCGGGTCGTCACACAATGAAAGCGAAAGCGTTTTCTCAAAATGCTTTCTGAAAGTGTTTTGTGTGTAAACGGTTGTGATATTTGAACAGTTTTGGAATATATATTTGTATATGTAGACAATAACTATAATGAAAATTATCCTACGGATTCGCACGTTACTGAGCAAAATGCGGGTTTTGGGAACAGGGTGCTGAAATCAGTACCACGCAACGCTCATGAGAGATTTGCGCCCAGAAGGAGACGAGTTCGGTCGTAATTTTGCTCAAGTTTCGGAGGAGCAGTTTAATTTCTTGTGTGACAAAGTACGCCCGTTTGTTGAAAAACAAAATACACCAAGGTGTGCGCCCATCAGCGAAAGAGGGGAGCTTGGACTGTTGATCCTCGAGCTGTCCAGAACGCGTCGGCTTCAGAAGATGATGTTCTGGAGAAGAGTTTAGTCTACTCCAAGTCAAGATGCGGTAATTGAATCTGACAAAACTATTTGTGTGCGCGCTTGCACGCATTTGACAATACTTTCATGGCGAATATTGTTGAGCACACTCACAATCTCCATCCCAAATTTCTAGCGAATATACTATTAACCTTTCACCCCTACCACAAAAACCATTATTGTGGACTTATGACCTACTTTCTTTATGATTTTAAGATCATTGTAGATTTTTGGTCCACCAGTGTGTGTTTGAAGTTAACAACGGATTTAACTAGCCAATAGAAAAGTAATTCTGTGTTCGCTTTCAAGAAAGCAAAACACTTTCACAATCAGTTTCTGAAAGCAGAAAGAGTTTCTGAAAGTGATTTGCTTTCCTTAAAACGTTTTCAGGAACTAGTCACACTGTGATAATTTTTTTTCTGAAAGCGTTTTCAAGAAAGAAAATCATTTTCAGAAAGACTGCCAGGAAAGTATTTTTCCGGTCATCACACTATGAAAGTTTAGCTTTCAGAAAAAGCACAAGCTAAAAATTTCCAAACAAAAAAATACTGAAGAACATTTTTGCAAAATTTAGTTTTGGGTTAATTAAATGTATTCGTTAGAAAAGTTGTCAATTCAGCTTTAATTTTACAGTTTTTAATTGTCCTGCGATTTTTCACCAATTTTATAGAAAAAACACAGTTTTGTCTGTGAGACACTTACAATTTAATGGCAGTTTCAAAAACTAGAGCTAATTTCCTACAAAATTATTTTAAAATTTTATGAAGAACACTTTTGTTTGACCTTTCTTAGATTTGGAAAAAGCTATTCATAGCACGATTCTAATCTTAATATGTACTCTTATGTTTTACAAAAATAGACCAAAAATTCCATAAATTTTCAAATTGATTTGTCGTACCGTTCTTTTATACCGTATGATTAAAATCTTAATAACTAATTAAATGAAAAAAATTCGTATCTTGAATGGCCCGCCCCGCTAAGCGGGTTCAAATTTTTGTTTTATCGGTTGCATCCCTCCAGGGATTAAATGACCGAATCAGCTAGACTTGGCTTGGTGGAGAGTGAACTTTTGTCCAGCACATAATCTTCTGGTAGGGAAATATGAAACACTTGAGACAGTGTGTTGTAGTTATCGCCATGTGCAAAGTGTTTCAGTGTCACAACTACTCTTTCCTCTACGCTGATGGGCACACGTCCTGGTGTATTTTGTTTTTCAACAAACAGGCCTACTTTGTCACACAAGAAATTTAACTGCTCCTCCGAAACGTGAATAAAATTACAAAAGAACTCGTCTCCCTCTGCGCGCAACTATCTTATGAGCATTGCATGGTACGGATTTTCAACACCACGTTCCCAAAACGGTCGTACCCAAATTGACCTAGGATTACCCGCACTTTAATCAGTAACATGCTGCGAGCTGCGACATCCGTGGGATAATTTCCATTATAGTAAATTGCCTACATTTCAAAACTTTTTCATGAACTGCATTTTGTTGCTACTCTGAATAAGACAATTAACGAAACTAAATCCAAATATCACAGCCGTTAACATACAAAACACTTTCAGAAAAATGTTTTCGGAATATTTGCTTTTTTGAAAGTAAAAAGTTTTCAGAAAGCGCTTTCAGAAAGCACTTTCGTTTCATAGTGTGACTGGTGTCTGAAAAAACTTTAGGAAAATTTCAAAATCGGAATTTTCGAAACGCTTTCTGAAAGTATTTTCCTTTCAGTTTGTGACGTATCCTTAAATGTTTTTGTTTTTTTTTCTTGAATGATTTTGTTTTGAAAAATCCCTTTTTTAAAATAAAATTCTTATGAATACGTTACTAATTCAAAAATAGCGTAACGACAAGAATTATTGCCATTCCAAATATTTGACACAATTATTAGCACCCAATCATTCAAAAATTATTTTCTCAGGAACCATGAAGTGAAATTGAAAGTGAAAGCACGTCAAAAAAAAAACAAATTTTTTTGGAAATTTTCTTTGTGTTAGTTATTTTAATAATTTCTTTTTTTAGTTTATTAAAAATACATTAAATAAGCCGTTTTAAAATACAGGGTGTCCCGTAAAAGATGGTCCAAACTGAAACTGGTGAAAGGCCAGGTCATGACCTATCAGAATTTGGTAACTTGTTCATACCGAATCATAATGGTTTTCGAGTAACGGTTTTCGAGTAACGGCTATTTTGCGAAATTTAAAAAAAAAACATTACGTTGAACCAGTTTTTTGCTCACCATGTTCATAACTGACTTTTGTTTTTTACAATTTTTACACTAAAACTTTGGCTAACAGTTTGAATAAAAAAATGTTCATTTACATCACCATTTGCCTACAAACTAAAAGATAAACTTGAACTTTGACCGAACTTAATCCCGGTTTTCTGTAGTTTCTGAAAAGGTATAAAACTTGCTAAGTAACTTTTAAACAATAGACTTTACCATAAAAATTTTAGTATAGTTTTTGTAAGAAATTTAATTTGCTACAAGTTTGTGTGGTTAATATAATTTTTTTCTCTAGGATCAAAAATACTTCACTAACGCAGGAAGACCAAAATTACCGTTGAAGCAATATGCCGCATAATGACACCAGGTGCAGTTGTGAATAATGTAGTTTTTGGGTCGTGTACTGTAGCTCTTTCAAATACCAAAGTCAAGTCTAACTGGCCCAGAATTTATCAACACTTATTAGACCGTTTCAAAAATAATCATTCGTCTCCGATTTTCCCGCAACTAGGCTCAAAAGTTTAAGATTGTTAAAAACAGACGTGTCTTATCACAGTTTTTGGGTTGCCATATGACTTATATGGGATACAACCAGAGCTGTAAACTTTCAAGTACAAGTACCAGTCAAGTACCAAGTACCTTGGACTTGTACTTGTACTTGAAAAATCAAGTACAAGGTACTTGGTATTTGAAAATCATCAAGTACAAGTACTTTTTCAAGTACTTTCATCTAAGTACATTTACTGGGTACTGTAGTATTGCTCAGTACATTTTCAAGTCTTTTCAAGTACAAGTACATTTTCAAGTACTTTTCAAGTACAAGTCCATTTTCAAGTATTTCTAAAGTACAAGTCTATTTTAAACACTGTTTGAGTCGGGTATGAAATTTAATGAACATATTTTATAATTTAATTTTAATTGTATGTAAGTGGACATTTTTATCTTAGTAATAACCAAGTATTTTGTATTTATTCAATTAGCAGTCGGTAAGTAATTTCAGCGAAACTAGAAACTGTTTTTTTTTTTTTGTATTTAATTTTATTTTTTAAGGTATCAGTAAATTCATAAAAGATGAATTAGCGTAGAGCTAAAGGCGTTTGAATTATTACTACACTAGATAGAGGTCCGCTTGGTAGGATTGTAAGAAAGTTATAAAATTAGTTATCCTAATTTTTTTCTTTCCTCTTTTTGTTTTGTTTCCATAGTTTCGATTTTTTTCTAGTTTTTCCGTTGAAGTATTTTTTTTTTTAATAACATATTGTGGGTGGCAAAAAAATAATAGTTGCTATTTCCAAATATACACTTCAAAGTGATACTTATCGTTTTATTTTAACTCGCGTTTCAAGCCCTCGGCCTCGTTAAGGTAAATATGTTACACATAAATAACATAATTTGCTTCATAAAATATCAAATATGTTCATTACATTTCATGCGCGACTCAAACAGTGTTTAAAATAGACTTGTACTTAAGAAATACTTGAAAATGGATTTGTACTTGAAAAGAACTTGAAAATTTACTTGTACTTGAAAAGACTTGAAAATGTACTGAGCAGTACTACAGTTCCCAGTAAATGTACTTAGATGAAAGTACTTGAAAAAGTACTTGTACTTGATGATTTTCAAGTACCAAGTACCTTGTACTTGTTTTTTCAATTACAAGTACAAGTACAAGTACAAGGTACTTGGTACTTGAAAAGTACTTAAGTACAAATATACTTAAGTAATTTACAACTTTGGACAAAACACATACATACATATACGAGTAAGTTTTATAAATTAATAACGTCAAGTATTTAAATGGGAGGCGTACATTTTTTTCGTCTAGAAAATTACAGCCTTATGCATAAATAAATTATAGTGAGTGGATAGCGCTATGCACTCTTTATAATGCCTCTGAACGCAAAAACCTTATTAATAAACTTATGCAACCTTGAATAGAAGCAACATAAGCTAAACGCGTTTGGAGGTTGTATAGAGCCAACATAAGGGCTGTTTAGTATCGGAATGTCACTTTGACTCACACATAGCAATAATGTAGATAGATGTTAGTTAGGTGGGCGCTTATTTTTGCAATCTTTGAGGTGTTGAAATCTCACTTTCAAAATATTTTATAAAATTTAATACAGCAATTAATAAAGTTGGTTTTGTTAATTTACTGTATATTTTTGTTGGGATATTGTTTAAAAAAAAATAAAGAATATTTTTTTGTACACTTTATTTTATAGAACCTGCTTAATAAATGTGCACAAGTTAAAGATTTTCCATCAAATCTTACAACTTTTGCAAATGCTCGACGGCATGCGTGATTTAAATAAAATTATACAAAGATTCACCATCATCACTTTCATGGGAAAAAACAAATGAATTTTAAGCATTACAAAATAAGCACCACCCTTTTATTTTTCTCCTCAACAAAACCATATCACGATGTGAGTGAATGGAACAATTCATGGAATAAATCAAAAACGACGAATTTTTTGTTTTAAATATTTTTAATTTTATTTGCGCACACAAAAAAAACAACAAAGCAACTGGAGAATTATAATAATATTAAAAGAAATTAATAAGAAACCAAAAAGAATCCAATCGCCAGCAGAATTACTTCTATTGATTTTTCACACAGCACACACACAGCTGGGTCTCCTTTGTCAGTTTTTAAAGTAAAACGTACTAGATTCCTGCTTTATGGTACTAAGTTTGACACAAGCTCATTATAACTATAATGGATTGAAAAATATTTTATGCATAACAATTTATGCAACGTTGTATAGTGGCTACATAAATCCTTATGCAGTGCATAACTATTCATCTGTTCAGCGGATTCTAATGAATACGGCTGTTAGACTCTACCTTTTTTTTTTTCATTTCCAACCATCTTCTGACACAACACGTCATTAAGTTCTTAACCTCACAACTCTTCCTTTAATCGTGTATTTATCAAACCATAACAAAAAATTCTTGTCCAACTATTTACGTCATCATAGACGCTAACGTGTCCATGTCCATCCTACAACCAACAGAAAACATTATCCATCCAATCCTCTGATGCATCGTTCAATTTCGACCTCAGGCTGCTATAATGGAACATAAACTAATGGTTTAGAATTCCTATTATGGTCTCACCCAAATCGATACCGCCTCCATCCTATGATAGTTTTATGCAAAATATACAATATCGGAATCTGTCGTACAGTCAGTTTTTATCCTTAAAAAAAAAATAATAAAAAAATCTCTGCACTTTTATGTGTCCCCACAGCCTCACAGGCTAGATTGCCAGACAATTTGCGCCTAACATCAACATGCATACAAGACCCCGAGAAGTGCATGGTAATAACTCTATTTCTATATATTTGGTGAAAAAGGACATTACGAATTTGCAATTTTCGTTCGTCGCAATACCGCGGCCCCAGGGAAGGGCTGTTCAAAACAAATGTTTCTGTACGGCCCCGTTGAATGCTGTCAAGAGAATTTTAGATTTTTTTTCAAATTTATTTGCTAACCTAAAACTATATTAAACTTGCTGCATAGCTTGCAGGAAGTTATTTGAAAAATTTACAAAAAAAAAAACAAGTTTTACTCGCATGTTTATTGCATCAATGAAATTTCTTTTTTTCTGTGTGTTGCATGCAATATCTAGCTTGATGATGTGGAAATAAATTGTTACAGCGAATATTTAGAAAAATTGAGAAAAAAATGCATGCGACTTTTCGATTGAGGGAATTCTCTATGTGATGATGACTCTCGGTTGCCTGTTGTTTTATGGACAACTGGCCGCAGTGTTATGATTTCTTTTTCATATTTTTTTCAGAAAACCGACCTAGTGCCAATTTGTGAATACACAGTTTATATTTTTGTTAATACAAAATTGGAATGTTTAGTAAATTACATTGAATATTTATTTATAGAAAATGGAAAAGAATTGTTTGTTGGATTAAAATGCATTTTAATTCAGTAGTGTTAGGATTTTATTATTTCGCTAGTGACAAATAATTTATTTGTTTTTTTTTTTGTGCTACATTAAAAGGAAAGAAAAAATAATGTCAAATTCATTTTAACAACTCTGGGTATTTTCACATAGATACATACTTACCATATTTAAATTTTTTTATATGGAACTTTTAACAAATACGACTGTTTGCCTGTATTTTTATTTGATCTATAGGGCAAGTATTGGTTTCGTGTCAAAACAAATATTTCAGGTTTTAATCAAAACTAACATCTAGAACGGGCCATACAATGTTTTCGGTCTTATCATGTTTTCTCGAAAACATAATAAAATAAGAACACACATTTTTATTTCGAACAAATAAAACCAACATTTATTGAATCCAACACTTTAAAATTCATCAACAAAAAGTCTCCGAAAATTAATTGAATTTACTTACAGGGTGATTCACCTAAGGTGTAACAAAAAGTTAGAGCGCGTAGGTTGGGGTCGAGACAATCAAAAACTCGTACAAGAAAGGGGGGAGTCTATTACCCCCTCGTAGAGGCTGGAGGGGCAATTATCAAAAAACATTGACATAAAACAGAAAAGAAATTATTATAAACAACGGTAGCTCGTTCAACAACGTGTTATACTTTTTTACAAACCCAGATATCCCCTCTTTTATATCCTTTTTAAATAAGGCCATCCAGTTTTCAGTGGTTGACTGGGAATCGATTGGAGCATTTAATTTTGAAAACAAAACTAGTACCTACGTAGAAAAGTAAACTTTTGAAAAAAATCAGTTTGAAATTTTTGTGTTCATTTTTTTTTTTCAAAATTTTTAGTTTGAAAATTAATTTTTCGAAAACTGTTCACTACAACAACAATCTCAAAAACGGGTCCCAGGATTCTGTTAAAAAAAATCAAATAAATTAAGTAAGGAAATGCTACATTTTAATAATTTTTTTTTTTATTTTCATTTTAATATTTTGGGTACCTTCAGTACAAACATTTTTTGGTCTTTGATTTTCTCGAAAACAGTTTAGTTGAAAATTTTGTATGGTAAATCTTCTAAAAAATATAACATTACTGTGAACCAAAATTAAAAAAAAAATATTTTTGAAAATAAAAAAAAAAAAATATTTTTTTTTTTTTAAACGAATTATTTTGAAAACGACTTGATTAATATTTTAAAAACAAGGTGTAAGATAGTTTTTTATTTTTTTGTAGAAAACTTGAAAAAATCATCTTTCTAAATTAAAAAATAACGGTACCTTCCATACAAATGTTGAAAAACCGTTAACAAAAAAAAATTATTTTTCTCCGAAACGGCTTTAAGAATTTTGATAAAAAGATGTGCGTTTACTATATAAGGTATGGTGAATATTTTAATGGAAACAAATGTTACCAATAACGGTTAATAACGGTACCTACCTGTCATAGAACCGATTTTTTGTTTTCAAATTTCTTTTTGACGTTTGCTCCGATTTCAACCAAAATGTATATACAAGAGCTACTTCACAATTCAAATAATTTTGCATATACAAATTTTCAAAAAAATAATTTTTTAAAACGGGCTAATGAAATTTTGTTTTAATTTTTGTAAAATTGTATTTTATTAAATACTAAATGTTGGCATACTAAATTTTATTTTTGAAAATGAGCGAAAAATTGTATACGCATATAAAAAATTATTTTTTACGAAAACCGCTCCATCGATTTTTTTTTTTTTTTTATAAATTCATATTTATCAAACAAATCAGATGGTATACTTGATTTTGAGCTCTTACTTTCAAAGCCATTAAAATAATAAATTTATAGTAATTTATACATAGTAAAAATGTATTTAATTTTTTTTGTATGTACTATGTACTTGTACATCATCAATTTCTACGAGAGCATGTTTGTGCGATCCAGTCGTGCCCATTTTGGTATTCGATTTATCGAATTTAATGATTGGGGATAATTGTGCGCCTAGTGCCCACAATTAAGATGTACAACATTGGAAAGCTTGGTTCAAGAGCATCATTTTTGAACATGCACACATAACTGTAAACCATGGGGTTAAGGCAGTATATAACAAAATATAAAACAATAATTAGTCTATGTTTATTTGAGTTTGCAAAGCGTTTTTCTAACATTTTTGGTCGCTTATTTTGTTGGTACACTCCATAGTACCTAATCATTTTCAAAGGTCTCGTTTGTGGGTATTAGGTAGGTATATATATAGGTCCCATATATTTTTGCCCATTCTCTTTTGACGCAAATCGGTCAAATCGCTTACGCTCTAGCTCGAAGTAAAGTGGTCAACAAAAGGGAGTTTTTTTTTATGGAGTCATTATGTTTAAACATAAAGAACTTAAGTTTTTTTCCAGGGCTACTGCCTCTTGGAAGGAATTGACAAATCCTCCGAGAGTATCTGTTTTGTATAATGTATATATATATAAATGTAGTATTTAGTATTAGTATTAGATTAAGTAGTAGATTAAGTATTGCCTAAGTTAGTTTAAGAATGAGAACAATAAAACAGTTCCCACCTAACCTTAAACGTGTGCATACTTAATAAATGGCGACGAGGTAAATTACAAAAAAAAAAAAAACAAAAAAAAAAACCGAAAACGGAAAAATAAATTGCGATTACTGTTGCGTATAAATTTTAATTTAAATTTCGACGTATGGTATTTAATTTGGAGCCATTAAAATGCCGGAGTCGAAACCAAATGTGGGTACAATGCCCACGACTGCTTTAATGGGGAATATTGAATTTTTCAACGGTGGGAGATGACTTTAAATTATATCAGCAGCACATGGTCCAGCCTCTCCAGCTTAACAGGATTACAGAGGATGATGACAAAGTGTCATTCTTCATAAGTATGGCTGGTGGTGAATTACATAAAAAACTCCCTTGTGGCTCCGACGGATCCTCCTACCCTGAGTTACGAAGAGATCGTCAAGAAACTCTCGGATTATTTTGAGAGATCAAAAACAACACGAATCAGTTAAAGACTATGTAGTTGAGCTAAAATTCCTAGCAAAAACCTGTGATTTCAATCAATTCTTGGTGGAAGCGCTAAGGGATAAATTTGTGTGCGGCCTGAGAAATAAAAAGAAATACAAGAACGCTTGATAAACGCTGCAAAATTAACCTTAAAAAATGCCCAAGATCTAGCAAAAACGATGGAGATGACAGAGAGTGAAATGAAGCTGATGAATCCAGTTAACACCTTGCAGTCAATATATCGACCATCACGCCGTTGTTCACCTGCTAACAAGAACACAAAGAATTTTCAAACGGGAAATCGCAGGTATAACCAGAGAAGAACCAAAAATTATAGACAAAATAGCGGTAGCAGAGACGATGGAAGAGATAGAGCCAGAAGTTTATCAAGGGGGCCGAACCGTTATCAATGCTATCGATGTAAACGATGGGGACACTTAGCTGATGATTGCAATGCAGCAGCAGTAAAAAGTAACAGATAATATGAGAATAAACACACAAAGCAGATCAAAGCCCTCAGTGGAGGCGAAGACGACGAAACAGAAGAAGAAACACTAAACATAGGATACATAAACCATTTAAGTCTTGATGAACCTTTAATTATTAAAGTATGTGTAAATAAAAAATATATTGATTTCGAAGTAGATTGTGGAGCTTGTGCTTCGGTAGTTCATTTGAATGATTATGTCAAATATTTTAAGAAAATTGAATTAATGCAGTGCTCTAAAATTTTACAGATGGTTACGGGGGAAATAGTTGGTGTGGTCGGTGCTGCTCCAGTTAAAGTTGAAGATACTAACAAGGTAAAAATATTGCATTCTTTACGTTTGGTGATTTTAAGAACTAAAAAATATTTTCGCCCGTTGTTGGGCAGAAATTGGCTTGATGTGATATATCCCAATTGGGGAAAGACTTTTGGTAAACATCAAAATAAAATCGAAATTGCAAGAAGTGAGTCGTATGTGCATTCAATGAATTTTAGTATGGAAAACAAGGAATATTTAGTTAATTTTCTTAAAGATAAATATAAGAAAGTGTTTTCGTGTGATTTAAGTAAACCGATTAAAAATTTTGAGGTCGAGTTAAGATTGACTCCAGAAACGTCACCAGTTTTTTTAAAGGCATATTCTGTACCATACGGCATGAGAAAACAAGGTATTATGGAACCGGTAACGCACAGTAGATGGGCAACTCCAATAATTGCAGTAGTAAAGAGGGATGGAAGTTTGCGGATATGCATGAACTGTAAAGTTAGTATAAATAGATTTTTTGAACCCTTGTTTTACCCTCTACCACCTATAGAAGATCTGCTTACTTCAGTTGAAGGTAAATTTTTTTGTGTGCTGGATTTCGCTGGAGCCTATCAGCAGCTGGCTATAAGTGATAGGTCTAAGGAATCTGTGACGATTATAACACACACAAAGGTTTATTCCATTACAATAGATTACCTTTTGGAGTTAGTACAGCTCCTGCCGAATTCCAGAAAGTTATAGACCAAATTTTGCTTGGCATTAATAAGGTTAGGGCATATATGGATGACGTTTTGATAGCTGGAGATACTATGCACGAGTGTTTTGAAAATTTGGAGACTGTTTTAAAAAGATTTGAAGAGTTCAACGTTAGAGTTAATTATCTCAAATGTAAGTTTTTGAGAATGAAGTGGAGTATTTGGGACATCGATTTAGCGTAGAAGGTATCCGTCCCAACTTACGGAAAATTGAAGCAATCTGGTCTGCTCCCTCACCAGACTCCGAAAGCAAGCTTAGATCTTATTAAGGATTGTTAAAATATTACTCTCGTTACGTCCCACATTTGTCAGGTGATTAACATTTACTGTGTGCGTCGTTAAAGAAGGAAAATATGCCTTTTAAATGGACACAAAGTTGTGAAAGGGTTTTTCAGAAGAGTTAGAAACTGCTTCTAGAAAACTAATTACTGGCACATTATAACTCTGATCTGCCGATAGTTGTTAGTTGTGATGCCAGCTCATATCGTGTTGGTGGTGTCCTATCACACATTATTGACGGGCTAGAGCGCCCAGTGTTTTTTATTTCGAGCACGTTGAGTAAAGCGGAACAAGGTTATGCACAAACACATAAAGAAGCTTTAGCTATAATGTTTTCTGTACGCAAGTTTCATAAATATATTTATGGTAAGCATTTTTTGATTTGTACTGATCATAAGGCGTTGCAGGAGATATTTAATGGGAAAAAAGGTAACACTGCAATTGCACTGAGTCGTCTACAAAGATGGTCTATAGAACTGTCTATGTATGATTACGAAGTGAAATACCGTTCTGGTAATAGAATGCAAAACGCCGATGCATTATCAAGATTACCTTTAAAAGAAGGTACTGGGGATGAACATTTTATAAACTGGTTCAATTTTCCAAATGAGCTTCCAATTAAGTTTGAGGATATAGCAGAGGCAACGCAGAAGGATACAACTTTCAACAATCTGTATAATTTTGTCGTGAACGGATGCCCAGATAAGTATGATCGAAATAATAGTAATTTAAAGCAATATTTGAGTAAATTGGAGTCTTTATCTGTAGAAAATGGTTGCTTGTTTTATGGTGACAGAATCATTATTCCTGAGTGTGTTCAGTCTCAGATATTAGGTAATTTACATGATGGTCATGATGGATGGGTAAGAATGACACAGCTAGAGGATTTGTTTGGTGGATAGGTATGGATCGAGATATAGAATGGTATATAAGGGAATGTGAAATCTGTGCTATGTCTGAAAACAAAAAAGTATCTGCCGATTTGAATCCATGGCCTATTGCTTACGAGCCATTTGACAGGATTCACATGGACTTTTGTCATTTAGAAGGGTTTAATATGTTAGTCATAATAGATGCTTATTCCAGGTTTATGGATGTAAAAGTTCTGAATCGCACAACGTCTCAGTCGCTAATAACAACTTTGCGAACGTTATTTGCTTATTTCGGTTTACCAAAGGAAATTATGACCGATAATGGTCAACCCTTTGCATCTCATGAGTTTTTAGAGTTTTGTGATAAAAATTCAATCAAAGCCTTAAAATCACCAGCGTATCACCCGCAGTCAAACGGACTTGTCGAGAGGGCAGGCAGTCCAAACGTTTAAAAATTCTTTAAAAAAGTTTTTGATTGCTAAAAAAAACAAAAAAATTACCAATGCAATGGAAAATTGATAATTTTCTTTTAAAATATAGGAACACTCCGCCCACAACAACGCAAAAATCACCAACTGAACTTTTATTTAAATATAGACCAAACACCGGGACACAAAATGGGAACATGGATGTAAGATTCCAAACATCAAAGTTTAAATAAGAAAAATGTAAATGAAGTTAAAAAGCTTTGTAAAAACAATATTTTAAAAAAGAAAGAAGAATTTGTACCAAATGAAATTGTTAGATATAGGAACGTATACAAAATCTATGCTAATTACGTTTTAGCTGAGAAAATTAAAAAGTAAAAGTTTATTTGAAATTAAATTGAATAATGGTAATGTAAGAGTGGCACACATAGGAGATCTAAAAAAGGCTTATCATGTAAAATGTGTGAGGTTTTCTCCTAAGATTAGAGTTCCTGTTGTTGAACAAAGTCGATGAAAAAGAAGAAACGCGATGTCAAAAACATAGTAGACAGGAATTATCACAGGACAGTAGTCCACTTAGTCCACTTAATAAAAACTCTAAAGTGACAATAATGAAATAAGACGGTCTACGAGAACAAAATTAAAAAAAGGAAAGTAACGGGTGATTTTTTAGCTGGTTTGTTTTGGCAACACTGGTTTTGACAGCTGACGTGTGTTTAGTACCTTGTGTCACTGTCAAACAGCTTCAGTTTGGTTTGCAATTTAACCATGGATCGTCTTACAAATGAACAACGCTTGCAAATTATTGAATTTTACTATCAAAATTCGTGCTCGGTTCGAAATGTTCATCGCGCGCTGCTTCCATTTTATGGTCGGCATTCTCGACCTTCTGAGCAGTCTATTCGGAAGATTGTGACCAAATTTCCCACCAAATTTACTTTGTTGGACATTAAACCACCAACACGTTTACGTACTGTGCGTAATGAAGAAAATATTGCGGCCGTATCAGCTAGTGTGACAGAAGACCGCGAAATGTCGATTCGGCGCCGTTCCCAGCAGTTAGGCCTTTGTTACAGCACTACGTGGAAAATTTTGCGGAAGGATTTGGGCGTAAAGCCTTTTAAGATACAGCTGGTGCAAGAACTAAAGCCAGCCGACCTACCACAACGCCGAATTTTTGGTGAATGGGCTCTTGGAAAGCTGGCCGAGGATCCGCTTTTTTATCGAAAAATTGTGTTCAGCGATGAGGCTCATTTTTGGTTGAATGGGTACGTAAATAAGCAAAATTGACGCATTTGGAGTGAAGATCAGCCAGAAGCATTGCAACAGCTACCAATGCATCCCGAAAAAGCCACTGTTTGGTGCGGTTTATGGGCCGGCGGCATTATTGGGCCATATTTCTTCAAAGATGATGCGAATCGCAGCGTTACTGTCAATGGTGAACGCTACCGAGCGATGATAACAAACTTTTTTTTGCCCGAAATGGAAGTTCTTGACTTGCATGATATGTGGTTTCAACAAGACGGTGCCACATGCCACACAGCACACGAAACAATGGCGCAATTGCGAGCCGAGTTTGGTGAACAGTTAATTTCACGTTTCGGGCCGGTCAATTGGCCGCCTAGATCGTGCGATTTGACACCATTAGACTATTTTTTGTGGGGGTATGTCAAGGCTAATGTCTATAGGGACAAGCCCGCTTCGATTGACGCACTGGAAGCCAACATCCATGCATTCATTCGTGAGATACCGGCCGATATGTGTGAAAGAGTATGCCAAAATTGGACTCAGCGGATGGGCTACCTGAGACGCAGCCGCGGTCAACATTTGCATGAAATTATCTTTAAACATTAAATTGCAAGGTTTAAACTATCGATTCAAATAAATATTTCATTCATTTTTTCGAATTTTTTGTGTTTTTTTTTTTTGAAAAAGTTCTAAACCTCTTAAAAAATCACGCATTATAAGTATTAATAAAAAAAAAAGTTTATGAAATAAATAAAAAATAAATGTATGAAATTAAATTTTGAATTTATGTACTAATATTTTGAAATTATATATTAATATTTTTAAACAAGTATAAAACATTATAACATCATCTCATGTACTGTTATTTAAAAGGGAAAGAAGTGTTATGTATAATGTATATGTATATAAATGTAGTATTTAGTATTAGTATTAGATTAAGTAGTACATAAGGTATTGCCTAAGTTAGTTTAAGAATGAGAACAATAAAACAGTTCCCACCTAACCTTCAACGTGTTCATACTTAATAGTATCACTTGTCATGAAAAAGTGCTTCTCGTCTAGCCGTTCGTACATAAAAATGTAGGTCCCTTCCATTCCTGTCGACACTCGCACACAGGAATGGTTGCGAGTTGTTAGTCACTATGCCCTGGTTCTTAAAGAGCCGTTGCGCCACCCAATTTATTTTAATTTATTTATGATGTTTATACCAAACACCACAAAAATATATTTTTTTTCGGAAAACCTTAATTTCAAAATATGAATATTTATAATTCTTTCAATCGTAATGTAAATACCATACTAAAAATATATTCTTATTTATTTATGTTAATGATGTTTTCATCTAAATAAATATTATCATCTCTTTTATAACATTAACCATTTTAATAACACTTTAAAAATCATTGATTATATATTTTATGATTACTTCCGGCGTTATTGTTATTGTCCTGGGTTGTCTTCAAATCATGCAGTTAAATAATTTTCTCACCCCATATCCATACACAGGCAAATAACATATTGATTGCCTTTAGATAATGTAACGTGATTCACCAACATTTATCTGGATTTATGATATATGCCCGTGTCACATAAGATAAACAACAAATAAGTTAATTTTATTTGCTTGCTTTTCACTTATAAAATGTACTGCGAGGCCTCAAATGTAAGTTCTGTCATTCGTTTGATGACATGTCGCAGATATAGTTCACAAATTCAAATTCTGTGCACATCACCTATATTTATGTATATAAATACGTTAACGTGGCTTAACAAAGCAGTGTCATGCTAAATATTTGCATTTAAATAAATCACGAACTACCATTCAAATGTTCACATTCACAATGAAATTAAATTTTAAATAAACACTGAACTCTCTAAGGCCAGAGCACACGAATATGTGTATGTGTATATATCAAGCACCTGCCATCAGGAATACGACCCATGAAGCCTAGCCATTGTACAACAAATTGCGGCGGACAATATAACACTCTCCAATGTTTTCTCAGGAGTATGAGAAGTGTGTGTTTTGTGTTTGTGCATTGCGTATAGAAATGCAAATTGTTATCCGGTGGATCTATCCTATTGTTCAGCCAAAAAAAAAAAAAAAAAAAAAAGCAACACAAAATTTAAATAAATAAAAAATGGCATCCGTGGATGTTGCATGAGGTAAGGGCGGAAGGACAAAGGTATATGTGGTCACAAGCGCGTGGTTGCCAAAAAAAAAGAAAACAAAAAACCTCTCTCGGCTGACACAAAAAAATTGTATGTATCAGATACTCATTAAAATTTTAATACATTTAGGCCATACACACTACACACTTGCGTTTTTTTATATTTTGTTTTATTTTATGCTTCTGACACTACAGGATGTCATGATATACGGGTCAGATAGGTGGCGAGGTTTATATTTTATGAGTGATGCCTACTCTGATTCTATTGCCAAATGTATTTTTGTTGTTAAAACCAACCCATGAGCCACGCCACGATACATTATAGAGAAGACAACGAGCCTTTTCAGCGAATTTTCACACAAACAACCACACTTAGAAAGGTAAATTTATTGTGCGACTGCCATAATGCTGCGCAGCGGGTGGCCTCTCTTGAACATGTATGTACAGTGCACTGGGGCGTATACGTGTTATTTTAAATATTTTCATTATACCTAACATTCCATCAATGCGTTGTTGTTTCATTTTATGAATTTAATTATTTTTAATGAAAGTTTTTAAATAATATAAATATCATTGTCTTAAGACGATGTGAATTAACATGAAGAAAACAATTTTTGGAAAATTTAACATTATCTAATTGATCATTATCAATATTTTTACAGCGAAAATCCGGCTGGAAAAATTACAAGTTTCTGTCTAGTTTGGGCAAGGCCCTAGTAAGTTTTCAGTAGCGAAAATCTAGACGAGGAAAACTTGTCAGATACTTGGAAATCCCTGGCTGGATTTCAGTATTAAAATTTAGACGAGGGAAACTTTTCAAACGCTTGTGAGTCTCTCCCTAGTAAAAAATTGTTGGAAATGTTTCAGTACCCCATCATGAATTTCTCTTGTACACCAAAAATCTTATAAGCACCACTCAATTTCAATATCATACGACACTTTTTGCTCTCTTTCCTTTATCATCTAATTCATATCACACTTATAATTATGGACGTGAGACTACTGTATATTATAAGATTTTTCAGTGAGAGGAAAATCCTGTTATTATAGTTGTCTTACCTAAAAAGCAAGTACAGAAAATTCTGTTCTATTCTAAATATATTTGTAATGCAATATGGTATGAAATATTAGAGTATGAGACTTATATTCACTTTGCACACTGAATTTTTGTATAGCGATATAGCGCATTTGACTGACAAGTAGAAGATCAGGGTATCAAGTCCCACATATACAACCTTTTTTTACCTTCCGCAAAACAGTTAACTCTTTCGTTAGCCACTGCCCTTTACAGAATTTTTGTCGAAAACTAGATTGTTTTTCTGCGTGGGAGCATACCTACGCGAAAAGGCTACAGAAAAAAGTTACGGAGAGCTCTTTCAGAAAAATATTCTCGCTTAATAGGTTCTTGCTAAAGTGGTATCTCCTTACTTCTTTAAGCACATATTCCCAAAAAATGAAAGATATATCCTCTCTTACACTCGGGTATGCGGTTCGTTTCGTCTTTTTTCTTTCGTTTTTTTGGTTGTTTCGTTTAAGTCGTTTCGCATTTTGTTGTTTTGCATTTCACTGTTTCACTTTTCATTTATTTGGTTTCTTTTTGTTTCGACAATTTTTGTTTTATTTTTAAAGTATTTTGTTTTAATTTCATTTTGTTTTTGATAGTTTCGTTTTTTGACCATTTAGTTTTGGAATTAATTCGTCTTACGTTTGTGTCGTCTTTAATTTTTTCGTTTTCGTTTATTTCGTCACCGTTTGTTTATTTTTGTTTTAATGTTTGTGCATGTAAAGAACCTAAAGGCGTTGAAGTTCGCGCGAATTTTAACGCCTTTAGTTCTTTACATGTACAAACGTTAAAACGAAAATAAACAAACAGTGAAGAAATGATCGAAATCAAACTGAACCGAACATATTTATTTTCACAACTATCAGATATGCTTTGCGTAAAGCCAACATTTTATTAAAGTTGATACCAATCAAATATTCTTAAATTGGCATTGATTTTTGATACCTATCCAGGTTACAATTAAAACAAAGGAAAACTCTGAAAAATATTATCAATTTTTATAAAGTTATTTTTATTTAACAAAAATAATTTCTTCAAACAAAAGAAGGCATACCTACTTATTTAAGATACAAAAAGAAAAGCATTGGCAATATAATATTCACTTCTTTTGAAGAATTGCATCCCCTCTAAATAATTTTTTAATTGTACCTTCGACATATATGTACATTATATGCACCTAACATTGGCGCCAATGACAGAATTTATATACCTTTGTGAGCATATTCATCTCAATCTGATTGTAAATGCTCCGAAACAAAGGAAGGTACTGGTGGTTTTCCATTTTGACATAAAACTCGTCAAACAATGTCTATTATTGGATTTGTTGCAGAAAGCATTTCTTTCTTTAATTTTTGTTTGTATCTATAATTCCTCTTTACTTACAAACTGATAACAAAATAATCGAATTCTAATAAATAGATATACGTAGAGACAAAATGCGAAACAATCTTTGACTAAACAACCTAATCTTAAGTGATCCATAATAGTTTTAACGAAAATGCAAAACAAGTAAAAAAATAAAAGAAGAAATTCGAAGTAATCGTGAAACGAAATCAACTCAAAACAAAATACATAGAAAATATAAAAAACGTTTTCGAACTAAACATAAATATTTATAACAAAAACGAAACAACAATTGGCGAAATAGAAAACAAAAAAACAAACAATAGGCACCCCTTACACTCAGGTTGCATAATGAACAAACTATTGGCAGATCTTCACGGTGGGGTTGAAAGTTTAAGTACACGAGTTCACCTCTTAGTTTAAAAATCGTTGAAATTTTAGCCACATTAAACTCGTGGAGAAAATAATTTTTTTTCGGCGAGATTGTAATCGAGAAGAGCATATATCGCTCGATGACTTGAAGTTTCTGCTTTTAGTTGGCAATTTTGTAACCAACGTTCATCCAGACATGTAACGAGCTAGTACAACTGAGTTCTCCAGGTTTCCACATTTTGCGCCCTCAAGTCTAAGGTTCTACCACAATACATTGCCAGAGAATTCCATTCGTCGAACCAAAGTGATTTTCTCTGCAGAGCGAACATGACTGTGCGTTTCGGGAGCCTCATGGAGGGGAGTGACATTACCTTTATGATATAGTCTAAAAGCATTTTTAATGTTTTTGTAAATAGCTCCGGTAGTCCTGTTTCGACGTACAGCATGTAATTCGGTGAGGTTGTCGGTAGCCGTAGAGTCCTTTTTAGAAAGTATCTTTGGATTTGTTCAACTTCCTCGAATTTTTCAAATCCCCAAATATGTGCCCCATATAACATGATAGATTCCGTTGTGGCTTCAAATACCCGGTATTTTGTGTGGTGCGAAAAATTCCTATTTCCCAGACAATTTTTTCATGGACACGTCAAGGCGTTTTTAGTAACAGCTCCCGCAAACTCCACTCCACCTGGTAACATATCTGTTAAGTCATTCACATGCAGAACAACATTTATTGGGCTTATGTTACAAACCTGTTGCACCCAAAAAAAGGTTTGGAACCAATCCAAAACGCTTTCTTCGTCCCATACGGCTGATGATGTGTTTTCATATATGTTTTCTAGCGCTCTTCAAAAAATGTTTGGCTGTACAATTTGTAGAAAAGAGCAGATCGGTTACCACTATCGAATGCGGCCATGAAGTCCAAGAATACTGCGTAAAATTTTTGTCTGTTGTTGATGAAGTGTTCTGACATAATTTTCAGGACAAAAATGTGATCCACTGTTCCTCGGCCTGATCTAAATCCAGATTGAGCTTCCTTTATGATATTGTTACTATCGAGCCACGTTAGAAACCTTTCTTGGAGCGTGCTTGTATACATTTTTGCAGCTGAATTCAAGAATGAGATGCCCCTGTAGTTGTTTGGATCTTCTTAATCGCCGCTTTTATGAATTGGAAATATTACAGACTTCCTTACGTTTTCTGGAGCATCTATTGCTTCAAAGCTGCGGTTATATTCTTTGGCTAATTCTTCAATAAATTCATTTGAAGCATATTTAAAGGATTCCGTCGGCACGGAAATTAGGTATGGCACGGAGTTAGGTATGTATTGTTAAGGGTTCTACAGAATGGTCATTTGCATTTTCTTTCGTCCTTAAAAAACTAGATGGTTTGTGAATTCGTTGTCAATTTGTATACGAACATTTTTGCTTCATCCTGCGTACTCCCGCGCAGAAAAACAATAAAGCTTTTGACAAGGCACTAGTGAGTTTTGCATAGATTCCGGCAAGGGACAAGCATGTGTTATCAAAGACTATAATAAGGCCTGTTATGACCCCTTTTGCCTCGTCTGCAAACAAAAAAAAAAAAAATGTTGGCTTATGTGAGACTTGATCCCACAATCTTCTGCTTGTCAGTCCAATGACGGGTTTAATGTCGAAAGTGAATAAGTTTCATAGTCTAATATTTCATACAATATTGCTCAACAAATACATACAGAACAAAACAGGATTTTATATACATACTTGGTTTTAAGCTATATAACAACTAAGAACAGGTTTTCTGTTGTAACTTGTCTGACGTTTCTCACAAATCTGTGCTATTCTTATCTGACTAACTGAATTCCGTGTGATTTGTGATGTGAAAAAGAAGAGAAAGCAAAGAGAGAAAAAAGTGTCAATTGATACTAAAATTGCATGGTGCTTATAAAATGTCTGTTTATGGTGTACAAGAGACAGGGAGGGCCTCACGAGCGTTTGAAAAGTTTCCCTCGTCTAAATTTTTGTTACTGAAATCCAGTAAGGACTTGCCAATTATCTTACAAGTTTTCCTCTTCTAGATTCGCCCTACTGAAAACTTACCTGGGATTGGTTTAAACTACACTGAAACTTGTAATATTTCCAGCCGGGTTGTTAAAAATAAAAAATAAATCGGGTGGCACAAGGGCTCATGAAGAACCAGGGCCTAGTGACTAACAACTGGCAACCATTCCTGTGTGCGCCTTTCGACAGGAATGGAAGGGACCTACAATTGTATGCCGAATCCGAACGGCTAGACGAGACGCACTTATTCGTGACAAGTGATACTCTTGGAGGATTTGTCAATTCCTCGCAAGAGGCAGTAGCCCTGAAAAAAAACTTTTTAGTTTTTAGGTGGACGAGGCTGGGAAGCGATCCAGCCGGGTTGTTAACCAATATAAAAATAGTAAATTGCATTACAAACTTATTTTCAACATCAATAAAATCACAATTCCAAATTAACTTATGTTTTCACCGGGAAAAGAATGTACCTACCTGTCTATTAAAATGAATCGTACCTTTTGTATGTACATATAAATTAAAAAAAAAAAAAAATGACAAAATCAAAAATAAATTATTGTCTGTAATATAAAATCTATAACAACTTACCGACTACATCCAAGTGAAGAAATATCGATGTGGGCGGATGAGTCGATACCTGACACTCGTAGACGCCAGCGTCACGCAGTTGTACGAATTTTATTTGCAGCGTCCAATCCTTTTTTTTTATTGAATTCAGCAAGTGGAGAGATTTCATTTCATAGCACATTTATATATCCCATGGTATATATTTAACACACGTAATATTATGATGCGAGTCAAGTGATGATGCCATATACATCCATCGACGTGAAAAGTGATTAAAATGCCATATGCCAGGAGTCAGGGTAAGGATGCGATTTTACGTTTATCAGGTCACAGCACCAAAAGCACACGTGTGTTCATCCGTATATCCCCGCGCACAAAAGCATCAGATGTGGATTAATGTTTTTTTGTTGTTGTTGGTATTTTATATTTATATTTGTGTTTAAATTTGTTTTTGTGTTGTCATATTCCACGTCAGGTAACACATCATGAGGCGAATATAATATCAAGGTTTAACCAACGAGCAATAAGCATTATGAATGTCAAGGATATTCCATCGGGATGCGGTACATGAGAAAAAAAATAGAAAAAAATTGAGTTAGAAAGATTTATTAGGGGATTTACTTTTCTATAGCTTTATATGGGGTAGTATTAGCTTTAGTTTTATTATGCATGCGCTTAGTATGGGTAAACCTTTAATCCCCAACCTTCAAAGTATACATACATCATACAATATTCTGAATAATACAAAATAAATTCCAAAATATTTAAGGATAAAATTGGTGAAGTGAAGTATTAAAAACATGCAATTTTATTATTGCTTATAACCTAACCTTATTTTTGAGCTTGAATAATTTTGAACTCATCAGTCAAGAAATTGAAGAAGAATACGTTTTTAGTGTTTTTTATAAGACTGTAACTGTTCAAATGGGTAGTTATGTGCATTCAAGAGGACACAAGCGTCCACAGGTTTTTCTCAAAACCCACCTCTGTCTACCAACTCCTACTCTCACCTCCTAGTGGTGAACATCGGGTGTCTAGTACCTCAGCTGGAGACGGGGTTTAAATCCCCGTGGAAAGCTGTTGGGGACAGCCAACGAGAGAGGGGGGGAGGAGTGTTCCCACTAAGGCACTTCTCCTTTCATCGAGAAGCCAGCGGACGAATTCTCTAGATGGAATCAACGGTGGCGTCTACAGTTCCAGTTAGGTTGAACTACTTAGTGAACACCTTATATGGGCTACTACGACATATTTGTAGCTCAGGCCTATAAGGAGCGGTTTATCCGGCTCCCTACCCTTGGAGTTATACGAAGGGTCTGGTCCTCCGGGTCGGGGGTTGTGCGTCGGGGTAACTTCCCTACCACGTAAAAAAAAGTTGTTCCGAAACAACAACAAGCCTCGGATATGGATGATTTTAAAGTTGACGATCCCAGCAAACGAAACAAGGACAATGAATTTCGGATCTGCACGTGGAAAGGCTAAAGGCTGACGTAACAGCCATCCAGGAAGTGCGATGGGATGGAGAGGGCATACGGAGACTGAAAACGTGTGACATCTTCTACGGCAGGTGCTTGGAGGAACAGGGTCAGCGGCTCCTTGGTTGTGGTTTTGTGATAAGGGGAAGACTTAGGCAAGAAGTCTTGGGCTTCCGAAGTGTAAGCGAGCGCCTGTTCACAATCCGCATCAAGAGCAAATTAAAGAACATTTCGCTGATCTGTGTTCATGCCCTCCATGAAGGGAAAGAGGACTCAACCAAAGAAGCATTCTACGATCTCCTGGAGACAACGTATGATATGTGCCCGATGTACGACGTGAAGATCATTCTTGGTGACTTCAACACAAGATTCGGAAAGGAGGGCATCTTTGGTTCGATAGTCGGAGGACACAGCCTACACGACGAAACTTCCGGCAACGGACACAGGCTGGCAGACTTTGCGGCGGGGCAAAATGTCATCATCTCAAGCACCTACTTCCCACACCTCAATATACACAAGGGGACTTGGCGGTCGCCTGATCAACTAACCGTCAACCAAATCGACCACGTTGCAATAGACGCGAGACATGCTTCCAGTATCTTGGACGTCCGAACGTTCCGAGGGGCCAACATTGACTCGATTCACTACCTGGTGGTAGCTAGACACTACGTATGCGGGTATCCATGACGCGACAACGCAGAGCAGATGCTGTGAAAAGATACGATGTCGAGAAGCTTAAATCGCAAGAGACCGCCAGAACTTTTGCAGACCACGTAACTCTTAATCTCTCAGGAGGTCTGCCACCAGCATCAAGTGCAGAGGACCAGTGGGAACACTGTCAACAAGCCATCAGAAGTGCCGCCTCTGATGTGCTGGGTTTTACTAGGCGAATACCACGAAACCCCTGGTTCGATGAAGAGTGCCGGCTAGCGCATGCAGCTAAGGACAAGGCCTACCAGGCAATGCTGCAGACTCGAACAAGAGCTGCTGAGAGAGTGGCCCGGGAGCTCTACGGGCTAAAACGAAAAGAGGAACGCCGACTTCTCAGGAGGAAAAAGAGAGAGCACAAGAAGCGGGTGGTAGAGTGTATTGAGGGTTGTAGCGGTAGGGGAGATGTTCGAAAATTTTATTAGAGTGTGAAGCGATCCACCCAAGGATTCAAGGCTAGAACGGAAGCCTGCCGAGATGAGAGTGGGAATATGGTAGTAGACACACAGTGAGTGCTGAGGATCTGGAAAGAACACTTCTCTAGACTGCTTAATGGCGAAGACAGCGAAGATGCCGCTAATAGGCAGAACGTTCCATTCAACTTGGACGATGATGGCCAAGAGTTCCGTCCACCCGACCTAACCGAAGTGCGGCTGGCGATATCCAAACTTAAGTCCTACAAGGATGCTGGTGCGGATGGCTTACAAGCCGAACTATTTTAATCAGCGGGAGATGAATTGGCTAGGAGCATACACCAGCTAATCTGCAAAATTTGGTCGGAGGAAAGTATGCCCGATGAATGGAACCTCGGCATAGTGTGTCCCATCCATAAAAAGGGAGATGTTCTGAAATTTACCAACTACAGAGGAATAAGTCTCCTAAACGTCGCTTTTAAAATCATGTCGGCCATCCTGTGTGACCGCTTAAAACCTTTTGTCAACGATCTGATCGGCCCTTATCAGTGCGGTTTTAGGCCAAGCAAGTCAACCGTCGATCAAATGTTCACACTCCGACAGATTTTAGAAAAATCCCGGGAATTCCAGATCGATACACACCACCTTTTTATCGATTTTAAAGTCGCGTATGATAGCGTGAAAAGGGACGAATTATACAGAGCCATGTCGAGTCTCGGCATCCCTGCCAAACTCGTCCGCCTGTGCAGGATGACGATGGAGAAATCTCGCTGCTCCGTCAAAATTGGTAAGAACACCACCGATTCCTTTGATGTTGAGAAAGGATTGAGGCAAGGCGACGCGTAATCATGCAAAATATTCAACATCTTTCTTGAAGCCATTGTACGCAACGCACATGTCAACACCAGCGGTACAATCTATCAAAAGTCCGTTCAATTGCTTGCATATGTGGATGACATGGACATTGTCGGCAGAACGAAGCGAGCTGTGGCAGGGGCATTTGCAAGCATTGAATTGGAGGCGGCTAGAATGGGATTGGCGGCTAATGAGGACAAGACGAATTATATGCTGTCATCGAGAGAGGAATCTCAACATCGGCGACTCGGGCAAAATATCACGATGGACAGATATAACTTCGAAGTTGTCAAGGACTTTGTCTACCTGGGCTCCACTATTACATCGCAGAATGACATCAGTGCAGAGATCAAGCGAAGAATTACTCTTGCCAACCGCTGTTTCTTCGGTCTAAGAAGGCATTTAAGTAGTAAGGCCCTCTCTCAGAGAACCAAGGAGACTTTATACAAAACCCTTATCATCCCGGTCCTGCTTTATGGGTCAGAAGCATGGCAAAGCACCTGCCCGACGAGTCTTCGAATCCAACCCCGATGGGGTACGCAGCAGAGGAAGAACCCGTAACAGGTGGCGCAATCAAGTGCGTGACGACATCAAAGCACTCGGTGTGCGCAACTGGAAGCGGCTTGCTAGGGACAGAGCTGGCTGGAGGGGGGGGGCTTGTTAGTTGAGGCCGAAGCCCACCCTGGGCTGTGAGCGCCATCAAAAGTAAAGTAAGTAAGTAACTGCATAAATATGAAGATAGCAGGGCAAGTTTCACCTAGAGTAATGGGACCGACGCAGTAATTTGCAGCTTTTTTCTGCATTTCTGTACCCGATTATGCAGTTCATCAAATAGTGGATGCAATCGAGTAACCTTTTAGTATGAAACAATCGCTTTCATGGATTTTTATTGTTGAGTATATTTGTGTGGAGCTAAGCTTACTTAAAATACAAAATTCACTTAAAACCACCCATGCAGTTCTGAGGGAATGGTCACTCTGGTCATTTTTAAATATTGTTGGTATAACTCGAAAACGAAGCCGAATTTGAGAATTTAACTCAAAACACTTTTTGTAGGAAATTAGATTTGCTATCAAATCAGGTGGTTTAAAAAATTTTATAAAAAGATTATAGCAGGAAAATTTAACAAAAACTGACTTAAAAAAAATTGACAAATATCTGATTTTTAATTTTTTTTTTTTATAAAGTTGTCATAACTTTTGTTTGAGAAAAGGTTTACGCAAGACATATCAAATTAAAACAAATAAGAAGCTCATCCCTTTAATATGACGGACGAAAATATGTTTCTGATGAAAATTGACGAAAATATATCCTTTTAAAAAAAACCTTTTTTACATTTTTTTTTTCAGTTTTTGCTCGTAAGCATCTTTTTTACTTGCAATTCATTGGTACTTTATGACAAGTTTCCCATTCTATTTTACCGTTATAACCCATGTTTTTTGGCATTCTATAAATAGTACAGTAGAAAATTACCAAAAAACGCATCCGTAGTAGCCTGGTTTTTGTATTTCAAAATTGGTTAAACTGACAGATTACTACAAAAACAAATATAGTAATTGTGAGAATCGGAAGCAGTCAAAATTAACTTCACGAAAAAACTAATAGTAACCAACATTTGAGAATGAAATCACCAAAAATCCATTCGAGACTCGGAAAACTATCCGCAGTATGATTCTACTTTAACTTTTATCGGCAGTATACATACTGCCGATGTTGTATTTGTTATTCATGTAAAATCCTACTATGGATAGCTACTATGGATAGCTTTTCCAATAAAACATGGGTATTTTTATAAACAGTGTTCTAGTGAAATAGCCAGTTGCATTCCTCCCCATAAACAATTTAACCGTAATACTCGCGCTTCAAGGAATGCCCATCAGTTAACCCTCGAGCCCAACTTTGGACGTGCTGCTCAGTTTAGAGATTCTTTCTTTAGTCGAACCACAAGAATGTGGAACACTTTAGCTGGCTCTGTGTTTCCCTCTCATTACAGTATTCAGACATTCAAAACAAATGTTCATTGATATCTCCTTTTTAATCTTTTTCCAATTTCCTAAACGCTAGCACTGTGTGCAAACATTTGAAGTGTAATAATAATACCTTTTGTGCGCGCAAAGTTAAATACAAAACAAAAATTCTTGAAATAACTTGAAGTCGAGATTTTGATCTAATATGTTATTACGAAAATATCGAATTCGAAAACAGTGGGTTCCGCAGTTTTATCTGGCCGTCTTGCAATTTGTTATAACTAGGTCTACAGACTGAACGGATGGATCGATTTATATAAAACTTGGTACTATCTATTTTGTAGGTAGGTATGTTTAATATGTACCTATATTATTCATTTTTTTTTTTACCAAAAATAATGGTATCTTGCATAGAACCATTTTCATTTCCGTCTTTCAAGCTAACCGCGTTACCGAACTAAATGAATTTTAACTTGAACGTTAAATTTGATCCCATGGCTAAATTTTGAGATTACTGAGGTGAATACAGTCATCAGAATTTAACCTGGTCAGGATCTCGTTTAAATTTTAACTAGTGGATAAATTTTGACGTTTGTATTAAACTTCTTGTACATCACTGACTATATCGACCTATTATACCTGGACTGCTAGAAGAGAGTACATCACGATGGTTCCATTTATTAAAAAAAAAAAACAAATCGATACACTAGCTGCAGTTTGAAAACGACTTAGGGGCAGTTTTTTCACAGTGGGTTAAATTTAGTATGTGACTTTCACACGCTCTAATAAACTAACGCTTATCAACCAAAATTGGCTTAGTAGAGTTATCCATGATTGATTGGGAAGGAGATCCGGGAGTTGGGAAGGCTTGTGTTGTTTTTTGTTCTTTTAATCAATAAATGATAAGACCGTATTTTGTAATTTGTAATGTATGTATAATTGTGTAAAATGTATGTTCAATTTAATGTATAACTGTATGTAACAAAACTGTATAAAAGGTTAAGGAAAAATGAACTGTTCTGGGCAAGGTCTCAATCGCAAGTGCCTCGTTATGCAAAATAATAATATGACAATTGAATTTAAGAGAATTGAGTGACTTTTTAAACATGAATTATGTGAGAGAGAATAACTGATCTTTGCAAAAATATGTGCTTGAGCATAATAATAATAAGAATATAGGGTGTTGGTCGTTGAGTTTGGTTGTAGACTATGGTTCCAAAACAATGATAAGGAACTCATACTTTGGATTTTTTGAAAACAATTTGATCAACATTGAATACAATTGATTTGACGATTTCCCAGTTTGAATAATCATGGATTGAAGCGGGGTACACATTATCAAACTTTTTTGACAAACCTGTTTGATGTCAAATACTCATCAGTATCCAACAAATTTGTGAACAAAGAACGTGTTTGTCTATTAGAAAGTATACACACTATCAAACGTGAACAGATTTGTCAAACAGGTTTGATAATGCGTACCCCGCTTGAGGCTCTTCCAAACTAACGCCAAACATTCGGTGCCGCGCGGAGAAATATTCGCCGGTGGCTTGGGCAGATGGACACTCGCATTTATTTCCATGCAAATCCATTTTGACTAGCGAATAATTCGCCTTAAAGGCTCTAAACCAATGCGAAGTATTCGGCGCAACACAATATAGGCACTGTTGTCACTTTTAATCGGTGAAACTATCTTCAATGCAACTTTTGTATGGAAATGACGATCGAATAGCAGTCCAGGTATACTAGGTCCATGACTGCCACTGTCAAAACTCACTGTCCGCATTCAAGATCAGAACCAAACCGATTTGGATAGATTTGTGTTGTTATTCCTTCTGAAAAAAGCTATTGCAACAACAAATCAAGTTATCTGAACATTTTTGGATAGGTCGACACCGTTTCGGATAGGTTCCTTAACGCAAGGAATTTCAATGGGAAATTTATGTTTTAAAAAAATCCCATTTAATGCAATTGACACACCAAAACCCTTTAAGTTTGACTGTGATCAAATTTAACCAAAATTTTAACGCAATTGACACATTGCCTTAAGAGTCATAGTATCTGAAGAAACTAAAATTTTCGACATTTGGCATTGAATAAAGAGAATATTCAAAGTGATAAAGTCTTCAAACATTTTAATTAATATGCGATTTTTTTAAACAAAAATATTTTGACTGGATTATTAAAAAAAAAAAGAATAATTAAGCTTTCGATAAAAATTGATATTTTCGAATATAAATTCAATATTTTCAATGTTATAGCAAGATTAAACCAGGAAAAATTTACAAAATAATGGCCATTCTGCCAAAAACATCAAAGTGAAGATTTTTGAATGCATTTATATTTATTTTTGTGTCAGCAATACTGTCGCGAAAAACTTTTCATTTAGATGTTTTCGAAAACATGAAAACTTTAGGAGTTATACGTGAAAAACGAGCGTTTTCGACACTACGTTTTTTGAAATGTCGGTATCTTCTTATATTGTTAGAACTCTTTTTCTTGTGGGTAGCAAAATGTACAAGTTTTGTATGAAAAACTTTTCCATAGCAGTAAACGTTTCGGAGTTATGTGAAAAATTGAATGAATAACCATTGATGCGCACACCATCTGGTAATAGACTTCCGCGCCACTACGTCTTATATCAAAATAAATATTATAATAGCGTGATTGCGTTTAAGAATCTTTAATTGAATTTTTCTTTGTCACAAAAAGTATCTACATTTTGCTTCCGCTATATTGGGAAATATTGATATAAAACTTTTTTTTTGTAACTTTTTAAACAATTAAAGAAAAAAATATTTCACTTTGAATTCAAATTTAAAACAAAACTTGATCTCTTCTTTGATAAATGAATGAATGTATATGTAACTACTGCTGTGTTGTGCTGTGACCTACATAACCTATTATACCTAATGAAAGTCCCATTGTTTAAAAACTAGAACTTTCCAATAAATTCATGCCTGTGTAAGACAAACGAGCACAGAGACACATACAAAAAAAGGAATTTATTGTTCCTCCTAGACATTGCCTTACATAGCTAAGAGTACGTATATGTATGTATATTAAAATAGTTTCGTTGCAAACTATTTTTATTTTCTTAACAGAAAACTGCAGCATGAATGAAGAATAAGAACTTGAGACTCGAGATGAATTGTGCCGTCACACATGTCAAGTATTTTCCCTATTATTCATGTTTTTTTTTTCTTACATGCAGGTAGACAGGTAATTGAAATTAAGCGTGAGCTAACCCTTGTTCTTTTGGTTTGTAAAGAAACTTTCTTTCACTTAAAGAGACAACATTCAGATATAGTAGTAGATTATAATATTCAATCTGCTACTATACAAAAATAATTAATGAAATGGAGTTTAAAAGCTATTGAAGGTCAATGTTCTTCTATATTTGTAAAAAAGAAAATGCAAATTTGACTGGATCTGGATATTCAGTACAATTGCATTATTATGAGAAAGTGTACGAAACAAGTAAATAGTTAAAAAAAAATGATTTGGCTCGTAAGCCAAAGTATTTTAAGGGTGGATTGATGGTTATTTTTTTAAATATTGGTGTTGGATGTATAAAAATATTAGTGCCTTCAAAACTAAAATATTTTTTCAAAACAATTTCTATAGATACAAGGCATATAAAAGTTTCAAAAAAATGTAAAAAAAAGATTTTGAGACGGCACACAAAATAATTCGTATATGTACTTTATATACATCAAAAAATAAAATTAAAAAAAAAAAATCATATACACATTCTTGTAATATTTAGGAGTATGTTCTTGCAAAACTGCAAAAAAAAACTAAAATTATGCTTATTTTTGAATGAATTTATCTCCGCCAACTTGTATTAAAAAACCTTTCTCGATCCGTCATATAAAATGCTTTCTATAGCTATTATTTTATCTTTGCACAAAATAAGGTGATGAGTATTGAAGTTAAACAAAATAAATAGCACTGATTTTTCGATAATCTTATATCCAACAAAAAGTTTTTTGAGTAAAATTCTCAAATTCAGCTGAGTTTTAAAATTATACCTACAATATTAAAAAGTGAACAATGTACTATTTCTCTCAGAAATTCATAGGTTAATTTGTGGCGAATTGCATATTATAAGGAAGCTTATTTTTCGCAAAAACATATTCAATAATAATTAATAACCCACTTGAACGCAATTGCTCCTTTTATAAATTGTTTTCAATAGGTACTTTGTTTTCAGTATTTTATATGTTTTCATTAATTTTTGGTTGAATTCTGAAAACTTAAAAGTAATTGGCATGAATATCTGTTTTCTGAAGAAAATTGAATATAATTTTTGTTTAAAAAAAATGGCCACGACTGGATCGAACGAACTTGCTCTCGTAGCCAACAGCTTTAACGTAGCTAGATATTGACGATGTACACATAGGTATTTGTTCCAATATATTATGATATCATAAGAAAAAAAATTAATTATTACTATTTATAATTTTGATGGCTTTGAAATTATAAGAGCTTAAAATCAAATATGCCATCTGATTTGTTTAATAAATATGAATTTATAAAAAAAAATTGTTGGAGCGGTTTTCTTAAAAATTAATTCTTTATAGCTATAATTTGTTTGCGCATTTTCAAAAACAAAATCTGGTACGCCAATATTTAATACTTAATAAAATACAATTTTCAAAAAAAAATAAAAAAAAATATTCATGGGCCCGGTTGTAAGATGGATAATGAATTTTCAAAAAAAAAACTTTTTCAATATATTTTGAAAAAGTATGTAAAACTGGTTGAAATCGGTGTAGTCCTTAACGATAAATTTGAAATCAAAAAATTCGGTTCTATGACAGGTACCATTAATAACGGTTATTTTTTTATCCAAATATTGACCATGCTTTTAATAATAAACGAACATATTGACCAAGTAGTTTTCAAAATATTTATATTTCAAAAAAAAAAATTATTTTTCTCAAATTCAAAATATTGAAAAGTGACGAGTGTGCCGTTTCCCTCAGAAATTCATAGGTGAATTTGGTTTAATATCTTATTTTAAGTAAACGTTATGTTCCTCACAATCATCATTAACTTTTTTACAAAAAAAAATAAACTTAAAAAAAAAAAAAAATTATCTTTGTACAAAAAAAAAAAAAAAATTGTTTGCTAAACAAAAATACTTTTTTAGTTCAGTTTTATTTTTATAAAAATAGATAACTTTTTTATAAAAATTACTTTTTTACAAACAAATATTTTTTGTTAGAGAAAAATAACTTTTTCGCAAAAAAATTAACTTCTTGCAAAAAAAAAATTCTTTTTACCTACATAATATGTATGTATATTTACGCTCATCCCTGACTAACTGACTGAGTAACATTGCTATGATAATAAATTAAAATCGGAAAAAAAACTCCTGATCCTAAATGAAAAATCAAAAAAATAAGGCTCCTTACCTTTAGCACCTCATATATGGGATACTCGCAAAAAAAGGATGCCATCTAAAATGTCAATAATTGCTCAAAAAAGGTCAACTAGTTTTAGAAACTGGTCGGACATAGGGAATTTTTAATCAATGGTTAAATTTTATCAAGGTCACCAACTATTTTTGGCACCTCATTTATGGGATATTCGCAATAAAAGTGTACCATTCGAAAAGCCACCGACTTTGATAAAAGGTCAGCTAGTTTCAGTAATTGGTCAGCAATAGGTTTTTTTTAATGAATTTTTAAAGCTTGTTTTAGGGTCACAGTATAAGACTTTTAGCACTTCATTTATAGAATATAAAAAAAAATGAGTATTCCATCTAAAAGGTCAGTAATTGGTCAAAAATGTCAGCCATAGATTTTTTTTTCAAATTTTCAAGGTCAAAACTATTTTTAGCACCCCATTTATGGGATATTCGAAAATAATTTACACCGCATCTGAAAGGTTACCTAGACCTCATTAAAGGTCAATTGATTTCAGTAATTGGTCAATGGTCAGCCATAGTTTTTGTTTAAATGAATTTTTAAAATTTATTTTTTCAAAGTCGTATAAGACTTTTTGCACCTCATTTGCGGGATATTCGCAAAAGAAGTATACCATTTGAAAGGCCAACGACTCGTGATGAAAGGTCAGCTTGTTTCAGTAATTGGTCAGCCATAGGTTATTTTATATGAATTTTTGAAGTTTTTTATTTTGAAGGCCGTATAAGACTTAGCGCCTCATTTACCGAATATTCCAAAAACAAAGATACCATTTGAAAGGTTATTAAATCCACATAAAAGGTCAACATGTTTCAGAAATTGGTCAGCTATAGGTTTTTTTTTAATAATTTTTTAAAGATTGTTTCAAGGTATAAGATTCTTTGTAAAAAAAACCTATGCCTGACCAATTAATGAAACTAGCTGAACTATTATCACGAGTCAGCGGCCTTTCAACTGGTATATTTTATTTGCGAATATCCCATAAATGAGGTGCTAAAAGGCTTATACGGCTTGAAAAACAAAAAAAACTTCAAAAAATCATATAAAATAACCTATGGCTGACCAATAACTGAAACTAGCTGACCTTTTATCACGAGTCGTTGGCCTTTCAAATGGTATACTTCTTTTGCGAATATCCCACAAATGAGGTGCTAAAAGTCTTATACGATCTTGAAAAAATAAATGATAAAAATTCAATTAAACAAAAACCATGGCTGATCAATTACTGAAATTAGTTGACATTTTATGAGGTCTAAGTAAATTTTTAGATGGTGTATATTATTTTGGAATATCCCATAAATGTGGTGCTAAAAAAATTAATATGACCTTTTTTGACCAATTACTGACCATTTTTTTTTAAACTCTATAAATGAGGTTATAAAAGTCTTCTACTGTCCCCTTGAAAAAAACTTTAAAAATTCATTAAAAAAAACCCATGGCTGACTAATAACTGAAACTAGCTGACATTTTATCACAAGTCGGTGGCCTTTCGAATGGTACACTTTTTTTTGCGAATATCCCATAAATGAGGTGTCAAAAATAGTTGGTTACCTTGAAAAACTTTAAAGATTCATTAAAAATTTCCTTTGGCTGACCAATTTCTGAAACTAGTTGACCTTTTTTGACCAATTACTGAACGTTTAGATGGCATATTTTTTTCTGAATATCCCATATATGAGGTGCTAAAGGTAAGGAGCCAAAAAATACAGGCAATATCTTGGAAGGTAGGTCTTAAATAGACCGAAATCGGGTGAAATTCTAGGGGTTGCCACATTTCTAGAAGTAACTTTTTTTTAAAGTTAATGGTGAGGTTGTCAACCAAATTATATACATATTTACGCTCAGTCCTGACTCACATGAAATAACATAACATGTTCGACGGGTGCCTTTAGCGACCTGCAACCTACTAGTATTCAATAATAATTAAACAACCTTGAAGGAAATTGGTCCTTTTTAAAATTTTTATTCAATCCTAGCCTATAAAAATCTTTTTTTTCAGAATTTTGTATGTTCTCATTATTATATGGTTGAATTCTGAAACAAACTTTTTGTTTACTAACTGAGCGTGTAGCGCCTTAGTAAATTTATAAATTCACCTTTTATTTTAAGTGCCTATAAGAGGGATATTTCAGGAAAATACCATTTGGCTATTTTTACCACTTTTCTAATTACTTCATTTAAAACAGTTTTTTTTGCGCCACTTCAATAGAAACATTCTTTTAAATAAGGAAACAAATTGAAAAATTGCAGTTAAATTGGGTAGTTTTCTAGGTAGGTAGGAAAAGATGGCGGTCACAAGCATCCTTGCTCGATGACCCAATTAACGCTGTAATGCGCCGTTTCGATACCATAACTCGTTTGACCTGTGGATTAAAAGAACATTTTTAAAGAAAAAGAGGGTATTTTGTGATAGATCTCCCAACGGATCATCGCCTACGCCCGAGTTCAGCTGCAGTATGCTACGCTAAGCAATTTGCTGATTTGCCCGGGACACATACGATCTGATACCTTAGGGTGATCGTCTAGTCGCACACTCGGATATGGTAATCTCTGTACACCTCCGTCTGTTTGCACAACATGACTTGTGGTTACCAGAGAAAGTACCACCCGCCTGTATGACCAGACGCTTTTATTGGATTTAGACATGAGATGAAACTTATTAAGGATTTGGACATAGGAAAAACACCCGATAGAACCAAAGTTCGCAACTAAAAACCATCTACACTGTGCCAACTAGGCAAATTGTTGACTGGTATTGAAGCGAAGGTTGGCACAACCGTGTGATCCTCTGGTCCTCGTGCACCATGAGCCACCTTCAAAAACCAGTAGTCTGCTAGCTCACAGTCATAGGAGTTTGGGGAAGAAAATGGTGCAAAAGGAAACCGAAGTTAATTCTAGATCCATTGAAACATTCTTGAACTTGAAAATAGGAAAACACTCAAAAGGGTCGAAGTCCGCAACTAAGACCCATCTACACTGTGCCACCTAGGCACTTGTTGGCTGGTATTGAAGCGGAGATCGGCCCAATTGTGTGATCGTCCGGTCCTCGTGCACCATGAGCCACCTTCAAAAACCGTTAGTCTGCTAGCTCGCAGTCATAGGAGTTTGGGGAAGAAGACGGTGCACGAGGAACCGAAGTAAATCTTAGATACATTTCGTCGCGTTGAGGAAAGAAGTCAAATCTTTGATCTTCGTTCCGGAGAGTTCGTGAAGTTCGTCAAAAAAGGGCTTCCCAAAAGATTGTTGCCTCATTCTGGCCAAAGTGGGGCATTTACAGAGGAAATGAAAGACTGTTTCCTTTTCTTGCTGGTCCCCACAACTACGACAGTGAGTATTGTAGGGGATGCTAAGCTTCGCCGCATGTTCTCCTATTGGCCAGTGTCCAGTGCATGTTGCAACAATCCTTGCTATGTCTCGCCTGGGTCTGCTCATTAGGTTAATAGTTCGGGATTTATTATAGGTAGGCCAGATTTTTCTAGCAATAATGCAGTTAGTTAAACTATTCCACCTACGATTAGATTCTGAGACAATAATTGAGAATATATTGCCCTTCATAACTCCAAGAGGAATACTGACTGGGTAGTTTTCTATTTGCAATCATATTTTTGTATGTTTGCTACCACCTTTATTTGAAATAACTTGAAAAACACAGTTGGAGACTGAATAATGCAGTTATTTTATATAATTTAAAGAATATGCACTTCATGCTTCTCTGATTGCAGCAGTTAGTGATTCTTTGTCCTCATATTGTCGGTCAGAATCGTAAAATTTATGAACCATCCATCCCCATACGTTTTCAATAATATTTAGGTCCGCAGAATATGGTGGGCATAGAAGTAAAGGTAAAACATTTCTCGGATATCCAACTGTTAAAGATCCTTGCGTTGAGGATTGGCACGTTGTCTTATTGAAATGTCCATGGTATTGGTCCAAATGCATCGGTAAACTTAGGGAAAGCTTCTTGCAAAATTTCCTTGTAGGAGTTTGCCGTCATTTTCAATGTGGGAAACTCCAGATTAATTGTTCAGAACCAGAAAATCGCACCTCGCGCCATTACATCGCCTTCTCGGCTATGGTGGTGCTCCAGAAACCTGGGTGCCTTCCTCATAACACGAAAATAGTAATTATATCCATCCGGACCATCTATATTGAATTTTTTTCGTCAGAAAATACCGCTTTTATCCACTCTTCCTTCCACGTCATATTCTTCCTGCAAAAATCTTTTATAATGTGTCTTTGTATTGGATTTTACGGTGGTTTTTTCTTCAATTTTAGGTGCTTTAAATGTTATGGCCCACGAATAGCACGACTCGCTGTAATACCACTCTTCGCCTTGAATTTGAAGCCAGTCTAATTATCTTTCTTCGGTCTGCTTCTGTTGTGGCTCTTGATTGCCTACCTTAAACATTTTTTCCATAGTTTTCTTTATTTCTAAGGTTAGACCAAACAATTTTCACACTTCTACTTATTTTTTGGCAATTGTGCGTAGAGGAAGCTTGTTTTCCGCGTGTACTTCTATTATGGCTTTTTCTGCAGGGTTTAATGGTTTTCTGCGGCCCATCTTTTCTTTGATAAAACAATTATTATTTTTAGTCCTCACTTTCATTATTAGAACAATATTTTTTCTTCTTACCGTAATCTAAAGAGACAAAACGCACACTGTATCTATTCAAGTGGCACAAAAAAAAAAAACAGTGTATTTAATGAAGTAATTAGAAAAATGGTGCAAAATAACCTAATGGTATTTTCATGAATTATTCTGTCCCTATAGTTTTATTCGTAATAGATTCCTCTTTTAGGAACTAAAACCAAAAGGTGAATTTATAAATTTACCAAAGCGCTACACGCTCTGATAGTGAAGCGGAGTGTATGGCATTTTTTTTTTAAATATCACTTGAAGTAAGTAAATTAATTCAAGTTTCAAAAGAATTGTAGTCCTTAGGGCTCTAAAGTTTGGTATATTCTTGAAATATTTGAATATTAGGTGATAAATGTTTTTATTCTTTAACTAAGTATGTATACCTAGAAATTAATTTTTGTTTATAAATTTTATATGATACATTTTTATTTTTGAAAATGAAATTAGGTTGAAAAAAGCACATAATCCATCTTCTTATGTTTCATTTTATTTTTTCTGGCTTTATTTAACTGCAACAATTACCTTTTGTTTAGGTACTTACGTTTTGAGAGTTGGTATACGAAATTTGAATTAATAAAAGATTTCTTAATAATTAACATCTTACCTCTGAGTGCTTTAAATGTGTAGCGCTAAATCGTTCATCACTGCTGTATGTCGTCAGGCCGACAGTCAGTAGATGGTAGTCCTTTTTTCTAATCCAGGACACCTGTAAATTAAAAAAAATGTAATTTAAAGGACGTCATTATCTGTTTTGTTTTGTTTTGTTTTGTTTAAACATGCGATAAAAGAAAAATACCCTATTTGTATTTGTTTTTATTTTAAGCAAACAATTTCAAATGATGGCGCTGACCATTTTGTATTCAGTCTCCCTCGATTAGTTGAGTAAACTTAAACAAACATTTTTGTGTTCATATTTGATTTTTAGCTTGATACGTAGGTAGGTACCTACTTTACAAGAAAAGTCAAGCGGTGTTTCCCCTTCAAACAATAACACTGCACTTTTTCTTTGAGTATATTTACATATAAATACAATATGACTTCAAAGGCGAATGGGGCTAAAAAAAACATTGTAGGGAAGATAAAATATTTGTTTTCAAACAATATAAACGATGCAATGCATAACCCCACGCGCAATCAGTATAAAAAACAAATAAAACTAAATGCAAGGGCTTTCAATTTTATTTCTCATGGCTGTGTGTGTGGGTGTACGAATTTTGTTGTTCTAAACCGACCCTTTATTTATTTAGCTTTGTTTCCATGAACTGAATGATAGTTCAATATAACTCACTACCCATTCACATTTCGAATGCTCGTATACATATTATGTCCCAGTTCATGCATTATATGGGTCAAATGAGAATTAATATATGTTGCAAGAGTTTTTCGAATGGATTTTTTTTTATGAATAAATTATAAATAATAGATTGTTTTTTTTTTTGAGAAAATAGCGTTGATATTTGCCGTGTTTTTGAGAGAGAGACTATAGCAACTCAGCAATAGTTTACACGCAAAACAATAACAAAACAAATTATTTTAGAGAATTTATTATTGTTATTATTGTACTATTCGTACTAGAATGTCAGCTTGACCATTCTTTATTCCGTCAATTTCATTGAATTTTTGAACAACAACAACAACTTAAAGACGCTACCACCAATTGTTTTGGCTGGAGATATAGCTATTCCGTGCTTTGCCACTTTTGCACTCATCAGAGAATTTTGTTTGTGTTTTCCGTGTAAAACTTTTACTGAGTGGCTAGTCACTCTCTCAAAAAGCACGGGTATTAAATTGAGAATTTTATATTGTATTTATTTTGTATTCTTATCGAAAATTAGCTCAGTCAAATGGTACAAGAAAGTATGTAGTTCTGACTTTTTGATATTTTGTAAGTTATTAGTGCTTGTCAGATTAGTCTGACTTTGCAACTTTCAAAAACCTGTGCTCGATGCAAACAAAATTTGACCGTAAGAAAAGCGCTACAATCACTCCCTTTTTTTCTCATATTTCCCTTTTTAATGAAATCTAGGACAAAAACATAATTATGCAGATAAAAATTTAATTTAAAAAAAAAAATCATTAAACCCTTTCCAACAATCGAATTTTCTTAAAAAATATTTTTTTTTATTATTTAAACTTTTGTAGGAGCTTTTGTATCAAAAAAAAAAATATTTGAATCGGTTTATGGAATAATTAAATAGTTAATACTAAGTTTGAATGAAAAAAATAATTTGATCTGACAGTTTTACAGAATCTTGAAATACTTGAGAAGACTATTTTGATTCGATCGTTTGGGTTTTGGCTTGTCAGTAACACTTAATATTCGAAAATATACAAACGTAAGATCCAAAGTAATTCTTAAGGCTTTTTTATTCTAATATAAACACTTTTATTTTAATTTATTGACAGATGTCACACTTTTCCACAACTCTATTATTTTCCCCTAGTGGTCGTACGTTAGCAAATGAAAATTATGAAATGAAATTAATTTTGAACCGGTTCATATTTCACTCTCACATTTGGGTACTCAGCTCTCATTATGAATTTCATCGCTGTGAAACATGTGTCACTTTTAAATGGAAATTGCATTTTCACTTAAAGTGAGTAATAGGCTTATCATATTTTTTTCTTTTCTCAATCAAATCTAAACGCTCAAGCTTTTTGTCATTCCTCAGGTGAATCACCCAGTTTAGCCTAGTACTCACCTCTGTGTGAAAGGAAAAATAAAAGAGGTTTGAAATTTACGTGAATAACCATTGTGAAACCATAATAAATTCTCCACGTGAATTTTTAGTCCTCAGTTTAAAAACTTTGAATGAAAAAAAATAATGTTAGTTTGACAGAATCTTGAAATCCCTGAGAAGACTATTTTAATGCCAAAGTTTGGTTTTTGATTTGTTGGTAGCACTTAATAATCAAAAATAAACGATCATAAGATCTTAAATAATTCTGTAAGCTTTTTTATTTGATTATTACAACTTTTATTTTAATTTATCGACAAATGTCACACTTTTCCACACTTCTATTATTTTTTCATAGTAGTCGTACACTAGGAAATGAAAATTATGAAATGAAATTAATTTTGAATCCGTTCATATTTCGCTCTCACATTTTGGGTACTCAGCTCTCGATATGAATTTCATTGTTGTGAAATAAATTCCACTTTTATATAGAAATTTCATTTTCACTTGAACTGAGTACTAGGCTTATATTATGAGCAGGTACCTGCCTTGTGATGTTAATAACATTGCAAATAAAAATCTTTTCTCCTGCTAAGTCGACTGCACTAATTAAAGAATAAAGTTCTAGTCGTTTAGAGAACATTAAAATTTTACTTAGCGATTTTCAAAAATTTGTATGATAGTTGAAGTTCTAGAAAAAAAATTATTGTATAGCAAGTGTGAAAAAGAAATGTATGAAGTCGATTTTGAAATACTCAGTTTTCAACTAACTAATTTTGGACGTTTTTATGTTTAACGCCTTAGCTCTCGTTTGCACAATTATCATCAGTCTTTCTCACATTTAAATGAAAAATGGCCCCAAAAAATTATATGGGAAACAACAAAAACAAAAAATAGATTAAAATTTGTAAATTGGGCCATTTTTCATTATTTTGGGGCCCAAACTTTTATTCTTAAACCAAAATACTTTTACAACAAAAACACAGCCTGGCGACTGAGCATACCTTAAACGCAGCGACGGATTCGCGTGAGCGGGACAGAGGACCCACGAAGCGGGCCAGGCAAGGTACTTTAAGAGCTCTCCCAACCGACGCATAACATTTTTTGTACGATTGTAATTTGTCTGTTGTTGTTGCTTCTTATATTAATTTTAGTGCAATTTTTCATTTAGTATTTGGGAATATTTTTAATTTTGAAAAAGGGCCCATTTTTCATTATGAAAAAAAGCCCCAAATTTAGGGCAATTTTTCATTTTTCGTTTGGGGCCATTTTGCATTTGGGCCAAATTTCATGTAGCCTATAATAATACTCTATTGTTCCTCAAAAACTATTGGGAACAAAGTTTGGGAACCGAGGCACTAGATGACCCAGCCTTTATGTACCTACTTCAGGCAGACATTTATTATTGTCAAGTCAGCTTGTTTGTTTTCCTGCCTTGAATAGTGATAATTTTTTATTAATGTCTCGAATTTCAGTTGATTTAATTTGATATACCTTCCACTTTTATTTTTTAGGGGATGTAAGAAAGTTTATGGAAACAGCACCTCTACTTAAAATAATGATTCTGCTTTTTTTTTTGTTTCAAGGTATAAAACTAAGGTAGATCACGGCTAAAAAAATATATCTCATTTTTATTTCTGTGGCAACTTTTATGTTTTATGGTTTGTTTTTCTATAAAAAAAATGTGACTTTGTCATATAAGATTTACTACATTCCATATATGAACAAACTATACCTACAACAAGCCAAGGTTTTAATGGATATTACGTTTTCTTATCGAGTCACATGAGGAAAATTAATCGGAAAATCTCTTTCTGTTCCATTAAGTTTAACTTCTGTTCATGTAGCTTTAGTAGGTAGGCATACATTTTCCTTTTGTTTGTGTCACAAAATAATGCACATAAATAATCGAGGAGTTGTTTAGTCATTCAAAATGTGTTCTCAGAATACACTTTGTTTTGTCAGTAGAGGGCATATTGTGTAGATTTATAACTGCCCTAGCCCTACTTATTTAGTAAAAAGGTACCTATCAAAATATGGTATATCATTTTTTTTTTTTTTTGATTTACCTAAGTTTTTATTCTTGACATGCATGTCTTGAGAAAAAAAAAATTACGTAAGTTATTAGAGAATGGGACAGTGATGATGATGCGCAAATCAAATGATGTAGGTACGTTATTTTGATGATTTTGCTTATGCCAACAAAATGCTTAACTTATAAAATATGTAGGTACATACATGAAGATTTACCACATTTAGATTCTAGAAAAGAAAATTCTCCATCGAATTCGAAGAAATAATTATATTAGGTGTGTTTTGTTTGTCCTAAAGTCAAGATTATATACAGTATTAAAAAATATTTTAATATTACCTTCAAAACAACAACACTTAATTCTGATTACAAAATATTCGATTGAATCTTATGAAAAATAAAACAAAATGCTTTAGCAACGAGACTATCGCAAACCTGGTTGAATATCCAGTCTGACGATAACCTCGTTGCTATTAGTTAGGGCGTTAAGGCCATATTTTAGGTCAAACCTTGCACTTCATTCTGACGGGATGAGCTTTGGTATACTAATAGTCCATGTCCTAAGTTTACTTTTAAGAAGTGTTGTCACGGTGGCAACACTGGCAGACCGGCGATGTAAGGGTTGCCTTCTGACAATGTTTTAACACGAAATTTCACATAAATTAGCTTATAAATCAGGAACTAGACATCGGTTGGTGTCGTAGAATGTCTCGTTGGATTTAGAATACTTAAAGCCATAGGAACATGTTCATTTTTTGACCCCTCCCCCACCCTTGTACGCGGGGGGAGCAAAATACCCTCGGCGGATAAGGGTTTTTATTTGTCAGAAACAACATATTCTATAATTACCGATTTTACTCTATAGACACCAAGCTAACCAGTAAATCAAGGTATGCATTCCTCCCCTAAAACAATTCAACCGTAATACTCATACTTGTAGGAATGTACATCAGTTTACCCTCTGGCCCAACTTCGGACGTACTGTGAAGTATAGAGATTCTTTTTTTAGCCGCACTACCCGAATGTGGAATGCTTTACCCGGCTATATTTTTATCTTCCATTTCGATATTCAAAGATTCAAAACCAATGTGCATCGGTATCTCCTCTTTCATCCTACCCTGTGTTCCTAACGCTCGCAGTGTGTTAATTTAAAATAAAATTTTAAGGGTTTCAAAGACCCCTTGAGTGCGCGTAATGCAATGTATAAGTTGTACTATAATGTATAAGTTAAGTATAGTTTTGTATTTTGCAAATAAACGCCTTACCTCAATAATTTTCCTTTGTTTTTGAAAGCCAAAGAAATCCACTTTGTAATAGAAAAAGCTATATACGATTACCTGATGTTTTGTAATAAATTTAACACTCGGAACGAAGCCCGGTGGAAAATGTTGCATTGGCATTTGAGAACAAAAGCAATTGAATTGAAACAATTCCTTGTGTAATTTTGCTAGGAGTGAAAACGCATATTTTCTATATGCTCCCGCGGTAAGTATAACAAACAACTTTTAAAGTGAGTAATTACCAACATCAGGGGCCAAATACGCGCACATTCATTTTGGGTGAATTAATTGTTAGCAGTAGCATTCAATTGGAATGGGTTGCATTGTTCGTTCTAAGAACAATATTATAGAGGTAGCCAACTAAAAAGGTTTTGGGTTAGGCAAAGCAAGCATATCCTTGCGCTATGCCATTCGGGAAATGATTCAGGCTCCACATCCAGATTACATTATACTTAGTTTTGTTATGCTGTGTACCTCTGTTAACGCCTGCCTGTTGGACGTGCATTGAATTCCAAATAATTTGACCATTTCCAAATTGCATTTCATTTCAAATGTTCTTTGTATTAATTACCTACTGAGGTATGTAACATTGAATAGATATTCATTTATATGTAGATGCAAGGAATTTAAAGCGAAAATACAAACTTGCACCGAGGCAGGTAAATTTGTTGAACTTAATTATTTTGAAACAAAGCCAATGTAAGTAGATAATGTTATGAGAACTAGAGTGAAAAAGTATAACATTCTACCTAACTCCAGTAAATGTGAAAATGTAAGTGTAAACATTTTCGTATTTGTATTTCGGGAACAGTTTTTGAAATAAATAAAGCTTAGTGCTAATATTTAATTAAAAAAAAAAAAAACAATAATTTGTGTTGAGAGATTTTTAGTTGTGAGTTTCTAAATAATTTAGGTAATTGTATAGAAACTCGTTTATTAATTAGTTTTGGTTGTACTTTTGCTATAGGAATTTGTGTAATTTTAATTACCTACTAAAATTAAAAGTTACGTTATGGGGAAGATATGGGTCAAAATGATTTTTTTTTTGAGGAGAAATAATTCTGAAGTCGTAAGCTATATTTCTGCATTAAAATATTCAATGATTAAACTTTCGAAGGGTCTCAAAATCATCAGCTTACTTTTTCAATTATGGTTTTCAATGATAGCTATAACTGGCCCCTAACTGCGAGTGTGTTATCATACAAAAAACCAAATTGAATTTAGTTAATTATTTTCGATAAATAAATTAAATGAAATAAAAAATAAAGACTGTTAGAATATTTTATTTTTTTTTTTATTTTTTGTTTCATCATGTCTTCCATGGAACCTATGTTATGTCTATAAAAAATGTAGATAAGTTCACTTAACTCATTCCATTTGCAGACAAAGTTTTAGGGAACGGGTCGTTATTCTGTATTCCAAAATGCTGTATGACCAAAATTCTGTAAAGGACTCAACAATCCTGTGTGACTATAATTCTGTATTTCATTGTTCTGTAAATTTAAAATTCTGGAAAATTTAAAATGATGTATTGCAATGCTATAGTGACCATAGTTTTTTTTTTAAGACAATGCGGTCACTTTAAAAACTAACTTTTTTTTGAAATAACATTTTTTTTTTTTAATTTTTTAATGAAACTTAAAATGAGTAGGTATATTCTTCATTTTTTTTTTAAATTTAAGAAATAAGATAAAGTAGGTACCACTCTCATCTGGGGTTTCTCTTACGTCCATATATGATTTATCATTCAAAATATTCTAATTAAACAAAACACAAGTACAAGTTTAATAATTTGTACTTTATCTCCTATTTTTAGATAAAATACAAAGAAAACTCTGAGCAAAATGAAAATTATAATTCTTTAAGCAAGTTTTACATGTGCTGTGCATGTGCATAAAATATAGATATAGTTGCATTATTTTTGTATATTTATAGTTTTGCAGGACTTTGCGGGACAAATCTGTAAGGGAAATTTCGCAGGACAGTTTATGCCGCGGGGCAGGCATGTAAAATGAGGGACTATCCCGCCAAATGCGGGACGTCTGGTCACTATACGACTTCATTACTATTTTATTATTAAACTTGGTTCGTACCTTAGTTGCATGATGTAAATAAGTAATTTTAGTTTTATAAAAGAAAGATAAAATATCTACTTGCAATAACTTTTTGTTTCTATTTAAAGACATAACTAATTTTATATTTGGTTCAATCTTAGGATGCAGATAAGAACTTAAATTTTACATAACAATTTTTGTTCTAATAGTTCTTGTTTTTATTTAAATTCATCTGGACATAAACTTTTAATTCACTATAGATCGTACAATTTTAGAACTAAAAAAAATAACACCCAAAATTCAAGTCGAAAGTCGATGGCCGCATGAAGTAAATTTGTTTTAGTTTAACCCCATATCATTTGTAACAGATTATGAAAAATCGCTTAGAAACAGCTTGAAAACCGTTTTACCAACAGCAAAGTTTAAAACGTGCTGGTTTCATTTTTGTCAATCTGTAAGAAAAAAAGCCTCGAAAATTCCTAAATAAACTTCTCACAAAAAAAAGAGAGCTAACCACCTCTTAAGATAGTTTTTGGTACTTCCGCTTTTAAAACCGGAAGACATGTACTTTAAGAAAGTGACATAAGACCAAATTGGCCTTATGGCATATAACAAAGCGACATAAGGCCAAACTCCGAAATTTGGTCTTATGACACTTGGCCTTATGACACTTTGGTCTTATGTCACTGCAGCGAAAGATTTTATCAACCAAAAAGAGAACTTTTCTGGAGATGGGGTCAGAAAAATCGCAAGATTTCAAAGAAGGGGTCAAAATAGACACTTTTTCAAAAGGTTGTAGCATGTTCGCACGGGTGGCGCCAAAAAAAGGGTCAAAATGCGACTAAAGTCACATAGCAGCAGCACAGCTACGGATCATCAGACAGGAATTCTACGTATTGCAATTGAAAATCGCAATCCCAATTCTTATCTTATGAAATATCAACCAACAAAAATGGCTTACTGGAATCATTTACCATCATAATGTATAACTGATGCTTTTTTTGTTAACAAATTTGTTTTACATTTTGTTTTATTTTATGCAACAACTTCGTTGCGGGCCCAGCGAAGCGGGTAGGAACAGACGCGACTGCTAGTACAAAATAAAAAGAACATGACTGGATCGCACTAACTAAATAGATTTTAGCTAGATATTGACTTTGAATTTAATATGCGGTGAGATAATCACGCAACCGCCTTATATGGACTAGTATAAGTTGCTCAGTAAATTAACCGCAGCTAAATTGAAATGCATTGAACTGGATCATGATTATGACACATTTGAAAGTTAGAATAACGAATTTAGGCATTTTCGAACACTTCATCTGCGTCAAAAATGTTGCTGATATTTTCTCTGACACTAATTTAGTGAATGACCAAAACTTTTTTGTTTAATAGTTTAAATAATTCGCTAAAAGTTTAAGCATACTTGCTCTTACGTTAAATTGATTTGGGTTTGGGTCAAATCTTTTTGCGTTTGGGTAAAACATATTTGTGTTCAGGTTAAACCTTTCTGCTTTTAGTTTAATTAAATGTGCAAATGCTATATTAAAATTACTTCTTTTTTAAGCGAAGCGAATGAATATATAGTTCAATCAAAAAGTACAAATGACCTCAACTCCAGAAATGCATGTGTTTCGCCCAGATATGACAATGGGCTCTTCAATTAGTCGGTCATATCCTCCTAAGACACAAATTTTGGTCGATATTTACAGACTCTTATAAAAATTACAGCAGAAAGAAGAAGATACTGTAAATTGAATTATTTAAACAAATTGCCCTAGAGTTATAAAATTCACAGTATCTTCCTGCTGTGATTTGTATAAGATTCGGTAAACATCGACCAAAATATGTGTTTTAGTAATATATGACACACTAATTGAAGAGCTTAATGTACTTTATGGAGTTTAATCAAAATCGTAAGAGCCATTTTGGATAAAACTTGATACAACCCGTTTTAAGAGGAGCTTAAATACACATTTGAATTGATCCTCTAAGCAATCACATAAAAATGCCTTTCAACAAATTTGAAGAAAATCCGTAGATGAGTTAAGACTTTCAGACTTGCCAGATTGCGCGATATATCACGAAACGCGATTTTTTGCGGTATTTTTTCCCCTTACAATTAAACAAAATTTCAACCCCAAGGAAACAAGATATCTTATTTAGAACAAATCCATTTCACTTTGGAAAAGTGGATTTGATTTCAGTCCTCTTTCCTTACCAGCAAGTTACGCCAAGAGCGTTTTCCTTCATGCAATCAAAACAATTCTTAAATCCACTAATGAGGATTAGGATTCATTCCCATGTAATCAAAATCTGCTGCAATAACTTCCAAGTTAAACTCATAAAGAACATAATTCACGGATTTTGTGTGTTTCAGGAGACCCAGTAGAGGTCGTTGCAGCGCAGCCAAGTGCAGAAGTCTGGTTCTGAAACTTCCGGACGGATCTACAATAGCAGCCAAAAAGAACGTGAAGTACCTAGGCATCCACTTCAACGAGTTGTTAAGATTCAACCCGCACTCCCGAAACGTCCTCAAAAAAGCAAACTGGGTCTTCCACCGACTCCACCCATTGATGAGACGCAGAAACGGACTAAGCCAGAAGACGAAGATACTCTTTTACAAGCAGCTCCTGTGGCCTGTAATCAGCTATTCCTTTCCAGTCTGGTTCTCCATCTCAAAGACGGCCATTCAGGAACTTTAAATGTTCGAAAGAAAGTTACTAAGGATTTGTACGGGGCTACATTTTGATCGGCAGCGAATGAGACATCACAGCAACGAGCGTCTTTACACAGAGGCGAACATCATCCCCCTGGACAGGTACCTACTGCTTCAAGCAAAGAAGCTACTCACCCTGAACCGTGATATCTCAGTACGATGGACATCCTGTACGAAAATATCATCACGGACAACGAGCAAACAGTTTTGTTCTACGCTGACACAGGGTTAGCATATCACCGAGGCAAGAACATGAGTATGTATAGGCGAACTGACCGACTTACGGCAACGGACATCCGTCGGTCGTGCAAAAAATCACTTTTTTGGGCAAAATTGCGCAAATTTTTAATTGACACGAAACCTTTTATTGCCTTATAGAATAAGTACAAAATATAAAGAGGAGAATTGAAGACAAGCAAGAGCACTGTGGAACCTTAGCATTTATTTTGTGAGTTTCAGATTTAAAACCATCCAGTAGAACCTGTATTGAAATAAACCTGACTGACTATGAATATACACCCAAAAGTCTTACAATTTTTTAAACAAAAACAACAATATCTTTAGGTAGAAGGTAGCATGTTAAAAAATCTCAGCTTAAAAATAAGTCTGATTTCAAAAAGCAAACAAAAAAAGTAAATAATACCATAAACCCATCTGAAGTAGGTTAGGTAGTTCTATAGGTATAGATATTTTGAAATAACATAAAGTATCCACTTCAATATTTCCCATTCCAGACTAAAATCAACATCAAGATTCATCTCTTAAGATCAAGACCAGACGTTCCCTATACGCATCGTATATTTTGTAATGTTTTCTTCTTATTTTATTCAAAGGAATTTAGCATTATATAAATCCTTGTTGACCTATAAGTATAGAGGTAGGATTTTTTCCTTTGAAGCCTTAAGCATTATCTATACTCTCTTAAATTCCAACCTTAGAAATAAACAAACCATAATAAATCGTAAGGTTATGGTCAAAGTAATTTAGCTAAATGTTTTGGGTTACAGTAGATATAAATAATAATAATACCCTTATACGCATCATTTATATAATATGCGATGCCGTCTTCTAATGTCTCCTTATTATATTTATCTCTCTATAGCTTTAGTATCTTTTTTCATTAAAACCATTCGAGGTCATCGGAATAGCTGTTTGTCAAAGCTTTTTATAATTGGTTTTCTTCGTATCCCAAACAATTATTTCGAATTTACTTTTGAAATTAAGCATTTCATTTTAAATTAAAAGGATCAAACACTGATGGGCGGGCGTGGTATACTGATAAAGGTGGTTGGTCCTACCTGCCGTATTAGCTCATCCGAACAAACAGTATCGCTTCACTGATTGTCTAAGTAGACTTGGTTTAAGTAATTTATGCCGACTAGACCATTGCCTGCAAATTACCTATCTAGAGGTAAACCAAAATATAGCTCAATACATTAGGCGCTGTTAAAAAGTCGTAAATAACAACATTCGGATAAATTCATTATAACCCCCTCCTATATATTATTATATAGTTTAGATATTAAATAGATGAGGCAATGAATGTGACAAACACATTTATTTGTTCAACTGTTTTTCGGCTTTTGTAATGTCTATGTGTTGTAGTATAATATCACTGTTTATTCTATGTATCTATTACTATGCTTTTATATGGGTTTTCATTCTAGCAAAAACATCAATTTATTGCTTCAAAGTCGTTAAGCTTATAAGCCAATTCCAATCTCACAAATCGAAAATAATTTATTTTCCATTTCGATTAGTTGAATGATATTGGGGAGGGGGGAGATGGTGTGGAGGGAGATTTTGGAAAATAAAAATACACACAGTCACAGTGGAAAAGATAAAACGATAGGACTATGTAATGTAATGATTTTCAATTGGGAAGTGAGTGGATTCTACTATTATTTTAAGCCCGGAAAAAGGCAGCACAAAATATCAGTCAGCACATCAGAATCCCAAATTAACCAACAAAAACACCCTTATTTCGAGTTAAAGATATGGGAGGAGTGGGTGTGTTTAGCTTCTCAACCTATTTGCTGCTATTTTCAGAGGGTTTTGTTTTGTTTTTTTTTTCTGAGAAATTCCCAAAGTTATAAAAGGAAATATTGGAACCACTTACGAAGAACCACATTAAGTACCTTTGTTAGGTTGAATTTTTGTAGCTTTCTTTTTTTCATTTTTCAACAAGCACTCATGTAAAAGTTGTTGAAACAATAAAAAATAAAATACATTATATAACACGTAGGAGGCGACTTAAAGAATCATTTCAATATTTAAGAAAAAATAATATAAAACCATCAGATACATATGTGCATGTTCATTGGTACAACAGTGATGTAGCAATATACAAATATACCAACAGAGACTTGGGTGATATGTTTTATATTTTATTTATTCAATGACATTCAAAATTCATTTTAAATGGAAAAGACTTTTTACATTTTATTCTTTCATTTTCGTGCTCTCTGGGGGGGATAAAATGACTGCGCTTGTGAAAATTCTATTTTAAGATATTATAAATCGGGTTGGCAATTATGGTTAAAAGCATACCAAATAAATTATACTTACATTATATCCTGGGATGGGATTATTGCGTTATAATACCCCCTATCTCGATGACTACGTGTGTAATCTCGTATAATTCTACATAAATTAAGAGACATTTCTTTTTTATTTTAAGAGATCAAATTACAAGCAGGCAGAGTGAACAAGTTATTACACTTTAAGTTCCAATAGCTGCACCTAACAATGAAGAAGTCGCCGACATCACAGTCGAAGAAGTTAGCGATGCGGTGAAAAACTCCAAAAAGGGAAAAGCGATTGGGCCCTCTGAGTTCTGGAAATAGATGGGAGACATCGGGTCTAGATGGCTCATAATTCTCATCTCCAAACTTATCTGCGGCGACCGAATGCCTTATCAGTGGAGGGAAAGTTACCTTCTTTCAATTTATAAGGGGAAGGGCGATACACGAAATTGTGACAGCTACCGTTCGATCAAGCTGATGTCACACACCATGAAGATAATTGAGCGGATATTGGATGGCCGCCTACGAAAAATAATACGGCTATCTGACGACCAGTGCGGGTTTTAGATTTGCCATACGTCCCGATTTTGGCAGGACAGTCCCGATATTTGAACCCTGTCCCGATATCGGTCCCGATTTACAAAATGTCCGGATTTTGTCCCGACACGACATTCTTTTAACTTGCTATATAGTGCAATTATTGGTTTTGTGTCAAAAATAAAATTCGATGTTTTAATTACGATAATGTATAAGTCCAAAAACTAATTTTCGACAAAAGACGTCAGTCGGTTCGTTTCCATCCTGATTTCGAACTAGAGCATAAGTGATTCGGTGGATGATTTGCTTCAAATTTGGTGTGAAACATTCTATGTTTTTCCCTTGGAGTGAGATTCAATTTTTTTGTTTAAGCTTATCTGGATAGAACGGTCATACAAAAATTTCGACATCAAACATCGCGTAAGCGTAGGGTGGATAAAGTGGCGGGAAAACTCTGCCTTCGGCAAAAGCTCTACACGGCCGTTGTTCGTCCAGCGCAGCGCTTACATACGTTTCACAGTGTTGGACAATTTACAAGAAGTATGAGAGTAAATTGACGGTAGCTGAAATGAAGATGCTTCGCATGACAGCAGGTGTGATAAAGCGTGATCGAATAAGAAGCAAGAGATTCCGAGGAAGCCTACATGTCAAAAATACCATCTTGGACAAAATACAGCATGACCAACTTAGCTGGTACTGTCATGTACAAAGAAGATGCCATGAGAACCCAGTTCAAAAGGCAATAGCACTAAGCGTTCCAACACTATCGCGGAAGAAAGGCAGGCGCAAAAAATTCTGGATGAAACAAATGCGACGACACCTGCATTTAGTAAGCCTCAGACATGGAACAATCTAAAACCGGGAGGCCTGGCGACGTTTTCTGAGGTCAACCCGGCGAACCCCACAAGTGGAACCAGAGGCGAATCAGTTGAGTGGGAGAGTTGTGGTCCCCCTCGGGATCATGACAATGGCCGGTAAAATGAATAAGAAAGAATACACTTTAAGTTCATAAAGCAGTGTTTCCAGATGGGCTATTTTTCCTGCCAAAATGGCAACACTGTCATAAAGTCAAACTAGATTTTGACACCTCAAGAATTTGTAATAGTTTGTACTTTTTTATTTTATTGATTTCCCCTAATTTCACTATATTTTTTTTTTTGTTATCTACTTTTTTCAATTCCTATAGATTGTAGTGAACAAATTTGTTGGCAATGAATAGTCAGATTGCCATTTTGATCATTTTGTTGTCTTTATTGGTCTTTCTCTCTGTGTCAGTACTTAAAGAAACTGAGGGCAGTCAGGTCAGAATTCCCAGCATAATTTTCTATATGTTTTTACATTAGTCTAAGAAATATAGGATCGGACCAGGGACAAATTAATTCATGAAATTTTATTTCTGGTATCGACGCAGAATTTTATCCTCAACAACATATCCAAAGTCCCCCAAAATCTCCGCATTGGCTTTTTGTATAGGCGCATTTTAAGAGGTTGAAGAGGGAAGGGAGGCGGAAGTTTGTCAAGCTGAAAAACTTGTTGTCATACAATCTAATCATATGACACATGTTTTTAGGGTGCTGATTACGCTGATTCTAAAGAGACTAAAACTGAAAAGAAAGTTAATGTCATTTGTATGGAATGATCAATTTTTTTAAGTGCAACAAGTAATAAACTACCCAAAACAATTTTAAAATAATGTGATATTAATGAAATTTAGTATAAATATTTCATTTGACATGCTTATCAAAAACAAAAGAGTCTCCAAAAATATCCGTGGTTAAAGGGTGTTTTTTTGATGGAGAGATGCAAGTGAGTGATTATTACCATAACATCCATGAACAAACTTTGACACTTATGAACTTAGCCAAAAATATTAAATTTATATTGGCACCCAAGGATCAAAAGAGTCCGCACAAATACCTAAGGTCAAAATTTGTTTTTTGGGGAAGTAATGTTTGACCTGTTTAACGGAAAAAAACAGTAATTTCTGTTTCAAAATTAATCTAATTTCCAAGCATTGGTTTTTCTTTTATTAGATTCGGCGTTAAAAAATACCTTTAAATCATATATCATATGCCATATATGTACTATCTCGATTATACGAAAATACAGGCGCGAACGCAGGGGGGGGGGGTTGAGGGTTCAAGCCTCTCTTTTGATTTTTGATAAGCATGCCAAACGAAACATTTATACCAAATTTCATTAAAATCCCATTATTTTAAAATGGTTTTGGCTAATATATTACTTGTCGTACTCAAAAAAAGTGATCATTCCATAAAAATGACATTAACTTTCCACAGGATATATGTATCTTTTCAGTTTTGGTCTCTTTAGAATCAGCATTAAAAAGCAGCCTAATAACATGTGTCATATGATTAGATTGTATTACAACACATTTTGCAGCTTGACAAACTCCCGCCTCCCTCCCCTCTCCGACTCTTAAAATGGGTCTACACAAAAAGTCAATTCAGGGATTTTGGAGGACTTTGGATATGTTGTTGAGGATACAATTCTGCGTCGATACAAGTAATAAAATTTCATGAATTAATTTGTCCCCGGTTGCCCATATTAAATTTTCTGTCTTTCCTAAACTACATGAGTGGTTGACAGCAAAATGTTCTAAATTGCAAGCCCAAATATTTATTGCTTACACATTTTGTCTCTCTAGATCGTGAGGCGACTGGTCACGATCGTAGGTTTAGCTTTCTCATCGCAACTGTTGTTAAATCTAGTTTTAAAATTAACCAAACTACTGTTCGAAAGAATTTTACTGGTGGCGTATGGGTTTGGGTATTGTAGTAGATATGTATGTAGATGGACTGTCACGCTGGCGCTGGAGGTCTGGGTTCACTTCCCAGCCTCGTCCACCTAAAAACAAAAAAGTTTTTTTTCAGGGCTACTGCATCTTACGAGGAATTGACAAATCCTCTAAGAGTATCCCTCTTCATTAATAAGTGCTTCTCGTCTAGCCGTTCGGATTCGGAATAATATTGTAGGTCCCTTCCATGCCTGTCGACTCGGGCACATAGGAATGGTTGCGGTAGTTGGTGTTTTTTTTTTATTTTCTATGTATGGATAGAAAACGCACTTTTTTGGTTGCATCTTTGGTTTATAATTTTATGAATGGATCATATAAAATGAAAGCTATGATCGATTGATTGTTTGCGAGGAGTTGGATAACTTTTGTAAAAACTGCTAGTTTTGTATAATTTGCTTTTGCAAGTTATGGCGGGTCATAATCATAATGATATAAGAATAATATTATTTAATATAAAATACTAGTGGTATGGATTAGAGGGATCTGGAACCTAAATTGTTTTTGGGTTTTCAAGAGCCGCTGAGCCACTGAATAAGCATATTTGCAACATATTTCAACAAATTTTGGATGTTTTTTTCCGAAGTTCCTTAAAATAAATTCGGTTTCTTTGTATATAATATTGGTTTGGCCTATTATTGAATATCTACAAAAATAAAATGATATTTTATAAAAAAAAAAGCCTTTCATAAAAGTAGCCTACACGTAGTGACGAATATCAACGTTTGCTGCATAATTAATTTAAAAATTAATAATAATGATAATAATTTTAAGTATACAGCACAAAAAATCAGCTTCAAATACTTTCATATTTCGGAGTCATGTTTAATTTTGTCTCACTGAATCGGGTTTCAAAAAACTCGCTCTTGACAGAACGAACAAGTTAAGCTACTTTAAAATAAGTACCTATACATTTTTCGAAAAAAAAAAAAATAATAGATTGACCCAGGTCTGAGAAATTCGAACTTTTGTAAAACCATTTATTTCTGAATGCAAAATTTTCAAAATAATTATTTTATTATGGTTTGAATTATATGACAGAGCTACGGATGTTTAACCTCTTACTGTCCCACAGTTACCGGGCCAGACCAGAAACCATGTGTTCCTGAGTCAAAAAACTTTAAAGGGAATTTTCTCGTTTTCACTTTCTTTTCCACTTATAATAGTTTTTATGATTTTTACCTAAATGCAACCGATTCTTTAATTTGAAAAACAGAAACATTTTTTTTAGTTTTTCCCGCAATTTATTATCAACCCATTTCTCTCCATTGTTAAACCGTTTTTGACTTTAGTGTAATTTTTTTTACAAAAACACGTTAATAAGTATCACATTTCTTTTTTACTACAAGAGCCCAATTCATTCACACACTACGGTAAAAATATAACAAATATACCTATAAAGAAAAAAAATATCAATACATTTCTAATAATTTTTTCTTATCCAAATTTTGACGAAATATGTTGTAAAGGTAGGAGACTAATTGGAGTGCATGAGTCAAATATTATATTTAAATGTCTCAGATTTAACAGACCTTTTTCCGATCTGCCAAGCAAACCAAACCACTGACAAAATATAAAAACAAGATCAGGACGCTCAAATTTATGAACAATATTCCATTACTTTTTTCTATTAATTTTTATCCTAACTTATTTTTACCAAATATGCATAAAATTTATTTAAACATACGTGCCAAATTTCAATAAAATACGGTTAACAGTTCAGATTTTACAGACTCAGCCTTTTCTCCGCTCTTCCTTACAAACCAAACCAAACCTTACGGCCAGAACCGGCTTTATCTACTATTAAAATTATATTTAATTATTCCATATTTTTGAACCTCGTGATTAAGTTTAAAATACTATACAAAGTTCAGATTTGATAGAACTTTCCCATACAAACCAAAATCCCTGTGCGGCCAGAACCCTCTTATCCCTACTACTTAATAAATATTTATTAATTCCATTTTTTTTTTTAATTCGGGATTAAGTCGGTGCAGTGCATTAACGCCCACGGAATTATCCCCCGCGGGTGGGAATTCCATTTTAAAAAGGAATTAACCCCCGCCGGTGTTAATTCCTTTTTTAAAATGGATTTAACACCCGCGGGGGATAATTCCTTTTTTTGACGGGAATTGAAAATGGAAATAAACTTCATCTGGCAGACGATGGTATCAGTCGTTCTGCTTTCAAAGTTTTTGTACTAAATAGTACTTTGGGCGGACGCTTCGCGGGTTCAAGGATTTTAACCCCCTTTTCGGGTCCTCTGTCCCGCTCACGCGACTCCGTTGCTCCGCTTAGGGTATGCTCAGTCGTCTGGCAGGCGCCTATGTTTTCAGTCGATCTGTAATCAAAGTTTTTTTTGACTAAACAGTACTTTGGGTAGCCCGCTTCGCGGGGTTTAAGGATTTAAACTCCCTTTTCGGGTCCTCTGTCCCGCTCACGCGACTCCGACGCTCCGCTTAGGGTGTTAATTCCTTTTTGTTTGGGAATTAACACCCGCGGGGGATAATTCCGTGGGCGTTAATGCACTGCACCGATTAAAGTAGGGTTAGTATGATCACATACGAGGGTGAAATATCTGTTTTCAAACCGGGAACTGCTAATTGTATAAAAAAAAGGAGCACAAATTATTCAAAACCTAGAAATCGAGATATCAACACTTGAAAGGAAAGAAAATAAAAAAAAACAAATAATGTCTGAGACAAAAAAAAAATAGTATAAATCTGGGCCAGAACTCCCTTATCCCTACTATTCTATTAAAATACGTGAAATAGTTCAAATTTGACAGACTTTCCCCACAGTAGCCCGTAGCGTAATGGTAAGTGCGTTCGACTGTCACGCTGGAGGTCTGGGTTCACTTCCCAGCCTCGTCCACCTAAAAACTAAAAAGTTTTTATTTCAGGGCTACTGCCTCTTGCGAGGAATTGACAAATCCTCCAAGAGTATCACTTGTCACGAATAAGTGCTTCTCGTCTAGCCATTCGGATTCGGCATAAAATTGTAGGTCCCTTCCATTCCTGTCAACAGGCGAACACAGGAATGGTTGCGAGTTGTTAGTCACTAGGCCCTGGTTCTTCATGAGCCGTTGTGCCACCCAATTTATTTATTTCTTTTCCCCACTCTCTCTGAGCCTAAGCGTGCACATGCAACTCTTACCGAAATTAAATAGTTTTTTAATTACAATCATTAGTTAATCGATTTCCGCGCACATAAGCAACTTTCTTACCACCTTTTAAATTTTATAATGCCAAGAATCGAATTGATTGTTCCGCATAACTTTGAAGATATTTTTACACATATATGTATCCCGACATTTTGCTGCAGGAAAACTGCAACAGTGAAAAAATCGCTAAAATAACCCCATTTTTTCCGACATTTTCCTTTATAACTTTGAAAATATTCAACTTAGGAAAAAGCCATTCACTGTAAACTTGTTTGTTATAAAATTTTTAACAAGGCAACATTAGTTTTTAATTCATAAATGTTATATTTGTTTTGCTATCTAACCATGAATTAAAAAAAAAATATGTAAAACTAAGTAATTTTGAAGCACTCAAAAATTGTTAAATTCTGCTCAAAATTTTGAATCAAATAGTCTAGAGTATTACAAGCCCAAACGCAAAATAGTTGGACTACCAACTATTGCTGGTTCTTAAATTCCATCGGCAATAAACTCAATATTTTAGATAGAAATACGTAACAAAATGACTTCAATTAAATAACCATATAGAGCAGTCTTAAAAAATAAAATAGCGATTGATAAATTTTTTTAACGCAAAATAGTTGGCCAACGCGTCTTAATTTTTATTTTACCATGGTGTTACGTCGCCTCTGGCCTTGATAACTACTTCTATGCGTGGCATTGTGTCAACTAATTTTTGCCATTCTTCGGTACCAAAAGATTCCCAAATATTTATGATTTATGTCCGACATGGTTCTTTTCGGAGGTTTTGCTTCATTTTATGCCAGATAGTTTCAATTGGCGAAAGGTCAGGACTGCTGGAAGGCTATTCCAGTTAAGGAATTGCTTCAGCAGGTAACCACGCCATTGTAGACCTTGCTGTATGGCAGGAAGCACCATCCTGTTCGAAAATGAAATCGCCATCACTAGTTTGAAGTCGTGGTATTGATGGGAGTAGCTCATTTTCCAGAATGTCCCGGTACTTGGTAGCATTGACAGTTCCATTTACAAAATGTAAATTGCCCAAACCTCGCCCAGACATGCATCCCCATATCATAAGAGATGCTGGAAACTTGACTGTTTTTTTAAGGCAATCTTTGTGAAAGGCCTCTTTGGAGTTTCTTATGACACGTTTTCATTCGTCGCCGACGCAAACTTCAAACCTCGACTCATCACTCCATATAACGGACCGCCATTGACTTAAAGTCCAGTTCTTACGTTGCTTGGCCCACTCTAGGCGCCTTTTCTTTTGTTTAGGTGTTAAAATCGGTTTTTCTTTGGCCTATATATTAATGAATTAAAATAGCTCTAATTCAAATAAATCTAAAACAAACCTTATAAAATTTATATCCTATTTTTTTCATGGTCCGCTTGCAAGTGTCGACTGAAACACTTTTTTGGGTTCTTTTTTTCCATTGAACAGTTATTGCAGCGGCAGTTTGACGTCGATTTTCCTTAATTATTTTTTTTAAGACTCGGCAATCTCGAGGTTTCGCAATTGGCGGACGTCCCTTTTGTTTACCAACCTCCACATTTCCACTATTTTTAAACTTTGTGATAATGTTTCGAATTGATGAGCGAGGTAAATTAAATTGGTTTGCTATTTTGTAGCTCGACAATCCCGTTTTGAAGGCTTTAACTATGGATTCCCTAAGGTCTCGTGATAATGCAACACCACGCACCATGATTTACACTAAACTGTTGCTGGCTTACTTAAAATAAGAGATCAATAAACAACAAAACAAGTGCATGTCATTTTTTTAATAACGGTTAACTGAACATCTATTTAAATCGTCATAGGCCAACTTATTTGCATCCCATAGAGAGTAGTCCAACTATTATGCTCTAATCTTTGTTTAAGAGGAGGCAACCTAGAGCCATGTGTGTTTTCTCAAATTAAGTTCTGTTTGGTCTTATTTACTCATTAAATGTAATTTATTACATTGACAATAAAAATTTCATTAACAACTGCTTGGGACAGAAAATGAAGGTATATAAAGAGGATTAATGTGTTAATTGATGAGTAGGCCAACTATTTTGCATTTGGGTCGTACAAGACGAAGTTCGAAAATTCGATCCAAATCGGTCAAATAGTTTTGGCAAGAAACATGATGTTAACTAAGTGCATCAAGCAATGTTTGCATCATTGTTGTGGTCAAAGTAGGACACTTAAGTTGGCACTTATTTTTGTACGCGTACTTGGAACCATTGACTATCATAAAATAAATTTATAATATTTATAGCAACTTTTAAAGCGATCTTAAAAGTTGCGAAAATTGTTCACTTTTCAAGTAAATATGTAATTTCGTGAACATTTTGGAACTTTTAAAATCGCTATTGCATTTTAGATACCAAACTGTTTCTTGACTGAAAGTTGCATGTGCGCGCTTAGCCTAACAAAAACAAACCACTGTGCGACCAGAACCCCCTTATCCCTAATACTACAATTATATTTTATAATTTGATTTTTTTTAGATTGTGGATTAAAGTTGGGGTTAATAAAATCACAGACACAGGTACTGTTTTCAATCCGGGAAATAAAGATAACTGCTTTCTGTTGTTATTAAAAAATAAAAAAATAATACAAATTATGAAAAATCTAGAATTCAAAATATGAACGCATGAGCGTCAAACAAAAATGACTGAAAAAAAAAAACAATATAAGTTTATGTGATTTTTTATGAAAATCGATTAAATGCTTAAATATATTTCTGTTTTCTTCAAAATTGAATTAATTACTCACATTCTTCAACAATAAATCAAATTTCAATACAATTCTGTTTACAACTGACTTGATGGATGAAATATCGAGTTAGCATTGAGTTCTCGGTTGACCAATCATTTACTTAAATCACGATACCGAATAAGTTTAAGAGTAGGCGTGCACTCAAATCATGATACCAAATCATTCCATTCACGAGCTACTTCTCGACGGAACACACTATTTTGCGTGAATTTTCTATATTTATAGTAAGTCTCAAATTAACTTTTACTCTGTGTGATAATATCGAATAAACATTAGTTTTCTCTTGGAAATATGCAATTTGATTCTGTTAAATTACAAGTTTAAAATGTAATCGGGAAATACATTTTTACGAATTGAAAATGTTATGAGTAATTCAAGTGTAATTCAATAACAAATTTAATTGTTGGCAGTCCATTACTTTCAACCTTGGTTTGATTATACATTTGAACATAATTTCATCGTGCATATATGTATATAATTTCATATATGTATAAGCAATGCTTACTTGTATTTATGTTTTTGAAACAAATTGATTTTTAAAATCCAATTTTCCCATATTGTTTTGATATCCACTGAAGAAATAAAATTTCAATTACATTTACAAAAACAGAAAAAAAACATCCTACCCAACAATTATTGTCCCTCAACAATTATTGTAGTCCAACAACAACGTTTCATTGATTTTTGTTTGTTTCACTTTTAAATTTAATGTGGTTTTGCATTTTTAATTGGATATGGCCTTGGTCACAACGCAACGGGCGCAGGCCAACAACGTGATGTTAAAATAAAACAATTTAAAAGTATATTTTCCATCATCAAGCCAACGGCGTATACAGGGGGGGGGTCACGGGGTCATGTCCCCCCCCGAGAACTCAAGATTAATTTGTTGATCTGAAATAATTATTTACTAACCACATAGAAAAAAAAAGAAAGTTGGTTACTTAGAAAGCCAGTAGGATTTTCGATTGGTAATTTAGAATTCAATAGAGAATTTGAATGTTGGTAACTTCAATTCAATAAGAAATTTAATTTTCATGGCAATGGAATACCTACGTTATTTTGTAGTCAATCGATGATACTTTGATTTTCTTCCTCGTACCTCAAATTTAACATAACAACAAACTTCTCATATGATAATACATTCAAATCTTAAAATATAAGCATAGGCTAGTTTCCGTTTTGAGATGACAGCCAAAACCTGTTAAACCAAACAGAAATCAAAGTGCGGAGTTGTTACCAAATTTTCACTCAGGATTTTCAAAAAAAATATATTATTTTTTTCTTGAAAATAAAATCTTTAAGCACACATACAGAAATTGTTTTGTTTGTATGACAGATTTTTTTTAAAAGCAAAAAAAGTGATAACTTCGATTTATAGTTATTCTAACCAAAAAAATATTAATGTTAACGATAAAAGACATAAATATATAAAACTATGATGAAAACATATTATGAAAGGATTTTGTTTGGACTTATTCAACATTTACGATCGAACAATACTGTTATTGATTTGGATGTGGATTACTTTTACAAAGTAACCTATGAATCCCATAATGCAAAAGCCAATAGCTATGGTAAAGGAGATTTTTTGGAACTCCTTGCGGTGAACCGTTTGACCAGTCGGATGGAATTATTGACGAAAAGCGATTAGGCTCGTAGAATTTAACAACTTTGTCCATTATTTTTATCAGAAAGGCTTACTGGTAAGAAAGATTAAAAGATTAGGTATATTTGATGTACATATTTATTTTGTAAGGTGCCTTTCACTTTTCCATCGGTGGCAGTCTTAGAGACATACATTTTTTCAAATCAGAGGCATATCAAAATCACTCGTGAAATTTGTTCACACTTTTCTTGAAACGCAACGAAAACGAATCTTTGTATTCAATTACAATACGAATATGAAATGTATTTTTAGTTTTTCCACTATTGTAAAAAGAGCAATTTACACAAGTGGTCATTTTTGAAAATCAGAGCTATTGTTTTCATTTTCAGTAGTGAATACTTATAGATATCTATTTACTAAAATTAAGAAACAGAAAACAGTGCACAGTATCTATGATATTTTACTAATTTTTCCTGCAACTTCAATTCGCTGAAATAAAAACTTTGATAGGATTAAAATAAATTCTGAATAAAATTCAAAACAAATGATCAAGCGAATACAAAAATTTGTTTCCTCAGTATTTTGACAGCTAGCTAAACTGATTTTTTTTTTGGTCAGGCAACTGGAGATTGCTGTATGCTGTTGCTGAGGCCCTCAGAAATAAAAAATGTAACAGTCAGGAATAAAAACGAAGAGCGCGGTCATTGGTCCAGCCAATAAAGGTTCGTTCGACTCAGTTTTTTGTTTTAATTTTCTTTGGAACCAAAAATGAGTTAACTCTGCAAATACCATAAAAGTGTTTTCGTCTTAAATTTGTTAATTTTTTTGTATAGGTAGCTCATTTCATTTTGAATTGGCTTTGGCAGTTCGAAATATATATTTTCAACGAAATTGCCTAACTTTGCGTAGTGAAAATTTAGTATTACATTCGTAGTCTGCTATTTCACGCAGATTTTTGATTCTTAACTGTCTTGAAATTAAATGAGTTAAGGTACGATATATTTTTCCAGGATATGAACGATTTTAAATTATTTTAACTTATTTTTTAACAAATGTAATGTATTATTGGGTTTCCCATTAAGGGCGGGTCGATTTTAAAATTGAATAAAACAAGATATCAATAAGGTTTTATCTTTATTTGAGAGCCCTATTATAGTAATATAACATCGTTCAAATGGCCGCCCCGTCTTCGCTGGGTGGCGCGGATTCGAAAGGTCCAGTTTTCGATGACTTTGGCGCATAAATCAGGCTGAATTTGACCGATGGCATCGATTATGTTGTCTTTGAGGGTCGAGGTGGTTTGCAACTTATTCGCAACGACCTGCGACTTAAGAAATCCTCACAAGAAAAAGTCCAAAGGGGTCAAATCACACGATCTTGGTGGCCAATTCACGTCGCCTCGGCGCGAGATAACCATGCCATGAAACCGCTCGTGCAGAATATCGATTGTGTCTTAAGCTGTGTGGCACGTAACGCCATCCTGTTGAAACCATATATCTTCAGTCTCCATACCATCCAATTTAGGCCACAAGAAGTTGGTGATCATCGACCTATAGCGATCGCCGTTGATGGTGATGGCCTGGCCAGCATCATTTTCGAAGAAGTACGGACCGATGACGCCTCCAGGCATCCAGCTCAAAATCCACACAAAACAGAAACTTTATTTGGATGCATTGGCACCTCGTGAATCTCCACAGAGAAAAAAACAACGTAAAATCAAAGCAAAAAACTTTGATTCTAATATTTTTCGGAACGATTTGGCGCCAACGCCGAAAATTCTTAAATCAAAGTGGAGCGACTTTATTTCAAAGTGATTCCATACTTAATAACGAACTAGATTTTAATACGATAACATGTTGATTTAAAGTGGAATCATAGGTAATTCAAATTCATCCATCTTTAACATTTTTCTACTTCGAATCAACGTAGATTGAACTTCGCTCAACAAGGTATTGATTCAATATGGCTACCCACGGCACGCTTCTTTGTTTAAATTTATGTAAGACAAAGACAAATGTATATACATGATATGCATTTCATTTTTGTGGTGAATCATTTATTTGTGACGACTTAAGTGTATTGTTTGATGCTATGAGTATTTCATAGTAATATAAATATAGGAAAAGTAATTAAATATTGTTTTTCGATAATATGAAAGTGAATTTCCAGTGCGCGTTTAATTTGTTCACAATTGTAAGGGAGCTACTTCGAAAAACAACAACGCGCTCTCGAAATTCTTTATATTAAGCTTACAAATACAAACAAATTGAGGTTTACTTTACTATGCAACACTTTGAAATTACGTTGATGGCACTTTAAGTGCCATAAAAGTGGATCGCAAAGTAAAATGTGGATTTCTATGTAAAAATGAATACGTTTCACTTTGAACCAAGGTTGGGCGCACTTTAAATTTGGAACTCAATTTAAAAATGAAAACGTTTCACTTTAAAACAACGTTGAACGAAATGTAAATGTACAAAAGTTGATTTCGATGTATAAATAAATACGTTTTACTTTAAAACTAGGTTGAATCTCTTAAAATTACGTCGCATATTCAAATTAACATTGTTTCAACGTAAAAATTAAAATGTTCCACTTCATTTAAAAAACTTTAGATCAAATACACTCGTATTTAACTTTAGAAAGCATTTTTTCCCTCAGGCGTTGATTAGTGTCGTCCCGAATCCGGCAATTTTGCTTCACGTACCCATTCATCCAAAGATGGGCCTCATCGCTAAAGAAGATTTTTCGACCAAAATTGGGAAAAACTTCTAACTGCTCTAAAACATCATTTGCACGTGTTGCTCGACACTGTAACGCACCATGATGATTTGTCTGTAGTAACTGATTAAAAGAGGATATTTTGACCGAAAGTAAAAGAAACAATATGGCCGCCACAAGCTGTCAAAATCAACCCTATTGGAAAACCCTTTAGTATAGTTAATTAAGATTTTTTCCCTTTTCTTTTATATAGCTACGCACAGTAAAATATAAAAAAAAAAAATATAAGGCACTTGACTTTTAACAAATATTAGTTTGTGTTATTTTTTTTTGGCATGACCCCCCCCCCCAAGAACTAAAGCTGTATACGCCCCTGCATCAAGCCTCTATTTAAACAGAGATTCGGACTCGAACTCAGACTGAATTAATAATTTTGTTTTCTTAAAGCAAATTAATATTCCTGGGGGTTTACCTACTTAAAAAAAAAAATAAAAAAAGCCTTAGCTGTGGACAAATTGACATGGCAATAAAAGGAAAAATCAGACCTTTTTCGTTAGGTTTATTTTTCATAACAAAACATTCACAGACTAAGGAAAGGTCAAGCTTGCCATCGCTGGGCTTTAAGGATTATTAATGGTTGGATGAGCTAATTATATGGTTAAATAAAAACAATACAAAGACATTCAACTAAAATCGCCTAAAGTCAACTGACGGGAAGGTTGGTTTTCATTAATCTTCACTTTGAATGTAATTGAATAATTCACTTAAATGTTAATTTAATTTTGTATTTGTATTTGTATTTTTGTCCCTCTCTTTTGTTTCTTTTTTCGTTTTTTTTTTTTGTTTAATTTATTCATCGCAAAAGGTTATTTGTATAAAGGGCAACTTATTGATTTTTCATTTAGAATTGAATTAACTTTACAAAATAGCCCCCAAGGTCCACTTTTATTCTTTTTAAAGTTGTTTGGATTGGAGGTCTATTGTTCAAATTACCTTAAAAGAATCAAACATAAATAAGCCCTACTTGGTTGCAAACACTTGCTCGTAGTTATTTTTTGTAAACGAAGTTGCAACTGAAGTTCATCCAAAAGGGTTCATTTAGTTTATGATGAGTTTTTGAGGGTCAGTAGGAAATGTATACAACCGATAAAATTTTTCTTGAAAAAAGCATTTACAATTTTTTAGTCCTGGAATTAATTCCTAAAGTTTTATTTTTTTTTTTCATAAGTATCGTGAAATGAATACCAAGTATGAACACAACCGTTTCGTATTTTTTGAACTGTCATTCTGTCTCCTATAAATGTGTATGTTATGTGTATCAACAAAACGAAATACAACAAAATAGAAGAAGAAAACTTAATCTTTCAATTGTTATGCTAAACATTTGGTCTGGAATGACAACACGAACATCGACACTCATGTGAATCCCTTAGTAACATCCTACCTTACAACCTCTGATGTCAGTTTTGTTTGCCTTTGCTGTGTCGGTTATCACAAAATGGGACGAATGTATATGTGCTTCACAAATCTTTATGCCCATTATCAATACCTTTCTCTCCTGTAAAATGTTCAACTTATACATTTTCCTCCTTCGCAACAAGCAGATTTTTCCAGTGTGAATGTGTTTAATATTTAGAAGTGATATGTGAATGTCACTGCCACTGTCACCTCCATTCCTCTCGAAATATCGTGTTTTTTTTTCTATTCTACCATTCGCACTTATATGTATAAAACATTTGAATTTGTATGCGAATAAACAAAAATTCAAATTCAAATTCAAAGCAAAGCATAAAGCCCCAACTTCATCCAGGAACCAACATCAACAGTAACAACAAGGATTTTGCTTTAAAATAGTTTTATTTGTATATCCTGTTTTTAAATGTCAAATGTCCTTGGCATTTATTTTAGCATATAAAATATTCCTACATGTACATACATATAGTCAACAGAAATATTCAATTGTTTTATCATGCAAATTGTGACAAAATAAAAAAAAAAAATTTAAAATGTGTAAATTATTAACTTTGTTATTATTGTATACATACATAACATACATACATATGTATATAGGATAAATGTAATTTAACTTTTTTTCTGAAGGAAAATTTTTTATGCTGTTGCTGAAAAAATTGAATAAATATGTAAATTGTAGATGTTAAGCGAGAGGGGTACCTCTAGACAATAATGTGAGTGCTAAGAACTTTCCAGAGTTGCCAGCTATTTTCGTTCTTATATTTCTGTGCGACTTATAGAACTTCTCCATTGCTCTACCAAATTGACAATGCGTCGTCACCCTTGTAAGTTCCGTTTACGAATTTACTTAGATTTTGAGAAATCACTTTTAATGGTTTGGTTTGACAGTATGGCAAAAATATCAAACGCTGTTTTTTTATTTTTTTTTTGACATTATATCTATTCGGGCACTTCCCCCCATTTCTTCCATTTATTTTTTTCTTTAAAGTGATTTGTTTCATTTTCTTTGGGTCAGATACTTACTTACCTAGGTCCTCGGACCTATAACGTCCGTGATGTTTCCCTTACGGGACTTATGGCCTCCACTACACCTACGCGCCATCGTGAACGATTTCTTGAAATATATTTCAGCTCTCTCCAACTTTTCCCCAGTCGTGCCGATTCCTGTTCGACCGTTCTTCGCCATGTACTTCTAGGCCGGCCCACTTGTCTTCCCTCCTGTGTGAGCGGGTTCCACTGCATTGCTTAATATGCAATGGACCGATCGCCTTTTCGAAGCGTATGGCCAATCCACTGCCACTTTCTTCTTCGTATAATGGAGTCTATGGGCTCCTGACCCGTTCTCTCATGAAGTTCGGTATTGGAGATACGGTTGGGCCAGAAAATACTCAAGATGTTTCGTAGACATCTATTAACGAAGGTTTGCAGCTTTCTAGTGGCAGTGTCAGTGACTTTCCAAGTGCTGCAGCCGTAAAGCAGAACGGTTTCAACATTGGAGCGGAACAGTCGTAGCTTGGTCTTTAAGCTAAAAGAGTTGTTTCTCCATATTTTGGACAGCATTCCGAACGCAGCCTTTGCTTTTCTGATTCGGCTGTTTACGTCCAGTTCAGTTTCACCACCCGTAGAGACAATACTTCCAAGATATTGGAAATCCTCTACCATCTCTACCGGTTGTCCAGAAATATTTACTTGGATTGATTAGGAAGTTCCAATGCTGATCCTTTTAGTTTTTGCCGAGTTGATCTTAAGCCCTACGATTTCTGCTTCCCTCTCCACCTTTGTTGTCATTTGATGGAGATCCATGATCCTATGAGAGAGTTAGCATACATCGTCCGCGTAGTCCAGATGTTTGAGGTGAGATTGCAGAGTCCACTGAATTCCTCCATTTCCATTTGACAAAGCTGCGTGCAGTACGTCACTTATCACCAACAGGAACAGTATTGGTGACAGTATACAGCCTTGCCTAACTCCACTTTGAATTTCATACTCCTCTGACAGCCTACCTGTGTGCAAAACGTGACACTTGAATCCATCATATGTAGCCTTGATAATAGCAATCAATTTATCTGGGATGCCCCTCCTGCGCAAAGCAAGCCAAATAAATTCTCTATTGACACTGTCGAACGCCTTTTCAAAATCGATGAACAGCAGGTGAAGTGGTGATCGATATTCAACGCACTGTTCGATGATGATCCGCAAGGTGTTGATGTGATCCAGACAGGAAGATCCAGTGCGGAAACCTGCTTGTTCGGCGTCGAGTGTGTCTTCGAGGTGGTCTTTAATTCGGTACAATACTATCCTTGCTATTATCTTGGCTACTGCAGGCAGAACGCATATTCCTCTCCAATTTTCACACTTTGTGAGATCTCCTTTCTTTGGGAGCTTGACAATCATTCCTTTTTTCCACTCTTCAGGAAAGCTCCCTGTTTCCCAAGCTCTCTTAATAAGTGGGTGCAGTAACTCGCTCGATGTTGTTGGGGGGCTGCTCCTAAGAGCTCTGCAGGAATACCGTCAAGTCCAACCGCTTTGTTGTTCTTCAGTGCTTTGATGGCGGTGATAATTTCTTATTTACTGGGGGGTACGGTGCGTATTCGGGAAATTGTTACTTCGGGTAGCTCAGTGGGAATAGGGTTCACTTCACTGGCGAAAACGTGGTTTAAAACCGCAGAAAAGTGTTATGAGCTGATCCTCATCCGAAATTAGCAGGGATCCGTTTATGTCTTTAACCAGGTGTTGTTTAGAGCTCTGGATACCAGTGAGCTCTTTGGCAATTCTGTAGACGGTCCTTCTGTCACACCTACTAGCGGCTTCTTCTGCTTCTGTAGCCAATGCGTTGATGTAGTTACGCTTATCACGTCGCACGCTACGGTGAACTTCCCTCATCTTCATGCGGTACGTAGACTCAAGCTCGTTTCTCCCTGCTGCTGGGGTAACTGCGATACGAGCTTTAAGGTGTTTCCTTCCTTCGATTTGGGTCAGATGGTCGGAGAGAAAAATGTGTAAGCAACAGATATTGGGCTTTCAATTTCAAACATTTTGTACCACAGGTTTTAATCTCAACAGAAAATACCTAAGAATATAAGAAAGTAGTGAAGTTTTATGAAAACACTCAGTAAAAAACTATTACTTGGTGAATTTTCTGTTCTCCATATTATTAAACACTAAGGCACAGTTTTTCAGGGAGAGATCATCCTAGTTTCAAAGTTAAACTCAAGTTAACCCCTTGAATTTTGCAAATTAACTCGAGTTTAACTTTAACCTCGTCACTGAAAAACGTTGGCCTAAGATATTCAGACTTAAGACAAGAAATGTTAAAAATTTGCAAGTTGAATATTTGTTGGTCACATATATATTTTCTTAATTTTGTATGCAATACTGTCGCATAAGTCCATAACCAGATCTTGTCGGCGTCAATAGTTATTCAAGTTAAAAAATCGAAAATACAAGTTTTTCGCATATAACTCCGAAACGGTAAATTCTATGGAAATGTATTTCGTACACAACTTGTAGACCTTGCCATTCGTAAGCAACAAAGGTATGCACATTTTTTTCCCACAAATCACTAAGAAGATGTCGACATTTCAAAAATTGACAAAAATCTATGCTTAATTTGGAAACCATAAATTTTCTACAAAAGAGTTATAAACAATTTCTCCCATAAAAGCCATAAGTCACAAGATATTGCTATTGAAACCATCATCAAATGTCGAAAATATATGTTTTTTGCATCTATCTTTTAAATGGCAAATTTTATCGACAAAACATTATGTTACACTTTATAAGCTCGCAATTTCTTTTCGGCAGCCACAATTTCAATAATATCATTGTTTCAAAAAATCATCAAAAGTCGACAATACTGGTTTTTTGCGCGCTACGGCAAATACGGAAAATACTTTGAACTTATTTTTAAAGACTTTACATTTTTCGCGAAAAAAATTAGGGCAATCTGCGGTGGGTTAGATCATCAACTTGAAAAAACCTTTTTACATAATTTGGATTTCCAATCTGAATCTAAATCTGGGAAACTAAATGCCCCCACTAAGGGAAAAAATGCGATCTAAAATTAAACACGATCGTATTTTTTGATCGAAAGTATTTTAAATGAAGTGGAGCATTGTCATTTTTATGTTGAAACAATGTTAATTTGAATATGCTACGTAATTTTAAGAGATTCAACCTAGTTTCAAGTTTAAACGTGTTTATTTATACATTGAAATCAACTTTTGTACATTTACATTCCGCTCAACGTTGTTTTAAAGTGAAACGTTATCATTTTTATATTGAGATCCACTTTTAAAGTGCACTCAACCTTGTTTCAAAGTGAAACGTATTCATTTTTACATTATGGCAATTTAAAGTGCCATCAACGTAGTGTTGCATTGTTAAGTAAACCTCAATTTGTTTGTATTTGTAAGCTTAATATAAAGAATTTCGAGAGCGCGTTGTTGATTTTCAAAGAAGCTTACTTATATTTCTGAACAAATTAAACGCGCACTCAAAATTCACTTCCATATAATCGAAATCAATATTTAATTACTTTTTCTATATTTATTACTATGAAATACTCATAGAATTAAACGAATCACTTAAGTCATCACAAAAAAATGATTCACCACAAACATGAAATGCGTAAAACATGAATATTCATTTGTCTTTGTCTAACATAAATTTAAACAAAGAAGCGTGGCGTGGGTAGCCATTTTGAATCAATACCTAACCAAGCGAAGTTTAAACTACGTTGATTCGAAGTAGACAAATGTTGTTTTAAAAGATTTACCTATGATTCCACTTTAAATCAACATATAAAGGGAGTAAAGTCTAGTTCGTTTTTAACCCATTTCCGGCGGCTACCAGTTGCAGTTGACTTAGAAACTTGAAATTTTACACACTATCTGTTTTTGGTCTAATTAGAGAAAGTCTGAAAAAAAAAAATTGGAAAAGCTTCTGGTTTTCCGGAAAATGTACGTTGCATTTACGCAACGCTCGCCGAAAGCGGTAGCAAAATTATTAAAATAAAATATTTTCACATGGAGTATGAATTAATTTTATTTAAATATTCTAATGAAGAAATTAATTAAATATAGATACACTGGGTAAGGAAAGATGGTTGAAAATAAAATATAAAAATTCGTAGTAAGTTATACATTATGTTTACAAAGAATGGATTTTTGTGTGTTATTCATGGAAGCATTTCGGATGAAGCAGGATATCACATTTCTTGCAGGAAAAAGCGATTTGGCTGGAATACATGGGAGACGCTTTTCTGTTTTGATGACAGTATGTTTGATGTTGTCGAAACGGGCCACTTTATTCGGTTTTCCTTCCAATTAAATCACAGGTTCAGTGTTCCATGCATTTACCAACGCTGCGTCCAGTGCATTTGATAAAAGTGGCCAGTACCACTTTTTTCCTCGAATTCGAACCCGATAATTGCTTGCAGCGTTATCAAATAAGTCAACTCCACCCATCGTTATGTTGTTTTCACGAATTGCATTTGGCATTGGAATGTTGACATGTTTTCTCTTTTTTCGATAAAACCGTTTTGCCTGGGGTCTCGAATTCGAACCCGAATTCGGACCCGATAATTGCTTGCAGCGTTATCAAATAAGTCAACTTCACCCATCGTTATGTTGTTTTCGCGAATTGCATTTGGCATTGGAATGTTGACATGTTTTCTCTTTTTTCGATAAAACTGTTTTGCATGGGGTCTCACGTAAAACAAAAACGATAGGACGATATCGTTTTCAATATTGCTATCTTTATCACTTAAGTTAAGAAAAATAAAGACAGCTTTCTACAAATCGATATCGATCGATCGTTTTTGTTTTACGTGATGAGGCCCCTGGTTGATTGATTGGTCCATGAAAAGATTTGTTGTTTTTTTTTTTTTTTAAATTCAACACGATGGCTTTTTGACCACTTCGGTAACTCAAAATGAAGACATGTCGATTCTTTTTTAAAAGTTGAAGCGACTTTTTGAGATGTTGATGCACTGTTTAGATCATTTGGTTCAACATCGTCTTCCGGTTCATCGTATATGTCTTCAGGATTTTGAGAATTTAAACCATCAAACCTGCATTCTAGCTCAATTTCACCAGCCAATTCATTTGGGAACATGTTTCCATCTTCTAAAAGCTGCACATTATCATCGATTTCCTCATTATCACTAACAGCATCATTTTTTTTTGGAGGTAAAATTATAATGATTGTATGAACTGCAGCATCCAATTTCAAATTTATTTCCTCGTCTTTATCAGAACTCGGGTTCATCAATAACTCTTCGAGTTCTTTAGTAGGTAAAAACTTTTTGCGATACCTGATATTTTGCAAAATATCCTTTTGTTGGACAGGATGAAATCAAAAATTATTTTTCTTTTTTAAAAATGTTAGCATTGTAATGTAAACATTACACAGAATATTCCGAGACAAAAACCGTTCAATCTCATATAAAGCAGCGAACATTTTTTTTTTTGAAATGCTACTGCTTTCGGCGAGCGTTGCGAAAACGCAACGTTATGCTTTCATCTAACCCGACAAGTAGTTAACTAATGTAAATTACGTCAGAATAATTTAAGAATATAATTTGAACCCTTATTCACCTGTAGTTGACCTTGTTTTTGAAAATTATAATTTTGACGAGATTTTTAAAGAGTTCAAAAATCCTACCTCAAAATTTACAAAAATTCGTACTTTGAATGTCCTCAAAAAGCACGACAAAATTTTCTTACAACAAAATCCAAAAACAGGTCGATTAGATAATTCAACTATCTCTCAAAATCATTTTTTAGTTTATTATTTAATTTTATTTATAATTCAACTATCTCTCAAAATCATTTTTTAGTTTATTTTAATTTATAATCAGTTATGTTCCAGAAGTCTTCAAATATGACGTTGCGGAAACGCAACGCTAGCCGGAAATGGGTTTAGTATGGAATCATCACTTTCTTTGATTTTACGTTTTCTCTGTGAGAGGTCATGCATGTATATCGAGCAGTTTCGATGTAAAAAAAAAAAAGAAAAAAAGTAAATTCCACCATTTTGGATTTTCAAAAAGAAAAAGTTCTGTCGCCGAACCGTAAAATTAGGAAATTTGACAATTTTCTTTTAACTTTAAAGGAATAACGGAATGGTGTGATAAATCTGTAACACTGTAACTTACAAAATTCTGAACCAATCTCCAATATTTTTTGGGGAATAACTGACACACTATTTACATATCGCCGAGCCTTTATACAAACAAATTTTTGAACTTCAACCGATTTCTCCCCGAGTAGGAAATTGACAAATCCGAATTTTGGAAACCAAAAAAGTAGATACTTAATTACGTTAAATTTTCAAAAAAAAAAAATAGTTTGCACTTATTTTTAATTTTTGTATTTTTCAATTTTCAAAAATTGTATGAGTTAAGAACTTTACTTCAAAATCAAAAGTAAAAGAAGGGTTTTCTAGCCTTACAAATAGCGCTAGCCACGAGACGAGAAAAGTCTCGGTCTCGATCTCGGTCTCGCATGACAAGACCGAGACGAGAAGAGACTGGCTTTTAAGCCACCGAGACGAGACCGCGACGAGTCTGTATATTTACAGAGAGTCTGATAAATTAAAAAATCAAATTTCAGTTAAATATTTATTTTCTTCTGCACATTTTCAAACTATATTCGAATATATTTCGTTCCAATAATCAACAAATTGGCCGGAAATCGTATTTTTCAGAGACGAGACCGAGACAAGACTTAATTATACGAGACCGAGACGAGACTGAAAATTTTCGATTTTAACGAGACCGAGACGAGACTTACAACAGTCTCGCAGAGTCTCGTCTCGTTGCCATGCCCTACTTACAAATAGGTATAACAAGGCTAAGTGTAAACCGATGTTTTTTTCAAAAGTTTTGTTTCAGTTTTAAGTACATTTTTTTAGAAACTGCACCCATCGTATAAACGTTCCTTGGAATGTTCAATTTTTATATTTTTATTGTAAAGCAATATTCTATTATAATATACTGCTGTTCTGCCTCCTTCCATTTTTCAAAATATCAATTCAATAATTCACCCACGACTGTCATATAAAATTAACAGCTCTGAGAAGAAAGCCCTTGTTTGTTTTTGCAAAATTATTTCATATCCAGCTCTTAAAATGGACAGTTTTTTATTCAATTATGTGCACTTCTTTTGAAGTTTGATTTACCAGCTCATAATTTCTATTTCTTAGAAGAGACAACAAAAAGAAGAGTAATGAAATTATTTTTCATTTGACAAATAGAATTATTAAATGAAGTTAATAATTAATAAATAAAAAAATCAAAAACAAGAACAATCAAAGAACATTTTATTTTTAAAAGTTTATTATTTGTATCTTTATAATAAACAAGCAAGTTCTTATCCCAAAAAAAAATTCAACAGAAAAGTTTAGACTTGTCACCAACGATACGGTGAGTTAGAAAAGCTCTTTACCCACCTACCTAATATGCTTAAAATAAAAAAAAAAAATGCTGCTTGGCATAATTCTTTCCTGTTCCGTGAAAATCATTTTTTTTAAGATAAGAGCAACGTTAGCACTCGAATCTCGCAAAAGATTTCTGTTTTTGAGCTCAACATAGGAACATTTTGTATCTACCTAACATATATAGACCCTTTAAGTGCGACGATTTGAATAAATAAAAAAAAGCATTTGTGTATGTCATGCATAGTGTATGTTTATTGTTTGTTTTTAGTATGGGTAAATGGAAACGTAAAATTGTGTTTTGTTTTCGATTTCCGTTTGCAAAAATACAAAGACATACTAAGTTTTGCAAAAACATACACGAGATGGAATAATTTGCCATGTTTATGGGACCTAAAAACATAAGACTCTCCCCCATATTTTCAGACATTTTAAGGATCACACACATTGTCGTCGTCATGTAGGATTTCGCCTATTTTAAAGCTTCTATATTATGTTCACTTTGCTGCTGCTCACTGCTCGTAACATCTCCTCCGGCCCATTTTGTACAACGATAAATCGTTAACAATCCGCTATCAGCATATACATTTTCACATTAAATAAAAATGCTTTTGAATTAAACATTATATCGTCTGCGTATGTGTGTGTTGTGTTCTAGCTGTACACATACGAACAGTTAAATTATGTTTATCTGAACAATTCTTTTTATTTCCTTTTTTTTTTGTGTAGGTTTCTTCCTCCACTTTGTCGTCTTTAATGATCATTAATTTTATTTTTCATATTAAGAAAGCAAAGTCATACATTTATTTACCACAAAGGGTGGTGCTTCATTATAATTTATTCCCAAAATACACTTTACGTTTACGGCAATATGGATAAATCTGGCTTGGTGTTGTAGAGCACGCACTCGAATCTATAAATTAATAAGACTGTCAAAGTGTCATCTCAAATTAAGTACTTGCGCCAAAAAACATGCACTGCGAGATACATCAAAGCGCGACAAGGAAACTTGTATATTTCGTGGTAATTGTTTCGAAATTTCAAAATAATTTGAACGACTCTGAATTTTGTATAACTCCTGAGCTATAATTAATTGAGCTTACCAAAAAAATTCCATTAGGAAAAAAAAATGGGGCGCCAATTTATAGTTCTCATTAAAAGGCAGATACAAACAAAATTAACAAAATCTTTTTAAAAATCAAGTTTTTTTCAAAAAATAAATAATTATTTTTAAAAATCAACAAAATGTTTTTTAATCTGTATGTGCTATTATATAGTCCAGTAACCTTGTCGTTTAAGGCACCGTTTGCGTCAAATCTGGTATTTCTGATTTTCTGCTGAGTTGTTCGGGATATTGGCCTAGTAAATTACTTAAGTTTCGACCTCGAGCGGCGACCGCTTCATGGTAAGACACCAAAAAAACCGCGATTTTTTCGCGCTTTTTTCAGTTATTGGCGATTTGAATCCTAAATAAGTTATTTTAAATATAAACATTGTTCTACGACTGCAAAGTAACCTACTTTGCTCCAATTTGATACCAAAAACCATCTCTGTAGACCGAATGGTTTCCATAATACAGCATTTCAAATTTTAGCGATACAAAAAAAAAAATATAACAACTAGTATTATAAAACAGTATAATGGAAAATAAAGAATGGTTGACATAAATGCATCAAAGCAATGGAGTGTGAAGGTTGAGCCAAAATAATAGGACAGTCATACCGGAAGGGGGGTCTATATAACCCCGTTAAGATGGGAGGGGAAATTATCTAAAAAAATGACTTAAGGTAGAAATAACACTATTGAAAATCAATGGTAACACCCACAACATTCTCCTATAGCTTATCATAAGCCCAGAAACCCATTCCTATATTTTCTTTTTAAATAAAGTTATTTTAATAGATAGTTTTTGAGAAATTAATTTCCAAATTCAACATTTTAAAAAAGAATATTCTACTGATTACTTAGTAGAAACCGGATCTTTGGAGAAAAATTCGTTTTCAACATTATGAGTTCGGAAACAGATTTCTCAAAAACTACCGATAAGAATAACTTTATTTAAAAAAATAAGTTATGAGGACTAAAAATCCTTGGGTACCACAATCGATATACACTGATCTAAGTGTGACGGTAACAAGACCAACTGTCAGCCCACTAACCTAACCTAACCTAAAAAAATAAGTTCAAGAATGGGTTTCTGGTCTTGAGATAAGGTATACGAGAATATTGTGGGTGTTACCATTGTTTTTCAATAGTATTGTTTCTACCTTAAGTCATCATTTAATATAATTGCCCCTCCAATGTTACGGGGGGTATATAGATCCCCCTTTCGGTATGATTGTCCTGTTATTTTGGCTCAACCTACACGCCCCAGCACAAAGAAAAAAACAACGTAAAATCAAAGCAAAAAACTTCGATTCTAATATTTTTCGGAACGATTTGGCGCCAACGCCGAAAATTCTTAAATCAAAGCGGAGCGAATTTTTATTTCAAAGTGATTCCATACTTAAAAACGAACTAGATTTTACTACGTTTACATGTTGATTTAAAGTGGAATCATAGGTAAATCAAATTCATCCATCTTTTAAAACAACATTTATCTACTTCGAATCAACGTAGATTGAACTTCGCTCGGTTAGGTGTTGATTCAAAATGGCTACCCACGCCACGCTTCTTTGTTTAAATTTATATAAAACAAAGACAAAATGTATATTCTTAATCGACGCATTTCATTTTTGTGGTGAATCATTTATTTGTGACGACTTAAGTTACTCGTTTGATGCTATGAGTATTTCATAGTAATAAATATATGAAAAGTAATTTATTATTGTTTTTCGATAATATGAAAGTGAATTTTGAGTGCGCGTTTAATTAATTCACAAATGTAAGGGAGCTACCTCGAAAAACAATAACGCGCTCTCGAAATTCTTTATATTAAGCTTACAAATACAAACAAATTGAGGTGTACTTAACTAGGCAACACTTTGAAACTACGTTGATGGCGCTTTAAATGCCATAAAAGTGTATCGCAAAGTAAAATGTGGATTTCAATGTAAAAATGAATACGTTTCACTTTGAAACAAGGTTGAGCGCACTTTAAATGTGGGTCTAAATTTAAAAATGATAACGTTTACTTTACAACAATGTTGAACGAAATATAAATGCACAAAAGTTGATTTCGATGTATAAATATATACGTTTTACTAAGAAATTAGGTTGAATCTCGTAAAATTACGTCGCATATTCAAATTAACATTGTTTCAACGTAAAAATAAAAATGCTCCACTTCATCTTAAAAACTTTAGATCAAATACGCTCGTAATTAACTTTAGAAAGCATTTTTTCCCTCAGTGAGTGCTTTGATGCATTTATGTCAACCATTGTTTATTTTCCATCATGCTGTATTTTGGAAACCATTTGGTCTACAGAGATGATTTTGGGCTCAAATTAGAGAGAAGTAGATTACTTTGAAAACGTAGAACAATGCTCTCATTTAAAATTACTTCTTAAGGACTAAAATCACCAATTATTGAAAAAAGTTCGAAAAAATCGCGGTATTTTTGATTTTTGACCATGAAGTGGTCGTCGCTCGAGGTCGAAAACTTAGGTTATTTATATAGGTTATTTACTTGGCCAGAAAAACCAGATTTGACGCATACGTGAACGTAAATAGTTACTGTACTACATAACGATAAATGTAGATACTAAAACGTTTTGCATACACTCACAGAAAAAAGATGTGTTAAACTGCCTTAAACGCCTTAGGTAAAATATTTTGTATGGAAGTTATTTTCCGAGCGAAAATCTGGCCCAGAACTAAAGCAATTTATGTACGTGCTTTTTACCGTAAAATAGCCTAATTTGTCTTAAAAATCTAAGGTAACCTTTTTTGTATGGAAGTTATTAGACAAGCATAACTCTCCCCAGCACTAAGACCATTTAAGTGCATCCTAGGTAACGCAAAATAGCATAAGTAAGTTTAATAAACTGAATTTAAGGTAATTTAACCATGTAATAGGGAAGTGCTGACGCCTTAAATGTCTATAGTTAAAACTTAAACCAAGGCCTAAGCTTATTTCATCTAGGTTCTTATATGTTATTTAAATATTCTATTCACCTCAGTTCGATGTATAGATACAAACAAAAACACTAATTGAAGTTCTAAGAATTTTCTACTTATTTTTCTCATTAAAGATCATGATAATATGATATCCTCACTATTTCATATTTTTATCAAGTACATAAATCTTATTTCAAATGAAGTTAGTGTATACGTATAGTTAGTTTTCAACATCCAAATTTCGTATTGGGAGTTGGCCTAGTGGAAGCCTACTGTGCTGGTAACCGGAGCGTCGCATGTTCAAATCTCATCGGGGTAAGTAAAGTTTTTTCATTTTTTCAACTAAAGTTTAATTGTACACATTTCACAATTATAACACAGCGGCTCTGCACAAGCCAATACGTCCCATAGGTTAAACACTAGGTAAACTCTACCCAAGCACTAGGTTGAAATGCATAAATAAGTATGTAGGCAACTTTGCCTTAGGGAAAACATATTAATTCTCTTTTTACCTTAGAAGTTAGGGTTAATGTTAGGCTGAATTCAACCAAAATTAACGATACAATTCAATAGGCAAACTCGCTTATGTTTATCAAAAAAAAAGGCAAATTTTATTTATACATAACATAAGGAATGTAAGGAAAGTTACCTAAGAACTTACTAGGTTCAAAACGGGACTAGTACTAACTAAATTTGTACCACGATGTAGGTTTATTTTACATAGTTTTTTTTTTTATGTGTAGAAAACCTTATTTCGAACGAATTTCAATATAATAATGATAATTATTATTTGCAAACTTTTTGCCGTACTCTGCTGATTATGTCGTTGATGCGTGACTTTGACTCAGGTTCGCACATTCAATGACCCAAAACACTCAATTCAACACCACCAGAGCATGAATGCATCTGAATTCACCTGATAATCGTTAATTAAAATTTCCATCATTGAAAATTCGATTGCCTTTTGATAGAGCCATTTAAACGGAAACGTTATGGCTTTTATAAATTTTATATTATATTTTATTTGAGGCGCGTTCATTTGAAAATTCCACAAATTTGGGTTAAATTTTGTTGGTTTGAATTTAAGTGAAGCTCAAACACACAAAATAACAAACACATCAATACTGGGTTGTTCTGCGGCCTACCGTGGGGCATTAAGGACATTGTATAGATGACTACTGTTTGTATCTATATAATAATTGTGTGAACGGGAATTAGATGCTAAACTATTAAAAATTATTATAGCAGTGCTAGAGCTAGATGTTTTTGAAATTATGAAGGTATTGGGAAATATATATTTTTGTTTTAGTAAGAACAAACACATCTTTTTTTGTTTCATTTATGTATTAGAAATTGATTAGGTGAATTAATATCATCAAAATAAAAAAAAAATATAAAAATATTATTATGAGATCGATATAGAACATTTCAAATAAATTATCCATAAATAAGTTTAAGTTTTTGTTCTGTTAAAAAAAAAAAATGATTATGTGGCCAATCGAGCTGAACGAACGAGCTACTCAATAAATGTAGATAGGGTGTATGTTACTTTTTAATTTTTTAGCTCAAATTTTTACAGATTGTAATATTAAAAATATTCAATAGTTCAAAATGACATATTATTTTTTTGATTAAAACGTATTCTCAACGCCTTAGGGTCGGCTACTTGCAGGAAAAATAATAGCGTGAATCTTATTGCGCTAAGGGGCCAGTTATAGCTATCATTGAAAACCATCATTGAAAAAGTTTGCTGTTGATTTTGAGACCCTTCGAAAGTTTAATCATTGAATATTTTAATGCAGAAATATAGCTTACGACTTCAAAATTATTTTTCCTCAAAAAAAAAATCATTTTGACCCATATCTTCCCCAGAACGTAACTTTTAATTTTTTCAATGATCATGGGTAAGGTAGTTCATCATTGAAAAATTAAAAGTCATTTTATGAGAAAAGTTGTACAAAATTGAATTCCGTTTTACCTAGAAATAATTATTAAGTCAATTAGCTTTACTTTGGCATCATTTATTTTTTCTTTAAAACCTCTCAAAATTGACAATTAATATTTTTAATGATGGTTTTCAATGATAGCTATAACTGGCCCCTAAGCCATTTATTCCTTTGTGTGTCGAATTTAGCAATATGACACATCTTCGGTGATTTAAAAGACTAGTTTCTCTGTTAACCTGAAGCCTAGACGACTGAAGCGATTTTCTTCAAACTTTTAATATATGTAATGTTTTTAGATGATTCATTGAATTATTTTTAAACCAACCATTATGAATAAAGTTTTTTATTTCAAAAATGGCTTTAAGATTAAATTATATGAATTGATTAAGAAAAAGTATCCTGTAGATAAAAAATAATCCTTTGAATATATAGGTTTGGGTTACTGAAAACAAGCATTTTTATTGACCTTAAGAAATTACAACAAAGAATAAAAACAATAATAATTAAATTAAGCTAATTGCTTTTTTCATAAATTTATATTTAATAAACAAATTGATTGGCAGAATTTTTTATGAACTCGCGTCTTGGTTTGCTACCACACTGGTGCCCTTGATATTTTGTTATAAGAAACTCGCGAATTTAATATCTTCAATAACCTTTTTAGATGTTCAATATGTTATTAAGTGAAAAGGAACATTGGGCCAAGAAAAAATTTAACAATATTTATTATTTTTTGTAAATTTTTCATTAGAAAAAAAACCATCAGTTTATTTTCTTATACAAACTAAAAAGGTACATATATCAAAAAATTTAACCTCTTAAAACATTCGACATGAGAAGCAGTTTTCAACAATTTTCAGTAGTATACTCGCGCAGTAAGACAATCTAGTTTTCGACAAGGAACTAGAACCTGTGGACGACCCAGCTGAACATCAAAAATTAAATGATAATGAAACATAGTCCTTCTTTGAGGCTAATTTATTAACACATTCTTAAATTAATTAAGTATTCCTTGAAAATCGATACCGAATGACCAAAAAACTGGAGATTTTTATACCTGAAAAAATAAAATAGACGTTTTGTTAGAAGTAAAATTGGGTAATTGGAAAATATATTAAGTTTTGACTGTCTACTTCCACCGGTTCGGTTGTAATAGGGCAAAAACCTTTTTTTTTTATAACACAACTGACTCTTTTCAAACTGGTTCCTTCACAACGGATATTCAAAAATCTAATGATGCAAACACCTGTCTCTAGGTCATTGGGAACATTATAAGAAAATTCTCTTAATTTCAAAATTTTGTACGTATAAAAATTTTGGAGACATCGTCTATTTTTCTGCACCATTAGATTTTTCAATTTCAGTTGTCGTCAATTGTGGGCCTACAAAACTATACCTTTGTTAAAATGTTAAAAATTAAAGAACCTTTTTGCAAGAATATTTTTAATGTAAATTGTTTGTTTAAAATTTATGTATTTTCTCTTTGATTATAGTTGATATTTCTACACTTAATTTCGGTTTCATGAAAAAGTCCAATTTATTTGAATATATTGCTTTGGTGACAACAGAGTTTTGCCTGATTGTTGATTAGTAGTTTATTTTTTAATAAATAAGAAATTTTAATTCGTGAACTAAGTTTTAATTAATGTCTTATTACATTTGTGAATTAAAAGATAAATAATTGTTTTTTTTTTATTAATAAGGGTGCATGTGCCTTGGGGCTGTAAAATTACCTACGTTACCTCATAACTAAGGATTCTGATTCCTCATACCTATTTATGTTCCTCAATTTAAGTGGCAGGTAAAGGAATTTTGTTCTCAAAACATGTTAAAAGAGATCATCTTTTCACCTATTGAACATATAAAGCGCAATAAAAAGACAGTCTGTCGGAAATTTTCTGACAAATACGGCCTCCAGGTAAAGAATGTATAAATGCCATAGTATTCAAGAAAGAAAAAAATGAACAATTTCTCAGCAACAGCTTTATGTTAGCACAAAAATAAGTAGGTATTTCTCGCGTTCCTTTGAAGTAAAAAAAAAATAAAAATAAAATATTACATTAAAGTGTATACCATCAAAAGCATGAGAAAGAGATAAAAGAAAAGCAAACACAGCAAGCAGTAAACATGTTCTTAAAATTCATGAAGGCTTTCCTGTTGTCGCCATGACATAGCACGGAGCACAGTCTAAGAGAATATATACAAACATATATGTACGTAAAACGTAATTTAGAATACAGATAGGATGTATGTAGCTACTGCAAGCAAACAAGCAAACACAACAACAATATAATAATACAATCAGCAAAAGGATCAGTCAGCTACTTTGTGCAGATTGTGGAAGGGATACGCCGCTGTTTACTTGCTTCCATGCTCACTGACTCTCTGTGTGTCCTTTTTCATACATATGCATATATGTAAGTATGTATATTTACATATCCCGAGCTGGTCCCTTCATATTCCATTTTGTGCCGCGACGAATGCCGACCCAGGAAACGGAAAGATGAAATCTAATTTCCAGATTTGAATTCGTTTGAAGCGACTACTTGAGGTTCGCTTTGTATCTCAAATGACGGTTGTATGATGTTGTTACTTGTTAGATTATGTGTGCTAGATAATCTCGTGTGTTGCATGAAATTGTATAATTTTGGTCTCTTTGGTTTGAATTGTCTTTCTCGTAAAAGCAAATTTAATATTGTAAATGGCTTTGAACAAGTAGGTAGGTGCCTAGATGGAGGTGGATAGGTGTGTGTTTGTGTGCTCAAGAAGTATTTATTTAACAAAAGTAATTTTTGCTCTACTCAAGCCACTGTTTTTATTGTTATCCACAAGCTGCAGCAGACAACTCAAGCATATCACATAAAAGGATGTTTAGCTGCTGGGCCATTATTTTCCATAAGTAGAGCGTAAACATATACATATGCTCGCGAAGACAACAACGTAAACAGTTGAAAGGACGTCCACCATCCTGGATATCATTTCTCTATAGATGCACTCTTGCAGCTATTTGTGCAAAGAGGTAGGGCGGCAAGCACCCAGAGTGCTTGAGGTAATTATCCAAGTGACTGCAATATGTGTTGTTGTTGAAAACAATGACGATGATCATCATCATCATAATCGGTCAACGGGAATACTTTTTCCACTTAAAATAATCGCATCAAAATGCTCTGAGGAAACAATGAAGAAAATGCTCGTTGCTCGTTTATCATTTTTTTGTTTAAATATCTTGACTGAGTAAATACTCGGGTTTCTTCCTGGTTTTTCAAAAGTGGAAACCCATCTCCTAATGAGAAATGGGTAGGTATAGTATACATATAACATGCGCACTTGAGGGAAATTTATTTTATGCTCTTGGCAAAATACTTCAAGTACTAGGTATCATTTTTTTTTTTCTATAGAAATACTAACTTTTTTTTATAACGTCGTTAGCAAGGAACTTAAAACAAAAGTGTATAATACTTACATAGTGAAGGTATACCTCTTTGAGTAGACGTTCATCGTTCATGTTTGCTTTCATAAATTAACTTTACTGTGAGATGTGACAACATAGCAAACAAAACAATACACTTTAGTGTCTTCCGTTAAAAGATAAAGTTTCACAGCAGAAAATTACGGTAGGTTTGTGTATTAAAATATGGAACCTACATAAGGTCCCAATTTTACAGATTTGGTTTATAGATATCAACAGTAAGCCAACTTAGTATTGCGAGCAAGAGGAGGGAGAAGAATTGGAAACTGGTAGGGCAGGAAAAAAGGAAAGGTAGGAAAATAGGATAGGAAGTGTTTGTAAAAGGAGGGGTTGAATGCTATGACCCGGGAAACGCGGCTTGCTTGCGATTGCGATGCTCAGCTTGAACTCGTCGGACGGGGGGGGGGGGATCTTGCCCCCGAAACTTAACCTCACCAACAAAAAAATCATAAATCATGCCTAGAGAAATCTTGCGGACTAGTTTCAAAAACAGCAGACGGACAATCATCACACCAAGGGCACTGCTGATTTAAGCGCAGTGTGGCCTTAACCCACCCAACCATGGAAATCTGTGGCCATGTTTAGATTTCCTCAATAACTGAAGATAAAAGCGTTCAGCTCATACCATCTTCACCGAAATATTTTGGCTACCGTAGGCACCCTTGAAAAGTTTCTTCAACAATTCATGTTTCACTTATGTGAAACAGCAAAAGACATGGTTTTCAATTTGGTGATGAGGTTTATTTATACAATTACATTTATACACAGAAACTAGCTTATATGTAATTTATGTAATTTTTTAATATTTTTGTATTTATTTTTAGAATTAAACGAATCTTTTAAAGTACCCATTAATATAAACAAAAAAATATCCAAAAGAAAAAGAAAACAATGTGACACTCTGGCCACTTTCCCAACGGAGGAACTATAAACACCCTTTGCGGTGCGTTTGCAAGGCGCTACGTTTTCGGACCGCAAAAATGTCCCTACCTGCAGAGAGCTCTTTGGAGGTTAGATTCGACACAATAATAGGAAATACGATACGTGTTCAAAATTTCAAAATTGGGAACGTAACGGTTTCACTTACACTTTGAATTACGTTGAGAAATATTGTTAAAAAATAGGAAAAAAGAAATCAATATAAGAAAAATATATATGTATATGTAAATAAAAAGTATAATAAATAAATAGATAAATTAAGATGGGTGAAAAAAAACGTAACAAAAAACTAACAATCAGGATCAACCGGAACTCAGGAACAAAATATAGGAAATTATTGATCATTCGTTATAACATAACCTTGCTTTTTTTTCTTGTAAATTTTGTCATTTATGTGTTCGACACGTGCGTTATTTGGTTTATGTGTTTCGTACCTTAGTTTGGTGTTCTTGTATGTGGACTCACCATACGGTGTACGGCGGTGAAAATCCTCAGCCAGGTTAACAGGTCTCCTGGACGCGTATTGCCAAACTGTATATCAGTACAGAGCTCCGTCGCTCTACAATAGACTACAGAATGTTCATACAAATTAAGAGCAAACTGTATACTGTGTCAGATCAAAAGCATATTTTTCTGTGTTGGTATACAGTTTGCTCAAGGAAACTAAGAGCAAAGTACCTGTGATTACAGAGCAATCGTTCACGTTGGTATAGTTATTGTATGTGGTGATTTCTGGGTTGGTATACATTTTGCTCAGGAATCTAAGAGCAAAGTACCTGTGATTATAGAGCTATTGTTCACGTTGGTATAGTTAGGTCAAAATTCTTTTTTAAAAATTCTGTTTTTCAAAATTCTGCGAATAATAAAAAAAATTAACAAAAATGTAAAAAAGCGCGCGCTTTTTTTTACTTTGTTCCCGTTCAATAATAAAAAAAAGTTTTTTTTTATTTTTGAAAAACAGAATTTTTAAAAAAGCATTTTGACCTAACTATGCCCACGTGAACGATAGCTCTGTAATCACAGGTACTTTGCTCTTAGATTCCTGAGCAAAATGTATAGCAACCTAGAGATCACCACATACAATAACTATACCAAAGTGAACGATGGCTCTGTAATCACAGGTACTTGGCTCTTAGTTGCCTTGAGCATAATGTATACCATTCCAGAACTCACCACGCACAATAACTATATCAACGTGAACGATGGCTCTGTAATCGCAGGTACATTGCTCGATCTAAACTTGCATATAGTTTGCTCCTGTTTTTTTTACTATTTTACAAGCAAACTGTATGTGACCACAGAGCTCTCTGTGGTAGCATACAGTTTGCTCTACAATACTTTCAAATTCGCTGAGCAGAAAATGGCTGAGCACAGACTATGGAGATCTGTGCTGATATACAGTTTGGCAATACGCCTCCTGGACTCTGGTGACCTTTGACACTACCAGATATGCGGTACTTCTAGGGACGGCGATAAATATTGTTTACTGCGACATACACAAACAAATTTTAATTTTTATGCGGGGGTGGTCCCGCCTTCTGCTGTCTAACTAGGACCGCCAAACGAACAAAATTTCACCAACAATTATAACCTATTTAAATCATTATTAAGAACAAATAAACTATACAAATTATTTCCTTGCAACTCATCCTTTTTGAGTAATTTTTTATTTTAATATTTATTCAGACTCAACGAGAAACACATAAATCAATCAGGTAAATTACAAGTATTCCTATCTTAAAACCTAGTTCCAATCGGGTTCAAAAAGGCACGTATGGGTATGTCGAATTTGGGTCTAGGGCACACAAAGTAAACGTAGCGTTTACACATAACTATATTCGATTCGGTTTCTGTTTTTCTGAAGATTTTTTTTTAAATAAATTTTATTTAATTTAAAATTTTAGTAAGTACAATATGAACCGTTTGTGGGTGAACAGATCTAGACGGAAAACAAAAATGAACTGAAGGTCTCATTCTTTTGCTCTCCTATTTTCTAATGTTAATTTGAAGGAACCTTAACACGGTTCCACGGAATATGGTTTGGCTCATTTTCTGCTTCTTTTCAAAACCTAATAAAATTAAATTCTAAATATGTAAATAACATTTACGGGCATATTTTCACCAAATTTATTTCTTCAACCGCAGCAAAATAAAAGCACATACGCCAGACATCAGCAATAATATGTATTATATTATGTTACGAACAATAAATTGTTTTATTAAAAAAAATGGAGAATGGCTCTATTAATGTACCTACTGGCATTTGGATGCTGTGGGCCTTCTAGTCAGCCTTTTTATTTTAAATATAAATAATTTGTACAATCTTTCTAAATGAGAATCTAAATGTATGTACACCAGAGCGTATTCTTACTTCTTTTATTCTATATTAAATTGTTATTTTCTTCTTTTTTTTTTTCATTTTTTGTTTATGCACTTTACGATTGGGGATGGTGTTACCTTTTGTTTTAAACCCTTTATCATCTGAATCAACTATAACAACTTAACCTTAAACAGTAACCTAGTTTGCATGAGCGTTTCCTACATTTTCTTGTTAAAAACGCTTATTTGTTTATATTACTTACCCCGCAGTTGGCAGAAATCCTTACTCTTCTTATTTAATTGTTGAAAACACCCTTTCCATTGCCCATTCCCCCTATTAAATCCGACACCCTTGTTGAAGGATTGGCTCGTCGTGTAAACGTAAATACAACACATACTAGTGAACATAAATTAAAAAGAAAACAGGTCACGAACAATTAAAGACACTATAGTAAGCTGTTTAACAAACAGAAATGTCAAAAATCCAGCCGCCAGACCCATCACAGCACTAGCTGTCAGTTTTGATGTTGACAGATTTATATAAGGCGTTTTTTATTTTCATCAAAAATACTTATAACGTAAAGGGGCTATTACATTGCATCATTCTGCGGAGCGTCCGGGCGTCCACAACACTAGAAAACAACAAACAACATGAAACTTATAACGTAAAGGGGCTATTACATTGCATCATTCTGCGGAGCGTCCGGGCGTCCACAACACTAGAAAACAACAAACAACATGAAACTGAAGCCCTCTGAGTTAAAATTATAAACATTACTGTTTAAGGTTAAGTTGTTATATTTGATTCAGATGACAAAGGGTTTAAAACAAAAGGTAACACCATCCCCAATCGTAAAGTGCATAAACAAAAAATGAAAAAAAAGAAAAAAATTACAATTTAATATAGAATAAAAAAAGTAAGTATACGATGGCCCACAGTAGTCAAATGCCAGTAGGTACATTAATAGAGCCATTCTCCATTTTTTTAATAAAACAATTTATTGTTCGTAACATAATACATATTATTGCTGGTGTCTGGCGTATGTGCTTTTATTTTGCTGCGGTTGGAGATATAAAATTGGTGAAAATATGTACGTAAATGTTATTTACATATTTAGAATTTAATTGTATTAGGTTTTGAAAAGAAACTGAAAATGAGCCAAACCATATTCCGTGGAACCGTGTTAAGGTTCCACCAAATTAAAATAAGAAAATAGGAGAGCAAAAAAATGCGACCTTCAGTTCAATTTTGGTTTCCGTCTAGATCTGTTCACACACAAACGGTTCATATTGTACTTACTAAAATTTTAAATTAAATAAAATTTATTTAAAAAAAAAATCTTCAGAAAAACAGAAACCGAATCGAATATATGTGTAAACGCCCTAGACCCAAATACGACATACCCATACGTGCCTTTTTAAACCCGAATGGAACCGATTCGTGTCCAGGGATCGTTCGGTGCTTTGCGGTTTCTAAAGGGCCCACAGACAGTACACTTGTGTCTGCACCGGTGCGTGTACTGACACCGCACCGGTATCGCATTCCGCCACACCAAATCGCATTCCAACACACCAAATCGTACACACTTACAGGGGCATTTACAGCTTTAGTTCTTGGGGGGGTCATGCCAAAAAAAAAATAACACAAACTAATATTTGTTAAAAGTCAAGTGCGTTATTTTTTTTTTCAATATTTAATTGTGCGTAGCTATATAAAAGAAAAGGGAATAATTCTTAATTAACTATACTAAAGGGTTTTCCAATAGGGACGGGTTGATTTTGACAGCTCGTGGCGGCCATTTTGTTTATTTTACTTTCGGTCAAAATATCGTCTTTTAATCAGTTACTAAAGACAAATCATCATGGTGAGCTACAGAGTCGAGCAACACGTGTAAATGATGTTTTAGAGCTTTTAGAAATGTATCCCAATTTTGGTCGAAAAATCATCTTTAGCGATGAGGCCCATCATTGGATGTATGGGTACGTGAATAAGCAAAATTGCCGGATTTGGGACGACACTAATCCACGCAAGATTCACGAGGTGCCAATGCATCCAAATAAAGTTACTGTTTTGTGTGGATTTTGCGCTGGATGCCTGGAGGCGTAATTGGTCCGTACTTCTTCGAAAATGATGCTGGCCAGGCCATCACCGTCAACGGCGATCGCTATAGGTCGATGATCACAAACTTTTTGTGGCCTAAATTGGATGATATGGACACTGAAGATATATGGTTTCAACAGGATGGCTTTACGTGCCACACAGCTTAAGACACAATCGATATTCTGCACGAGCGGTTTCATGGCTTGGTTATCTCGCGCCGAGGCGACGTGAATTGGCCATCAAGATCGTGTGATTTGACCCCTTTGGAATTTTTCTTGTGGGGCTTTCTTAAGTCGCAGGTCTATGCGAATAAGTTTGCAAGCCACCTCGACCCTCAAAGACAACATAATCGATTTATGCGCCAAAGTCATCGAAAACTGGACCTTTCGAATCCGCGCAAACCAGCGAAGCCGGCGCGGCCATTTGAACGATGTTATATTACTATAATAGGGCTCTCAAATAAAGATAAAACCTTATTGATATCTTGTTTTATTCAATTTTAAAATCGACCCGCCCTTAATGGGAAACCCAATAATACATTACATTTGTTAAAAAATAAGTTAAAATAATTTAAAATCGTTCATATCCTGGAAAAATATATCGTACCTTAACTCATTTAATTTCAAGACAGTTAAGAATCAAAAGTCGGCGTGAAATAGCAGACTACGAATGTAATACTACATTTTCACTACGCCAAGTTAGGCAATTTCGTTAAAAGTATATATTTCGAACTGCCAAAGCAAATTCAAAATGAAATGAGCTACCTAAACAAAAAAATAATCAAATTTAAGACGAAAACACTTTTTTGGTATTTGCAAAGTTACCTCATTTTTGGTTCCAAAGAAAAATAAAATAAACAACTGAGTCGAACGAACCTTTATTAGCTGGACTAGTGAACGTGCTCTTCCATTTTATTCTTGACTGTTACATTTTTTAAATTAGGTTTTTTGTGTGATAACACACTCGCAGTTAGGCTGCATAGCTTTCGCTCCGTAATTTATATTATTGAATGTTTGAATTTTCAACTGAGTGGGCTACCACCATTGTATTTGGCCCTGAGGAAAAAAATGTTTGGATTCGCTTGATCATTTGTTTTGAATTTTATTCAGAATTTATTTTAATCCTATCAAAGTTTTTATTTCAGTACTGTGCACTGTTTTCTGTTTCTTAATTTTAGTAGATAGATATAAATATTCACTTCTGAAAATGAAAACAATAGCTCTGATTTTCAAAAATGACCACATGTGTAAATTGCTCTTTTTACAATAGTGGAAAAACTAAAATACATTACATATTCGTATTATAATTGAATACAAAGATTCGTTTTCATTGCGTTTCAAGAAAAGTGTGAACAAAGTTCAGGAGTGATTTTGATATGCCTCTGATTTGAAAAAAATGTATGTTTCTAAGACTGCCACCGATGGAAAAGTGAATAGCACCTTCCAAAATAAATATGTACATCAAATATACCTAATCTTTTTATCTTTCTTACCAGTAAGCCTTTCTGATAAAAATAATGGACAAAGTTGTTAAATTCTACGAGCCTAGTCGCTTTTCGTCAATAATTCCATCCGACTGGTCAAACGGTTCACCGCAAGGAGTTCCAAAAAAATCTCCTTTACCATAGCTATTGGCTTTTGCATTATGGGATTCATAGGTTACTTTGTAAAAGTAATCCACATCCAAATCAGTAACAATATTGTTCGATCGTAAATATTGAATAAGTGCAAACAAAATCCTTTCGTAATAGGTTTTTATCATAGTTTTATATATTTATGTCTTTTATCGTTAACATTAATATTTTTTGGTTAGAATAACTATAAATCGAAAGTTATCACTCATTTTGCTTTTAAAAATAATCTGTCATACAGAAATCAAACAAAACAATTTCTGTATGTGTTCTATAATGTGTTTAAAGATTTTATTTTTAGAAAAAAAATGTTCTTCTTTTGAAAATCCTATTAGTTTTTACTTTACCGAGTGAAAATTTGGTAACAACTCCGCACTTTGATTTCTGTTTGGTTTAACAGGTTTTGGTTGTCATCTCAAAACGGAAACCAGCCTATGCATATATTTTAAGATTTTAATGTTTTATCATAATATGAGAAGCTTGTTGTTATGTTAGATTTGAGGTACGAGGAAGAAAATCAAAGTATCATCGATTGACTACAAAATAACGTACGTATTCAATTCTCTATTGAATTCTAAATTAACAATCGAAAATCTTACTAGCGTTCTAAGTAACCAACTTTCATTTTTTTTTCTATGTGGTTACTAAATAATTATTTCAGATCAACAAAATAATCTTGAGTTCTCGGGGGGGGGACATGACCCCGTGACCCCCCCCCCCTGTATACGCCGTTGCACACTTTAGTTTTGCAAGTGATCTCAACGAGGAAATACCTACAAAACCATGAGTGTGACAAGGAGCCAATTTGCTATGAACATTTTGTGCTGGATAGATAAAAGTTCGTCGCCGAACCATTTGGATTTCGGGTATTCAGGTCAGCCAGTCAGAAAATCACGAACCAAATTGGTTCCGAGCCGTTGGCTTGGTCATGAATGGCCAGCTTTAGGTTTTTATTCTTTCCGTTTTTTCGGTTCATAACATATCAACCTCATCCGAATACAAGGCGAATACAGACAGAACCGAATGAAATCGAATACCTATGTGTGAAACGAGACTATACTGTTTTCGCTCAGACTGTAGGAACTTTACCTTTCGCTTTAACTGCGTACTAGAATATAATAAGAAAGTCAAAAATAACAAAAATGGTTGTATGGGAAATAAACACTGTTTATATCGGTAAAAAGTGTTTTTTGTTTAATAGTAGATTGGACTCTTTAAGCAAACCTAACCAAAACGATATTACACAAAATTTTAAACAAAAGGAACTATTTATTTACCAGTTATTTGATAGTCCGTTAAGCCTCATATAGTACTTATTCTTGAGATATAGAAAATTAACTTAACTGATAGTTGAAAAACATTTTAAAAATAAAATAGACATATTTTAGAAATTTCTACGTAAAAAAAAAGAAAAAATATAAATTTAACGTTGTTTTGCAAGAAATAGAAAAAAGTGGTTCTATCATTACCAACCATTTTTCTGAAATGTTTTCTTTACTAGTTATTCACTGATTTCTTAGTCTGCTAGTGATAGTTTTTTTTTTTTTTTGTTCTAAAAAGTTTGATCAAAATGCGAGTTCAATTTTAGCCAACTAATCCATAATTTTAAATAGTCTAGGGAAAAACGGATTAAGTCATTTTTTTTAAATAAACTAATAGCTACTTACTATTTGATGGAATATTAATCTTTCAACAAAAGTCTTGGGCACCTATCTCGAAATGACACTTTAAAAAAAAATGTTTCAAAAATTTAAAAATTTTGTTTACTTAACGACACGAAAGCAAAACAATACACTTTTGGAAAAAGCTTGTATTCAGTTTTATACGATCACATTTGCGTAGTAATAGTTTAACAAAAAATTGACTCGATATTATTCTTCTCGTTGTAGTGTTGCCGAAACCAATTGAATTACATGAAACGGTCAAGGACGGTCCAAGGCCGCGTTTATTAAGTTTTTTTTTTTGTTTCAAAAATAGATTTGCAAATACCCTACAATTTTCAAAAAAAAAAAAAAATATCACTTCGAAAAATATTTTTTTTTATCACATTTTAATTTTTCAAAATCTATTCCTTGGAAAGATTGAAGAAATTTTAACTTTTTTAACTGTTCTTCAAAGCAAATTCGCTTGAAAAAAAAATTTAAGACTAGATTTCTGGCTTATTGTTTCAGCTGTTTTTAACTTCACATTGGAAGTTAATGCAATTGGTGCCAGTAGCGGATCCAGGGGGGTGGCTATAGGGGCTAAAGCCCCCCCACAGCCGAATCATAAAATAATTTGAAATATAGAAAGCAATACATTACAACGTGTAAAATTTTATATTCCGTCTAAAATATAGTTAAGATATGAAATTTGATGGACAAAATAACGTGGTTGGGGCTGAACTATTTACATACGTCAAGTTATGTAATTTTTTTTCTAAGCCTAAAGATTGGGGCTAGAGCCTGAAGCGAATTGGACAAAATCCAAATTGGGGGCTATGAATATGGACATGTTTCATGCCACGACAATTTTTCCCTAAAAATAAAATCTAGAAAATTGGGACGAACAAACCAGCTTTGGAACAATAAGGTCTGAGAATTTTGGACAAAAAACCTAGCCACGGTTAAGCAACTTACTCCCTAAAAACTAACCTAATTCCAGAGAGTTTTGGGGGCTCAAGTCTAGGGACTGTCAAAGTCCGAAGTTGGGGCTAAGGGTTGAAGAGATAAGTAAAAAGAGATACAAAATGGTTGGGGCTTAACATTAACGTGTCAAATGCCCCAACTGTTTACACTAAAAACAAAGCTAATTTACCGAAAGAAACGCAGTTGAGGCTTAAACCATTGGAGAACAACGGAATGTCAAGTTAAGTGTAAATGTTTAATACAACAGAAATTCTTTCTTACGGCCTTGGCTGCGCTAAGAGATTTTTCGGTTTACGTTTTCAAAATTTGAAAGGTCGAAGGCAATTGTACATACAAAACATTTTTGTACTAGGAAATTGTACACAAATTCTCTAGTCAAGGAGCCAAATTTCAAAAGCGTGAGTTTTCTCTGTGCGCGCTCAGAAAATCATGCAAAAGCAAATGAATATTTGCAATCCCTCTAGGCTCTCGAGTGACGTGCGAATTTGTCGACATATTTTTTTGGCATGAATATAAAGTGTATGCAGCGTATACACGAAAATTCATTCACGCTGGCAAAATTGGGCCGCGGCTTATTTCTTAGAGCAGCTTTGTCTTATGTCCTAAAGTGTCAGTTTGAACAAAATAGTTTCGTTGATTTGGCTAATTCAGGAAAAATGAGATCTCAGAGGACTGATACCGTGTCAAAGCACATATGTATGAGCTTTTGCGAGTACGAACACTTAAATATAATTTTTCTGAACTAGCCAATTATAAACAGTTTTCAAATCTTGTCAAAAATGGGAAGTTCAAAACATATCCACAGCTAATTTAAAAATATAACTACATTACGTAGGTACCTAATCAATTTTCAAATAATATAAATAAACGAATTTGTACGCGTGGTTCAAGCATATATGGCTAAAAATTATTAATTTTATTAATAAAATAACTAGTTATACTAGATACCTTTGGCCTTTGAATTTGTTTCTGTCTCCGCTACAGTAATTATGAATAATTGTTATTGTACTTTGTATTGAAAACATTTAAAAGCGCGACAGGAGAGGATATAAAGGCACACACAAAACGGATATCATTAAACGAAAAGTGGGAATGTCAAAATTCGACGTCTTTTATATAACGACACATGAATCTCCATATATCCATATATATAAAGGGTCGGCCGCACTCGCCGGAATTGCACTGCATCGGAACTACACTTACACGACTTCGTATGAATTTTTATGAAGTTCAGTTGCCGCTTAGTGCGATATAGCTCCTAAAATTTCATAAAAAATAATGTTTTGCCGCGTTGTCGTGAAGTGTAGTTCGTCTGAAGTTGAGTACGGTCTTTCATTAAACCTAAACTGATCACTATTATTTGTTATAAATTAAAAAATTGATCTTAAAACAAGCAAGTTTTATTACTTAAGGTCTCAAACTGAATCTCCAAACTCCAAGCCCCCCCCCACTGCCAATTCCTAGATCCGCTACTGATTGGTGCGATTTTTCGAATTGAGAATTTTGACATATCTTCACGTTTTGAGGTCTATAGAATCAGAATCCATCGTTTTTAGCCAGATTTCTATGTCTTTGTATGTATGTACGTTCGGGGTACTTTTTTCGTCCATCATATCTCGAGAACGAATGAAGATATCAACCTCGAATAAATTTTTGTCAATAAAATAATTCAATAAACCGTTTTTTACCAAGGCAATTTAAAAAGGAGCTGTAAAATGTAAGTTATCTTGAATATCTCGAGAACGGAATAATATATTCATTTCAGACTTATCTTATTTTACACATTTTGCCTTGTATATCTATACCTATACCTTTATACTGATTATACAAAAAACCAAAGTTATTTACCACTTAGGTAAATATTTACATATGTGTATGGTTTTAAAGTGCACCAATGGGAAGTTACTAGTGTGAGACGATTTTTTTTTATATTTCTGTATTCATTTTTGGTCAATGTCTAGCCACCAACATACCTATGTAAAATCTACTATTTGTGTAGAAGAAAAAAAATTTGCATTGACCTTGATTATGATAAAGCTTGTATTTCATTTTAGTAGTAGCCCGTAGCGTCATGGTTAGTGCACATGGCTGTCACGCTGGAGGTCTGATGTGTTCACTTCTCAGCCTCGTCCACCTTAAAACTTCAGGGCTACTGCTTCTTGCGAGAAATGGAAAAATCCTCCAAGAGTATCGGATTCGGCATAAAATTGTAGGTCCCTTCTTTTCTTGTCGACAAGCGCACACAGGAATGGTTGCGAGTTGTTAGTCACTAGGCCCTGGTTCATCAAGAGCCGTTGCGCCACCCAATTTATTAATTTTTTATTTAATTTCATTTTAAGGAAACAGCTATTGTAGACACCTTACTGGTATACGGTACATACTTTTTTAACAGAACTTAAATGCAGCCCCATTCCATTTAAAAATTTTCGAAGGAAAATCTTAGCAGGACACTCTTACAAGTGTCAGTGCATAAAGTAAGACCAAAATCCCTTCGCGAATACAACCAAGCAGACGTCTATGAAATATATTGACACAAAAGTAGAGTGAACAAAAGATATTAAGACATCAGGAACATAAGTGTTAAGTTTGTGAAGTTTGTACGTAAGTGCTTCCCATCACAAGAATTCCTTTAATGTACTGATATTGAAAAGTTTAAAATAACATGCTGTTATGCATGTTTTATAATGTGAATGTATGTATTTATTATATTATTCAAAAATTATAAATTATTCCTCACACATCCTTTATGTCTTAAGAATCTTTTTAAAAACAAAAAGAATAAGAAAATAGGTGAGGCCGCAGAAGCTCTACTGGCTTTGTGTTGCAGCTCACAAAAGCCAAAAGGAGCAAATTATATTTGCAAATTATGTGGCGAGGTAGTCTACCTTAAACTTTCTTTTTGTACTCAAATTAATTATACGACTCTTTTCTTTTGTTTGCGTTGTTCTACTCTTCTATGTTTACGTATATATTGAGGGTTAATTTTTCGCATGCGTCCTTCTATCTCATTCCTTAATACATTTACCTTTTTCAGCTCCTTACCCTTGTTTAACGTAGTGACACATATCTATAACAAAAAAAAAAAAAAAAAAATACGCTTTTGAGGTTCAACATACAAGCATAAAGATACCTATTCGAATTCCAAATAACCCCTTTCCACATGATATAGCCCATTATCATCAACAATTCAAGGACTTCATTTGGTAGGTACCTATAGTACATATACTTATTAGGATTGTTTTTTATTTAATTCTTCTTCTTCGTTTCTTTTGATTTCTTTGTTTTTTTTTTCCTATTATTTCCATTAAGGTATAATTTTCTTCTCATTTTTTATTTTTTTTTGTATAATCTTAAAAGGACATGTTTTACCATTTGGCCATCTTTCTTTTTTGAAGATAATTCTTTTTGTTTTTTTTTTGCGTAGAAGGAATGTCGCTCAGAGCATTTAAATTTTAATGAAAGAATGTGAAGAGTTTTTATGGGGACCATGGAAACATTTTTTTTAATGACAATTGTACGTTTTTTTTTCAGAAATTTAATCTTTTTCGACTTCTGTTTCCAACATCGAGACATGAATGCACGAGCTTAGGGACATTTTCTGATTTTTTTTTTTTTATAATTAATTGATCATTTGATATAATTCAGTAACCAACGAAAGTATGTATACCTACATTTTAATTTTAAATGGCTGCTGCTTTGAGATAATTCGACGTTCATATGGTAATAATAAATTATTGTAGATAATTTTTTTTGTCAGAACTTTATGGATTTAAATAATTAAAGTTTGTTGTCGTAGACACGCCTCTTAATGAAACTGATGGTCATCGAAATCCAAGGGTACATTTTAAGATAACCTTGCGTAAGAACCTCGCAAAAATCAATTTTTCAAAATGAAGGCTTAAGTTGTAATTTGTTTTCCTAGCTGTATTAAGATAACCGTATTATACACGGTATGGTTTTAACACATTTCCCCCACAGAATCAGTCGACTATAAGTATTGATGAGTGAAAGAAATCATATCAGAGAAGAACAGAACAGCACAGATTCGTGAAAAACGTCAGAACAAAAACTTTGTTTTAAGTTGTTCTACCTAGAAATCAAGTACAGAAAATCAGAAGAGTTTGGAACAGAAAATCGTCATTGCAGAGTAAAATTTTGTTATTTTCTGTTTCAAATTCGTCAGAGCAGCGTCGTTGAACGAACCTATTATCGATCGTAAGCTTACATTTTGAATCAGTTGATTTTTGTGAAATCACACTGTTAAATATTTATCTTCTAACAATACAAAACTAGTAGATAATATAAAAGTCAAAGATTTAATCAATACGGTGATGGAGAGAAGTCCAAAAAATTAAGATTTGTGGCAGTGTCCCGTGGTGTGTGGTGGGTGCATGTTCGTCTGTACTTCCACTATACACGGCTAAACGGACGGAAAGATTTTTGCTTTAAAGGACAATGCGCAAATCTGGCCAACCACCAATAAGAACGGCCTTCATGTCGTATACAGGTACATATTTATGCATTCATTATCCGTTAACCGTCTGTCCAAATTCGCTATGTGACAGAAGTTATTTAATTTTGAATAAAATAAGTTTTAGGGTCATAATTCCCTATTTCCTTAGTTTTTCTTTAATATTTTGGGTAGTTTTTGTTCTATTTAAGCCGACACACTTCCTGAATATTTACAGATTTTTTAAATTATGTTTATGTTTTAATTTGTAAGAAATACAATTATTGGTTCTAAAAACATTAGTTTTGATGTCAAAATCATCTCTGGAAAACAACAAACAAATATCGATTTGTATCTTATTTATCGGAATAAAAATGGGTGTTATTTTCAAGGTTTTACATTGCAATTCGTAAATGTTAGACAAAACAATCCACAAAACCACCCACAAACCACTCTCATTGTATATAGGGGTTGAAAATATTTTTTGCTTACTCCTTGTTTGGTAACGAAGAAAATGTTTGTACAATTATTACGGACTGATTCCTCAATAGATACAAATAAAAATATAAACAAAAAATAGAACATTTTGTTTTATTTTTATGATATTAAAAGATTTTTAGCTCAGTTAGTTTTTCACCGATTTTTAGCGGTTTTTTGTATAAAGAAGAATGTTAGAGCCTTTTTTATCATTAACATTTCTTGTGTCTGCTTATTCACACAAATGAATACAATGTTGATAAATATAAGGATGAGTTAATTAATTAAAATAAAATTAACTACTGCTGAAACAAATATTTGAATACTTGACAACTATCAGCACACGCATATATGTTTATTTGGGAGACCACTTTCAATTTATTCATATGACCAAATTAAACATACATTCATTTTTCGATTAATAAATGTCTTTAAACTCAAAGGACATGTTTTTTGCTTGAGTGCCTTACATATTTATTTATTTGTATTTATGTATATTGAAATAAATTATTTTATTTGTCCTTCATAAAATTCCAGTTCTCTTTATATTTTGAGTTTTAAAACCTTTTTATCTAAATATAATGACCAAGACCTTTTTAAATTTGTCATTTTATTTAAATATAAGGTATGACGAAGACCTTTTAAACTTTTTCAATGTTAAGCCTGAAGGTATGAGTTGGAATCATTCTTTTCCGAAGCCGCGATGAGATAGGTACGATCGTCTTCCGCACTAATAAATAGTACCTACTTAACTTTTCGGACTTTTGGAATTGATTTTTGTAGTGATGATATCATCTTTATTTCTTATTTTCTTAAAGAAATTTAATTTCTTATTTTAGTTTTAAATTTTATTTTTGTTTCTAAGATATCATCTTCTTAGAATAAATTAAATTGGAAAGATAAAGTTGAAGATAAAGTTCATTGAAATTATTTGTCTTACATTAAAACAAATTTGAACACAATTTGCTGAATAATGAAATATACCAAACATTTTGTTAACCACCTTGTAAATAAACAAAAAATATGAATGTTAAAAATTAATTTCATCAGGATTTCAATAAAAAAACAAACTTACGCTGTAACTTACCATGATGATTTGTCTTTAGTAACTGATTAAAAGACGATATTTTGACAGAAAGTAAAGGAACTAATATGGCCGCCACGAGCTATCAAAATCAACCCGTCCCTATTGGAAAACCCTATACATACCTAGAAATAAGTAGCATAATTAGGAACGAACTGCCTGCAGTCATAAATATATTATAACGATTGTCTTTTCATATCCCTAGTTGATTTAAATTGAAATTAACAAAACATTTTCCACATTAATCAAAATGCTAAATCCAACTATACTATGTTGGTTGATAACAAAGCAGAGAGATTAATATAGGTACCCAGATGATGGGTGAATTTAAACTATTTCTCAAAAGGGGTTTAATAAGGTTTGCACGACTCACCGCCCACCACCACCGCCGGTGCGGTGGTTGTATTATGCTGGATTACATGTATCTTCGGTCTGAAAATATGAAGAAAAGTGGAGTGGGACAGATGTATTTTGATTTTTTTGGATTTTGAAAATGTTTGGTTCTAGAATGGGCATTTTTGGGTGTAAGCGGCCACGAATGAAATTAGTCTCAAATGAAAGGTCTTCTACAAGGGAGTCACTTTCAATATGGGCGTTTCGTTGCAGTGCATTTAGGAAAAGAGATATGAAGACATTTTCAAATGCATTTTTAAATGCATTTTTGGGGCAGGTGGCGTTTTCAAATACTATCTGATACTTATCCTGATTTCAAAATGTCTCATTACACAACAAGTACCAGGTCAATTTATAGCCCGCGGTAATTTTACTAAGCGAGTTCAGAATACGAGTTCAGAAGGCAACAGTATAAGACAATCTATTTTATCGCAGCTTTTTAAAAAGAAGGTACCAACCGATACATTTAGTACAATCATTAACAAAACCGGTGGTGGTGGTCAGACAAGCTTATTCAGGCTGTTTCGGTGGGAAAATGCACTTTTCCTTTTGCATTTTGGTCTGGTATACCTCCTAGATTGCCCTCTTTATACGAATGTAAGGCTCAAACAGGCTCCGGTCTAAAGGTTGGCCCTTTTTTGAATTCTCTAACAACACCATGTTTCTCGTACTAATGTGAATAGGCAAAGACCTACTTTCCGAAGCATCACTGGTGTCCATCCCAATTTTGGCGATTTTTCAAATCTATCAGAAGATGATTTTGCTCTATTTGCTCTGGGTACGTACCAAGTGAAGATAGCCCGCCGTTATTTTGCTTAGCACCTAGTACAGGGCTTGTATAATATTAAAGTGTACCGAGGACAACAAGTAACACATCTTCCGCAATATACCGAAGAGCAAGACATTTGGTTGCAGCGCGCAAACACAGTGGGATGCTGAGCTCATATTATGTGCGTAGTTTGGTATTGAGGCTGGGTAAGAAACCAAACCAATGATATTCGCTTTGCAGCAGCGGAATTAAGTACGATTATAGAGGATAAGTAGTGCCTACTCATTTTTAAAAAAAAACATGTTTTTAATATAGAATATTATACAAAGTATGGTAATTGTACTAATATTTAATGGTGTATGTGCTTTGTTTATAATACAAATCTTTGAGACTAATGTCTTCAATTGTTATTCCACATTCCTTTTCTATTTTTCCATTCACATTAACCACAATACTGACTTTAACTCTATTAAAGTGTTAAACACAAAAATGCATTTTATCCTAGTTTGAAGTACACCACAACGAAAAAACTTCTACACTGTACTTAAACGACCAAACCACATCCAAAAACAATAAAACCATTCTTGGCCGCTCGCACCCACTTTTCATACAAATTTGCCCATTCTCCTTTGCGAATAACTTCTGAAAAATAAGTTTCGAAAAATAAGTTTAAGAAAAAAAAAGTTCTTATTAAAATGTTCAGAACTCTTTGTTTGCTATGGGGAAATCTAATCAGAAATTCTTTTTTTGGATTTTTAAAATGTTTGGTTCTGTCAATGGGAACCTTAATTTGCCCTAACTTTTCCAATTTTGCAGAACTCTTTCCAAAAACCCATCAGGAACTCCAGAACTCTTGATTTTGAGTTGAACAACATGCTCAGAAGTCAGAACTCTTTTTCTCGAAAAAGTCCTTGCTGCGTGAAGTTAGCAAAAAAATCGAAATTTTACACCTTATTCGCCAGAACTATTGAAAAAAACAATGAGGAGCTCTAGAACACTTTGTGCGTTTAATTTTAAACATTTCTTTTGCTAAGTTCACAGGACTATATTCTCTTCACCTTGTGAATTTATTATTTTTTCGTTTGAAGCACTTTTCGTAGAGCCGGACGCTCATTAATAATTTTTTGTCCATCTATCACATCAGTACCGGAGATGACGAAATCTTAATCTAACCTAATATATAAAAGTCTTTTTTTGTTTGCTTGTCAGTTTGAATGTATAGGTGTCGTAACTAACAACAAAACAATCAAAATACTAGCTTTTTCTATGGCACCAACAATGTCTATCCCCCAGCTATCCGATCGATAGCTTCTGAAAAAAAAATATATTTAAATTTTTTTAGAAATGTTTAACAATAATAAGAATGTGTTGCCTACATGAAATTTTTTATTAATATCTTTTTAATAAACAGTCGTAGAGGTTTGCAATGTACTAATAAACTATAGCTATATGTCCTAGGAATTTGTATAAAAAAAATTATATTCCTGTTTTACCGTTGAGCTGAGAAATTGACAATATAATGTTGTTCACACATATTACTTAATAACATGTGAGTGTGTGGATGGATTCATTTAGTTTTTTCTTATTTTTAATCTCAATAGAATAGCCATTTATTTGATTCCTCATTTTTTAATCTACCTCCTATATTAGCGTCACAATTAAAAATTCATAAAAAATCAAATACAATCCATAGAAATGCACCGCTTTGTTCTTTTTTCAACAATCGTCTACCAGTAGAGAGCACCGAATTTCTAATAGGAGTTCTTTTAATATAAAAAATCATAACTTTATTTCTACTCGGCCGATATTTTAAAATAAGATCTCAAAATTTAGCTATGAGACGTGGCTAAATTTCCGTATAAAAATTATTAAGGGGGGCGGTGAAAAATTTCATACTAAAATGGTGTGTAAATGACCCGTCAAATTTATATTAAATATATTAAATTCAAAACTTGATGAAATTTTTTTTAATTTGAAAAAAACTTATGATGCACGTTTATTGGTGTAACCTTCTTCTATAAATATGTTGATGATTTTGTGTTTCTAAACCTAAAGGGAAAAAAGTAGGGGTAATTTAATAAATAAATCCCAAAAAAAGCTACAGTTAGACAACTTTAGGGGTTTCAAAATTGAGCAAACCTTAATAGTTCATTTATAAATGATACATGAAATTTAGATAGAAATTTATAATTTAAATTTGTGAGTAAAAATGTTTGCAAAATATTAAAAAAATTTTTTCTAAAAATGTGTTTTAATGAAAAATCAACTTATTTTTTCCTACTTTAAATTCAGAAGTTAATCAAAAATGTATATATTTAAATAACAAAGGGTGCACATTTATAGGTGTAACCCTTTTCTACAAACATGTGATAATTTTGTATGGTAAATCTAACGGGAAAAAAGCAGGGGCAATTTAATAAAATAAATCACAAAAGAGCTCCATTTAGCCAAATTAAGAGTTTTCAAACTTGAGTAATACTTAATAGTTCATAAAAAATGATACCTGAATTTGAGGTAAAAATTTATAATATAAATTCCAGTGTTAAAATTTTTGCAAAATCTTAAAAAATACATACTAAAAATGTGATTTAGTGAAAAATCAATTCAATTTTTGGTACTTTAAATGCAAAAGTTAATAAAAAATTGATAAATTTTGAAAAACAAAACTTAAACACCAATTGCTCTAATCCTCTTCTAAAATATTGCTAATAAATGTTTAGTGATTATTTCAACAAAAACCACTCTAAAATTAGTTTTATTGATTTATTTACCAAAAAATCATGCTTTTTCAACGAATTTTATTTTTATAATTTCACCATGCCCATAAAATATTTTCAAATTTAAAAATTATAAATCCTGAAAATCTGATAAAAATTTTGATATATTAAAAATAAATGCGCTTTGCTCACAAGCTTCACAAAATAATTTCAAATATTAAAATTTTACATTCGAAATATTTTTTACAGATAAAATCCAGAAAAAATTTTAAAATTGTCAATTTGTCTGCATAAATTTGGCTATAAATCGGAAAGTACGAATTCGAATTTCAAAATTAAGATGTCGATAGAAAGGTCATTGTCTCACTATTTAAATACATACAAAACATTAATAGACGTTCATACAATTTTAAAGACTACTACGCTTAAACAGATAAAATAGCATTATTTTGACTAAATAGTGAATATTGTTACTTTTTATTTAACTGATTATCAAATTTTAAATTTTTTAATAATCGATAAGAATCAACAATTGTTTTGGTATATAAAACATATTTCTACGATAGCCAAAAGCTTTAATATGGATTTTTAAACATAACTGAAAGAAACATTTTGCAAAAATCCAGTCTTGGTTGATAAAATTGTTTCTTTTTGGAAAAATATACTTAAGATACCTGTAAATAGCCATAACTTGGGCAATACATTTTTGATATTTATAAATTAGGTATCCAATGAAAGGTTATAAGACATACAAAATTATAAAAATAAAAAATAATCCACTTTCATGACAAAATAAATTGTTAAAAGAGAAAGAATTTGCCATAATGCGAAAAATTCATACCTTTTGAGTGTAGTTACTTAGAAAATTGTTAAAAGTTAATGAAAAATTGTTAAATTTTGAAAAACTAACACACAATTATAGGTGTTATATTCTTCTACAAATATGTTAGAAATTTTATATTTGTAAATCTAAAAAAAAAAAGTAGGTGCAATTTAATGAAATAAATCACAATAAAGATCCATTTAGCCAAATTTAGAGGCTTCAAACTTTAGTAATGCCTGATAGTTCATAACAAATGATACTAACAAATGATATAGACTACGGTAGAAATTTATAATCTAAATTTTTGTGTTAAAATTTTTGCAAATTCTTAAAAAAAATCATATTAAAAATGTGATTTAGTGAAAAATTAATTCTATTTTTGGTACTTTTAAAGCAAAAGTTAATACAAAATTGATAAATTTTGAAAAACAAAACGAACACACCAATTGCTCTAATCCTCTTCTAAAATATTGCTAATAAATATTTGGTGATCATTTCAACAAAAGCCACTCCAGAATTAGCTTTATTGATTTATTTACCAAACAAAATGAAAAATGGATCATGGATACAAAACATAACTGTGCGTTGCTCACAAGCTCCACAAAATAATTTCAAATATTAAAATTTTACATTAGATATATTTTTTACAGATAAAATCCAGAAAAAAATTCAAAATTGTCAATTTATCTGCATAAAATGGGATATAAATCGGAAAGTACTTATTCGAATTTCAAAATTTAGATGTCTTTGGAAAGGTCGTTGTCTCACTATTTAAATACATTCAAAATATTAATAGAAAACCATACAATTTTAAAGACAGATTCGATTAAACAGATGGCAGGATTATGAACATGTCGAGAAAAAATCCAATGGAGTCCGAAAAATCTATGTCCACATGCAGCGACCGACATGCCGAAAAATATAACTTTTTGAACAAGACATGAGCGTTGTACAAAGCTTAGCTATGAGATTTGACGTTTCAAGTGCATATGAGTTTTTTGCCTGGTTTTTGTTGAATGTGTAAGTGAATGTTGGAATGTTGGAAAATATAATAAGTAGTGGTGAAAGGCTAATGAATGGCATGATATAATTTTCAAGTAAGTAAAAATGCGCTGGTTGTTGATTGGATTGTGGTGGAAGGTAAAACCTTAACATAGTCGGTGGAAATTAAGTTATGCTGAAATCAACACAGCGAATACTTTCATAATCTCCCAAATCAGTGAGAAACATTCGCTCCGTAGAGCAGATCATTCACAATGATAACAAAAATGGTAACAGCAATGCTAAATAACAGCAAAATCTGCCTTATTACAGCTCCTCTCTTCTGTGCGTTGCAGGTCCTGTCTCGAAATGTCAAAATATAAGGGCACCAATCGATTAAGGAGGGTGTTATTACCTTCTTTCTCGGCCAGCACTTAAGCACCAACAGAAACTAAATAATTTCACTTTTCAATTTGACAGGTGTCGAAATGTCAAGATCTGAGAGCGCCAATCGATTTAGGAGGTGTATTTTTTACCTTTTGTCACGGCCAGAACTCTAAGTCCAGTGGAAACCAAAAAAATCGCACTTGACAGTTGACAGTGATGGTGGCGAAATGTCAAAAATCCGAAAAATCACACCTTTTGCTTTGACAGTTGATAGTTGGGGGCGAGATAGCAAACCATACAAATTTTTCAAACATTTTCTTACAAGTAGGTGTCTTTAGCATAGATATTTAGAAGTACGTGAATATGTAGTTAAGCTTTTATATTAATAATAAATAGCATTTGCACAATATTTATATCCTTTGATAAGTTTCCCTGGGGAGTTGGGCGGTCATTTCATCGAATTTATTTCAGAGATATTCACGATAGCAGAAATATTTTCAAGGAAAACTTTTTTCCACAGGAATTTTTTTTTCAAAATTTGTTAACAAACAATACTTTAACAAAAAGTACCCGGGCAACGCCAGGTGTTTCCGCTAGTTTCGAAAATAAAATTAATTCTGTTTTAAGCCTTGTGTTGCCATTCTCTAAAAATATATTCAACCGATTACGATAAATTAAAATTGTATATTTGCAAGGCCTCGTCCACCTTAAAACTAAAAAGATTTTTTTTCAGGCTACTGCCTCTTGCGAGGAATTGACAAATCCTCCAAGAGTATCACGTGTTAGAAATAAGTGCTTCTCGTCTAGTCGTTCGGATTCGGCATACAATTTAGGTCCCTTCAATTCCAGTCGACACGCGCGCACAGGAATGTTTGCGACTTGTCAGTCACTAGGCCCTGGTTCTTCACGAGCCGTTGCACCACCCAATTTATTTATTTATTTATAGTTGCAAAGCGATAGTTGCGGAGATGTGCATGAATATACCAGAGACACCAACTTATGGCCCAGTTATAGCTATCATTGGAAACAATCATTGAAAACATAGGTTGTCAATTTTGAAAAACTTTGAGGAAACAAAAATGGGCAAGACGGATCGCACAAACTTGCTCTCGCAGCTTACCACTTGAATGTAGCTTAAAGTTGACAATGTGCATATGTAGTGATTCTATAACACTATGATATCATTAAAAAAAGTTTTAAAAACAATTTAAAATATAAATTAGTACCATAAATTACTATAAATTTGTTTTTTTTTAATAGCTTAAACAGATAGAGCAAATAAAAAAGTATGCCATCTGATTTGTTTGATAAATATGAATTTTTGAAAAAAATAATTCAAAAATCGTAAGAGCAGTTTTTTTAAAAATTAATTTCTTATATATAAAAATTCTTGAAAATTTTTAAAAATAAAATTTGGTATGCGAACTTTTAGATTAAAAAAAAATACAATTTTATACAAAATTAAAAAAATTTTCATCGAACCGTTTTCAAGATATCGAATTTTCAAAAAAAAAAAATAAATGTTTTTTTAAAAATCCAAAAATATTTTTTTTTTGAAAAATTGTCTATGTAAAATTGGGGAGCGGGTCGAAATTCTGGTTTCAAAATTCGGCTTTTCAAAATTCTGCCTATTGGTACAAAAGTTCTGCTTTTCGAAATTCTGCTTTTTTTCGATTCTGTTTTACAAAATTCTGCTTTTCAAAATACTGGCAAGTAATAATATAGAAAAATAAAATTCTGCTTATTCTGTTTTTTTTTTTTAAGAAGGATTTATTAACGATGTAACAAAAAAAAAAAACAACAGCAAAAAGTGATATGTATACATTAGGGTGACCGCAACTCTCAAAGAAATTTTTTTTTTCGAATTCTTTATGGGGGAACCCCATAAAATGATCAGCCTTTGCAGATTTTTAGATAGCCAAAATTTCAGCTCGATTGGAAAACGCTAAATGCTGCCGACAATCGCTCAAAGTTTCAAAAATCTGTTTTTTCCCTCTTTTTCGAAGAAAATTAGCTCTAGCTCCCAAACAGCTGACCCAATTCTCACTATTTATGTATTAAATAAAAGGTAGTATACTTTCATGAATACTCAATAAAAATATTATGAAGTAATTTTCGTTGAAAAAAGAAAATTCATGGGAAATTGATAGATAGGTAGGTAATGTGTTAATGTGTTAATTTTTTTTTTTTTTTTTTTTTTTTTATTTAAAAGAACAAAACATATAATAGTTTTCTTCAACAAAATCAATATAACATGGATGTTTTACAATACTAATACATAATAAATGAAATAAAAATTTAAAAAAAACATTATTTTAGAGATTTACATAAAGTGGCTTTAGAAACATTAGGATACAATTTTCGGCACTCACTGACTACTTGCAGGACATATTGCTTTTGATCTTCATCTTTTGTTAAAAGGTTATTAAAATCTGTTATTAATTTAACTCCTCTTTCTGCCATGTCATTTACAACCTTAAGCCTTCCTTAAAATGCGGGTTATCGGGCCAAAGATTTGGAGGTTCTTTTAGAAAATCTAAGTTTATTTTAAGGCGGTTAAAAAAGTTCAATGTCTCTTTGTTGATAATGTTTTTTAACCCAGATGTAACAAATTCTTCAAGTTGATTTTTCTGAAGCTTTGGATTTATTATTCTGTTCTCTGCCTCGTTGCTTTTCAAAAGTATGTTGGCCATTTCTGATTTTTCACCGTCAGATAAAGTTGGGTCAAAGAACGCCAGACCTACCAACTCTGAACTCAAATACCATAAATGATTTGAGAATTTTGAAAGAGCTTTCTCAGAAATATCTTTGTCAATCTTCTGGTACTCAATGCAGCTACGCAAAAGATCAAGATCTTGTTTAGGAGCCATACAAGCTCGTGGGGCATTAAACCAAGCCTTGCAATAAATTTTTACAGTGAAAACGCAGATATCCCCGAGAGCATTTCGTTCCTCTTTACTCATTATAAACTGGCTTCGAAACATAAATATTTTTAAGCTATAAATAGCTTTGGCCATCCACCTAGCATGATGAATGGCACCTGGTGTTCTAAATCCGACTACGTTTCCATCTAGCACTCCAACAAACACAAGAACCAACTGAAGAAATTCTTTATAGTCATCTCTAGGCTGACATTCGTTGAGTTTTGCTTTTAATTCACCTGCAATCTGGGCTATAACATCGGGGGTGAGGTGTTTATTAACATTTTTATCACTAATACCGGTTTCATATGTTTTAGAATCTATTTTTGTCCATTCGTTTTGAAACCGTTTAAAAATATCTGGCTGAGGTCCAGTGGTTGAACCTAACTTACACTCAAAAATACCTCTCAGCAAAACTTCAAGAATGTGATGACGGCAGGCCAAGTAAAGTAACTCCTTTTCCAACATTTGTTGTAGGATTTTGCAAGCTCCTTTCAGCCTTCCAGTGTTTGAAGCAGTGGTGTCAAAACACATTGCTTTTACAGCGTGTGAAACTCCCCATTGCTCTAAAATCTCATACACAGCTGCGGCCTGCTCTTCACCAGTGCTATTTTCTATAACCGGGACTCCTAGCAGTTGTTCATTTTTCCCATAGGATATAGAAATAGCAATTCGTTCATTCTGCTCTCTCTTTAGAACACCTGGCAACAGTTTCCCATCCCAATGAACAACCATTGCTTCATTTTCTGAAATTATTATTCGTTTCCGGATGTCCGCGGTGTATTTTTCCCTGAAGTTTTTTCTTCTTGAATGCAAGGCTGATTTTGAAACTACAAATGCAATTGGATTCTGCCCTAGTGCTTCTATTGTAGCTATTATTATACGAGAAGCATTTCTGTCAGATACCTTACAACGGTCTAATAACATAGAAAGTTTCATCGTTAAAAGCTCTTTCACCCCACGACTATACCTCATTCTTTTACTACTCGACGGTCCAGAAACTTCTGTGGTTTCGTGAGATGTAGAAAAGTCCATTTCATCGAAATGCGCAGTATCCGGGTTATATTCTTCATCTTGAGCTTCCTCTTCCTCCTGTGCTTCCTCCTCATCTTCCGTATCTTTTAAAATCAGAGCAAGAGTAGCAAAAGATCGAATACCTAATAATAATAATGATTCGAAAGCTTACCGATGTCAAAACTGAATTCTTCAATTCTGCGTTTCATTTTCTCTGCATCCTTCTTAGCCTTTTCCTCTTCAGCTCGAATGAACCGGAGATCGACTCCAATCAGACAACCTTGACGTCCTTTTTCTCTTTGTTTCAAAAGAAAATCCTTATCTTCTGGTTCCATTATGGTCAAGGCATCTCGATGGGCTATATCAAAAAGATCCTCCATTTTTGAGGCAAATTCTTTTATTTTGTTTTTTGTACTTTCAAACGTTTTGTTTTTGTTTCGTTGGTGATTCCTCCACTCATTGTAAAGTTTCTCCAGTTTTGTTATTGCATCTTTTTCGTATTTTGAAGGAATTCTAGCTTTTCCCAAAAAATAAGTACCTCTCGAATGACAAGTCTTGCTGATTCTTTCAGATTTAATTTAACACTCCGCAAATTAAAAAACAAGGTTGCCAAAACTTGACGATTTGAGGGTAATTTACAACCTGTTATTTAATGAGACGCATACCCTATAAGAAAAATTCTTTCACGGGTTCAGCTTTTAATATTTGATGTCGATGCCATATCAAAGAACACAATAAATATCTGCAAAGTCCTTAAAATGACTAAAAATAATATATAAAACACAAAAGAAATAACACTCACAATTTGTTATAGATAATTTTATAGTATACAGGGTGTCCCGTAAGTAATGGATAACCCTGAAATGCCGCATAGTAGACTTTATGACCGTCCTGAAAACTGATAAAAAAAAGTTCTATCCCAACCACAGGAAAAGTTATATGCATTTTTTTGTTCAGTGCATTATTTTTTTTCTTACTTTACATTTTTGAATACCACGACTACTAGTGAATGAGTTCCATCAGTTTTTTTTTGCAGGAATATTTTACATTACTTGTGTCAACACATAAGTAGAAGAAAATTATTATAACTGTTAGACTTCTTAGAGAAAAAAATTATTTAACATTGAATTTCAATGCAAAATGTGAAAACAAATAATTTTTGAAAAAGTTAAATCATAGCTGGTATAAAAAAAATGCATGAATATCTGAGTGGCCAACTATTTTAAAAATATGCGCGTTAAATGCAGATTTCAAAATGGTATTACTTATTATTATATCTAGAGTCAATAGCAAGTTATTGGTAAAAATCTGCAATACTAGAGTAAATTTAGCAAAAACAAAAGTTTTCAAAATTAGCACAGTAAACGTGAAAATAATACCAAGCGTTGAACATAGCAGATTTTTGATTTATTGGCTGTTTCTACGATGTTGTCCTAATGATAAATCCAAGCTTTCAACTTCTAGGGCCGAATGCATTATTGACAAAAATGTCAAAAAAGTGCAAAAAACGGTTACATTTTCGAGCTTGTTTTGAATTTTACCTGTTCTATTGGGCTTTAACAAACCCATCAAATATTTTGTTGGTTGCTATTAGTTTATTTGTTATTTTCTCTAAACAAAAAGTTTTTGAGCCAGCTTTTAATCACATGATCACTTAGTTAGAAAACAAAAACAAAAATAAATAATTTTTAAATTTTTTTTTTATTAAAAGCAAATGCTCAAACTGTTTTCCAGCCACTCTTATACAGGTTCTGCACCTACGAATAAATGAACGTCTTAGTGAACGTGCAAGGTTTTGCTCAGAAATTTGTAATGCAGCTGCCTCTACACGATTTCTTTACTCCTCTAAAGACCTGATCGGCTTGCTGTATACGATTTCCTTAATGCATCCCCAATAAAAAAATCAAGTGGATTTAGGTCTGGTGAACGGGGTGGCCATAAAATTGGTTCCAGACGTCCTATCCATCTGCCTGGATATCTGGCATTTAAATATGCCCGCACAGGCACAGCATAGTGTGCTGGACAACCATCATTTTGAAGCCAATGGGATTCCTTTAGTTCTTGAGGCACTGCTTCCAGCAAGGTTGGGAGATTATTTTGGAGGAACTCCAAATAACCTTGGCCAGTTCAAATCCCCAGCAACTCAAAGGGTCCAATTATTTTCCCATTGAGAATCCCAGTCCAATAGTTTATTTTGAATTGGTACTGGGACCTGTCTTCCCTCATGATGTATAACACTAGTGTCGAGTTGTACTGAAAAGTTCAAATTGGGATCTGGAAGAAATATTCAACTTAGTTAATTGTCTGACTCGGATTTTCGCTATTTTTGAATATTTTAAATGGTTGATAGATTTATTGTCGATTTTAGCAACATTCGTGGGCTTAGAAAGAATTTCTACGCTACGTACGTCTATACTGCAAACAACAGGCCAGCTGTTTTGGCACTGAGTGAAACCCAGATAGGTGAAAATTCTGATCATTCGGAATTTAATTTATTTGGGTATAATTTAGTGCCATTATTCTTTCCACACCATGGTCTTGCCGTTTATATAAGCAATGATGTTGCGTACCAACTTCAACCACAATATGGTTTGTGTTCTAACACAAACTTTAATTTCATGTGGTTAAAATTACCGGTAAATAAGCACATCAAACACACATGTTTCGTTTATCGAAGCCCTAATTTGGACAGAAATTCAACTTTTAACGAGTTTGATGCTCTGTCCGACTCCATTCAAAGAATTGTTGCCGATTACCCTCACACTGAAATCGTCATTGCGGGCGATTTTAATGTACACAATTCTAATTGGCTTCGCTTTTCGGGTCAGACAACACCCGAAGGAAGGTTTGTTGAGGTCTTTGCTGAGTTAAACCACCTGACTCAGCTTGTTGACGAGCCAACTCGAATCCCTGGCGTTCCAGGTCAATCCGCCAACACTCTGGACTTGTTCCTTACCTCTGACCCTGATAAATACACTATTAGTGTATTATCGCCTCTAGGCACATCAGACCATTGTGTCATATCTGCGAATTTCTCGTGCCACCAAAACTCAGTTAAAGAAAAAACTCCCAAGAGAACCGTTTGGCAGTACGAGAAAGCCAACTGGGACGGTCTCAATGCTTTCTTCAGGAACTTTAACTGGTCACTATGCTTCCTCGATAGTGACGTAGATGCCAGTGCAGATATGATCACAAATTTAATTCTTTGTGGAATGAGAAATTTTATCCCGAATAGGGTTAAATCTTTCAAACACAAAGAAAACTCGTGGTTTGATTCGAGCTGTAAAGAGGTTATTAGGGTTAGAGAAGTAAGTTTCCGTAGTTACAAAGCCAACCCTACTGAGGAAAACCGGAAAAAGTTTCAACAAGCCAGAAAGACCTGTAACGGTCATATTAGAAGAACCAAATTTTTGCATGACCAAAAATTAAGGCAAAAAATATTACAATGTCCCAATAGTAGTAAAAATTTTTGGTCATTTGCAAAAAACATTCGAAGCACTTCTTCGTCTGCTGGACAGCATTTGTCCAGCCTGTCCCTAAAAAAGACGTATCTTCTTCACCCTCAAACTATCGTCCGATTGCACTTACGTCCCCTCTTTCCAAGGTCATGGAAACGCTGATCAATTTTCAGCTCAAGAAATATCTCGAAGAACGAAGGCTTCTTAATAACCGGCAGTTCGGCTTTCGTAGCAAAAGGTCCACTGGTGATCTGATGGTATATCTCACCGAACAGTGGAACAAATCTTTACATCGTTTTGGAGAAAGTAAGATTATTGCACTTGATATTTCAAAAGCGTTTGATAGAGTTTGGCATCAAGCTCTCTTATCGAAAATGCGCGCATTTGGTTTCGACGAATCTCTTCTTCGTTGGATTAGAAATTACCTTTCGGACCGTTCAATACAAGTTGTATTAGACGGTTTCAAGTCTGAAATCCACAAAATAAATACTGGTGTGCCCCAGGGCTCCGTTTTGTCTCCGACTCTCTTCCTTATTTTTATAAATGATCTTTTGTCTGAAACTTCTAATCCATTAAACTGTTTCGCTGACGACAGTACCCTCAGCTTCTCATATTCGTTTACAGATTCTCATCCATGTCCTTCGGATGTGGAACTTGAACGGCAGCGTATGATAAGCTCATTAAATTCTGATCTTGACAGCATTGTCCAATGGGGAATCAAATACCGCGTAGAATTTAATGCTTCAAAAACTCAATGCTGTCTAGTGTCGTCAAAACGAAACCCACCCCTCATGCCACTATCCATGAGTGGTTCGTGCATTGAGGAAACCGAAAAGCTTTCAGTCCTCGGTATGTGTATCACAGACCACCTTCTGTGGAACGATCACATATTTGATGTTGCCAAAAATGCTGCTAAATTTTTAGGTTTTCTTCGGCGATGCAAAAAATTTGTCACCCCTTCTGATGCGGCTGTTATCTATAAAGCCTTTATTCGTCCAAAACTCGAGTACAATTCTCATGTTTGGGCAGGTGCTCCAATAACTCACCTGAATCTATTGGATAGAATTCAAAGAAGAGCTATGAAAATGATAGGTGATAGAAATATAACAGAAGCATTTGCACCTCTGGAACACCGACGCAATGTTTCATGTCTTTCGTTATTTTATCGTTATTTTCATAACCAGTGCTCTAGCGAAATAGCCAGTTGCATTCCTCCCCTAAAACAATTCAACCGTAATACTCGTATTTCTAGGAATGCACATCAGTTTACCCTTGAGCCCAACTTCGGACGTACTGTTAAGCAAAGAGATTCTTTCTTTAGTCGCACTACAAGAATGTGGAATGCTTTAGCCGGCACTATTTTTCCCTGCCATTTTGATATTCAAAGGTTCAAAACCAATGTGCACCGGCATCTCCTCTTAAATCCTTTCCTATTTTCCTAACGCTCGCACTGTGTTTAAACATTTTAAGGGTAGTAAGAACCCCTTTAGTGCGCGCTTAATTTAAAAAAAAAAAGACATAAATATATAAGACTATGATGAAAACCTATTATGAAAGGATTTTGTTTGCACTTATTCAACATTTACGATCGAACAATATTGTTATTGATTTGGATGTGGATTACTTTTACAAAGTAACCTATGAATCCCATAATGCAAAAGCCAATAGCTATGGTAAAGGAGATTTTTTGGAACTCCTTGCTGTGAACCGTTTGACCAGTCGGATGGAATTATTGACGAAAAGCGACTAGGCTCGTAGAATTTAACAACTTTGTCCATTATTTTTATCAGAAAGGCTTACTGGTAAGAAAGATAAAAAGATTAGGTATATTTGATGTACATATTTATTTTGTAAGGTGCCTTTCACTTTTCCATCGGTGGCAGTCTTAGAGACATACATTTTTTTGCAAATCAGAGGCATATCAAAATCACTCGTGAAATTTGTTCACACTTTTCTTGAAACGCAACGAAAACGAATCTTTGTATTCAATTATAATACGAATATGTAATGTATTTTAGTTTATCCACTATTGTAAAAAGAGCAATTTACACAAGTGGTCATTTTTGAAAATCAGAGCTATTGTTTTTATTTTCAGTAGTGAATATATATATCTATTTACTAAAATTAAGAAACAGAAAATGCACAGTACAGTACAGTGCACAGTACCTATGATATTTTACTAATTTTTTCCTGCAACTTCAATTCGCTGAAATAAAAACTTTGATAGGATTAAAATAAATTCTGAATAAAATTCAAAACAAATGATCAAGTAAATCCAAACATTTTTTTCCTCAGTATTTTGACAGCTAGCTAAACTGATTTTCAGGCAACTGGAGATTGCTGTATGCTGTTGCTAAGGCTCTACGAAATAAAAAAAGTAACAGTCAGGAATAAAAACGAAGAGCGCGATCACTGGTCCAGCTAATAAAGGTTCGTTCGACTCAGTTGTTTATTTTAATTTTCTTTGGAACCCAAAAATGAGGTAACTTTGCAAATACCAAAAAAGTGTTTTCGTCTTAAATTTGTTAATTTTTTTGTATAGGTAGCTCATTTCATTTTGAATTGGCTTTGGCAGTTCGAAATAAATATTTTCAACGAAATTGCCTAACTTGACGTAGTGATAATTTAGTATTACATTCGTAGTCTGCTAATTCACGCCGACTTTTGATTCTTAACTGTCTTGAAATTAAATGAGTTAAGGTACGATATATTTTTCCAGGATATGAACGATTTTAAATTATTTTAACTTATTTTTAACAAAGGTAATGTATTTTAGGGTTTCCCATTAAGGGCGGGTCAATCTTGGTGGCCAATTCACGTCGCCTCGGCGCGAGATAACCATGCCATGAAACCACTCGTGCAGAATATCGATTGTGTCTTAAGCTGTGTGGAACGTTGCGCCATCCTGTTGAAACCATATATCTTCAGTGTCCATAACATCCAATTTAGGCCACAAGAAGTTGGTGATCATCGACCTATAGTGATCGCCGTTGACGGCGATGGCCTGGCCAGCATCATTTTCAAAGAAGTACGATGACGCCTTTAGGCATCCAGCCCAAAATCCACCCAAAACAGTAACTTTATTTGGATGCATCTCGCGAATCTCGCGTGGATTAGTGTCGTCCCAAATCCGGCAATTTTGCTTATTCACGTACCCATTCATCCAAAGATGGGCCTCATGGCTAAAGATGATTTTTCGACCAAAATTGGGATAAACTTCTAACTGCTCTAAAACATCATTTGCTCGACGCTGTAACTCACCATGATAATTTGTCTGTAGTAACTGATTAAAAGACGATATTTTGAACGAAAGTAAAAGAAACAGTATGGCCGCCACGAGCTGTCAAAATCAACCCGTCCCTATTGGAAAACCCTTTAGTATAGTTAATTAAGATTTGTTCCCTTTTCTTTTATATAGCTACGCACAGTTAAATATGAAAAAAGAAAATATAAGCCACTTGACTTTTAACAAATATTAGTTTGTGTTATTTTTTTTGGCATGACCCCCCCCCCCCCAAGAACTAAAGCTGAATACGCCCCTGTTTTGAACTGCATCTGCCATAAATAATTTAAGGCACACTTTCACTTCCACTTTTCAAAAGACAATAACAATTACTTTCAGTTTGTAGTTAAGAAAAAAAGAAAGCATTCACATACCTTTATAGGGAAAATTAGGTACCTAACACTCTCCCAAATTTAGTTTTACAAAATTCAGCGAATAATAAATAAAAGTATCAAAAATGCAGAATTTTGTAAAACAGAATTATGAAAAGCAGAATTTTGAAAAGCAGAATTTTGTAAAACAGAATTTTGCAGCAGTATTTTGAAAAGCATAATTTTGAAAGCAGAATTTTGAAAAAAGAATTTTGACCTCGGCAGAATTTCGACCCCAAGCCGCAAAATTGTTCATATTGTAAAGGGCCTCTTACATAAAAAAATTGGTTGAAATCGGCGTACCCCTTAACGAGAAAATTGAAAACTAAAAATTCGGTTGTATGACAGGTACAGTTAAAAACCGTAAAAAAAAAAGAATTTGCACCAAAATATTAATTGTTGTAATTTAAGTAGCTCGTAATTTTGTTTTCAAAATTGTTAGAGCCGTTTTTGAAATAAATCAATTTTTGTATATTGGTTGTATGGTGGGTACCGTTATTTTTTGAGCTAAAAAAAATAATTCAATTACCCCTCTAGGGCATCCCATAAGAACCTTAAATCCAAAGTTTGAAGAAAATCGCTTCAGCCGTTTAGGCTGCAGGTCGAGGTACATACAAGCAGACGGACAGACAGAATTGCGATACCTACTTTTATCGCGTTCTCTAACAACGTAATGTTAGGGAAAATTATTATCTCGAAGTGTTTTTTTTGCACGAATCTTAAACTTGCCCTATACTACGTAAATCGCAAGTTAAAATATATGATTATTTTGATGCCAAAGTAAAGCTTACTGTCTTAGTATTTATTTCTAGGTAAAACAAACTTCAATTTTGCACAAATTTTCTCATAAAATGACTTTTAATTTTTCAATGATGAACTACCTTACCAATGATCATTGAAAAATTAAAAGTAACGTTATGGGGAAGATATGGTCAAAATGATTTTTTGGAGGAGAAGTTTGAAGTCGTAAGTTTTACTTCTGCAATAAAATATTCAATGATTAAACTTTCCAAGGGTCTCAAAATCAACAATTAACTTTTTCAATGATGGTTTTCAATGATAGCTATAACTGGTACCTTACACACTATGGGTCATACTTGTTTTTACACAGCCAATGACTGTGCATATTAAAAAAAATTAAACTAACAAAAATGAGTGCTTTAATTTTCAAACAAATTGTTTGGGTAATTCTGGGGTGGAATCGGCTAAGGTGATTGTGATAAGTGATAGTCATTATCGACAAATTCTGTCTGCTCAAGCTGATTGTCGCAAGTGATAATCATTTTTTTGTGACTATTTTCTGTGACAGCTATTTAGCTATCACAGAAAATAGTCACAACAAAATGATTATCACTTGTTATGCAGACGGAATTTGTCGATAATGACTATCACTTATCACATATCACCTTAGCCGATTCCACCCCTGGATTCTAGAGTGCGTCAATGTCAATTCGGTCGCTTTCGGTCATTGTGCTATACTAGAATAATTTAATTCAAAAGCTCAAGTGACCTCAAATCCAAGACCCGTTTCGACTTGGCTGCACAGAAGGCTCATCAGATAGATCCGATTAAACTTGAGCGAACTACTTCAGCGTTTTAATTGAATTACATCAAATCCGCATGTGAAGAAATAGATACTAATTTTGATTTTCTGTAATTTCAAAGCACGTGGTATGTTTCTTCTAAAAGTCAAACATGGAGCTTTGAGGAATCTTCGAGGAGCAAGTTCCCCAACGAAAAACGTAACATCTTTTAACATTTACATCAGCAAAAGGTTGTCAGGATTTTTTTACCGGATCTATGTATAAGTTCTTTTAGATAAAAAACAGGGCGTCTGCAATTTTTTCTTTATTCTAAATAACCCTGTATGATGAATAAAGCGTACTGGAAAATTAAATTCGATATCACAGCGATGACGATGACGACTTCTGCCTCCCACTTAATGACAATCACAAACTCAGATGTCATAGTCCTTATTTCCTCATGGGAATAGAAGTCATATTGTCAAACTAACCCTCCTCTACACACACTCATATAATGCAGGAGATGATAATAATCTTCTATAGTAAGTGACATACAAGTAGAAATGTATAATAGATACCTACCTATATCTATCCAAAAAGCAAATCATTCCTGTTATGTGCAGAAAACGATGACAACGGCTACTATACGAACCACTGAAATTGAAAAGATTCCTTAACATGAAATTATAATACCTACTCGGTTATAGGAAAAATGTTAAATTCCAGCTAAACTCCAGTTATTCCCTAGTTCATAATTACTATCTACCATATCGCAGGGTCTTTTTTTGAATTCTATTTTCTTTTGTTTGTGTTTCCGGTTTCCTGTTCAAGGAACAAAAGTTTAATGATTTTACAAAACGCTAAAAACTCAAAAGATAAATCTCAAATGTCAGCTTCAGGATATAATTATAATTCGGTCCCATAAAACAATTTGAACTGTGATTTATAAAAGTTCATCGTGCTCAAAAAAATGGCAATCGATATAAAGGATGCAGGAAGCTATTTTATATTAACAAAAGTCGACAAAGTTTATTTTTGCTTTTCACTTTATAATTCACATAATTGTTCACGTTCGTCACTATCGTTAGTCGTCAAATAAAAAAAAATATGGAAATCCATGCCAACATATACGTATCTACATCCATAACACGCGACTGGACAGTAAAAAAGGGATACAAATTAATGTGATGTCGAAAGGAAGAATCTGTACAAAGTATACACTTTAACTCTACACTACATCCCACATTAATATATGACCCCTGACGACCTATTGTCCAATGCAGAACACTCTATGCTCTGTTTTTAATTACTATGAAGATCCTTCTTGGGTTATGATAACTAAAAAGACTTATAAAACTGTACTCACCACTCCGTCGCCAATGTGATGAATGGTGCATGGAATGTGTGCTGTGGCACCAATTTGCGTTGTCACAATGGTTGAGTTCTGGGTGCCAAAGAACATTGGGGTCTTGAAAATGTCCTCGCCACTGCCATCGACAATGACAGACGTCCCCCCATTGTTGCTGTTATTTATTGTGTCCTCTGTATTTGTGTCGATTATATTATTGCCGCTGATGCTTCTGCTGCCACTGCTGTATTGGTGTAGCCGGTCATTGGCATTATTTAAAAGAATTCTCGTTGCCTCTTTTGTTAGCTGGTGATTTTTGGCAACGATACGACTGGATGACGCAATGTCTGTTGCTTGATGCGATACTGACATAATTAAATTTTGATTTATATCCCTATTCAGTTCATGGGCGCTGCTATCCTTGTTAACGTGTGGCGTTAGTCCTGAAAATATACAAAAACAAAACGCAAAAATCAATAGGTGGTCCGGTCATCTGATGGTATTATAATGGAATGCTTTAAAAATAAACTTCATTCAGTACCTACATTGATTTACAATTAGGTATTTCCAAGTATCCTCTGAGTTCAGAGTTGGTCGAAATTAATTAGAAGCAATCAAGGATAATATATAATACCAAACAGAAAATAGATTGGGCGAGACAGTGCGATGATGGTGATGATGGTTGCTATGGTCAAATAAATTATTTTATGAGATTCCTTTTGAAAGCTAATGTAGGAACGATAATATGATTATAATGCGAGTAAAGGGAAAATGGGATAATTGGTTGGTAGCTACAGTCTATAGTGGCGATTTTTATTTTTGTTGAAGGAAGGTTTTTACTTTCTTAAATTTGATGATAAAAGTTAATATTTATCGGGTCTGTGGTAACATCAAGAGGAAAAGTTGTGTTAAAAGAAAATATAGCCTTATTCCTAGCTAGGATCAATAATTTTAAACAATTTAAGTTTGTAAAACTTTTGTAGCTGAAAACAGAAATAGAGAAATGGCCACTTGAATATGAGTATTTCAAACACCATATTTCAGTTTTTATCAAAATAACTGTTAATTACTTTTCATACAAAAGACGTACGCAAATAACATTGATGCCAAATGAAAGGCAGTTTCCTCATCTATCAAATAATAGCAAAGTTATTATGCTATGTTCAATACACTTTGAGATAATAAGTTTTAGAGTCTTAAATAAAAACTTTTTTAACACTACCTTTGCACACCAATATCTTAAAAAACTTCAGTCGTGACATATATGAACCTTTTTTATAGTTGCTTGAGATTTAAAAATGCATCTCTTTCGGCTGTTTTGGTCGTGATGATTTGTTAATGAAACAATTTCATTTCTTTTCCCGACGTTTCGACGGTGGTTGCCATCTTCTTCAGGGGATCTCTTATTTAAAAAAATAAATTGAATATATTATACACATGAGAACATTTGGTGTAACACTTAAGCAAACTTACATTTGGTAGATGTTTACAATATTTACATAGATAAATTTTTCGTTTCCTTTCCCCATGGTATTTTTAAATCTCAAACAACTATAATAATTTAACAAATTGGTCAAGAACTCAACAACAACTTATACCTTTTTTTACCACCATCAAAAAGCTGTTTTGGAAAGCCTTTAATTAAATATATTAAAAAGTGTCCTTAGCTCAATAAATACCTGCTTATAAACAAAAATTGTTCAAAAATTGTTATAAAGGGTGGTCCAACGAAAACGCACGACATTTATTGTAAATAAAACAAAAAGTTATCAGAGAATTATCTTAATATTTTTTTATTATGATAGAAGAATCTATGGCTCGCCACAGCTTCTTTGGCATACCTCTATCAGATGGTCCATATTTTCAATGACTCTGGGACATAATTGAGGTTCAATGTCGTTAATGATGCGAATTATCTTATCCTTTAGTTTTTGAACTGTTCTTGGCTTATTGACGTACACTTTTTCTTTTAAATATCCCCAAAGAAAGAAGTCCAATGGTGTCAAATCCCATAATCGTGGTCCATGGTGGCCAATTAACATCGCCACGACACGACGCGACGTGAGATAACATGGTCATTGAATTTCTCAAGCAAAAGAGCCATTGCATTGTTTCGTTGGCTGTGTGGCAAGTGACACCATCCTGTTGCAAGAACATATCGTCCAGGTCCATATCCTCAATTTCTGGCCACAAGAAGTCCATTATCATCTCGCGATAGCGAACACCATTCACGGTTACTGCTTGGCCGACCTCATTTTCGAAGAAGTACGGGCCGATGACGCCGCCAGCCCATAAACCACAACAAACAGTCACTCTTTGTGGATGCATCGGCTTTTCAACAATCACTCGTGGATTCTCAAGTGCCTTGTCGCTGAAGATGGTTTTATTTGTAAAGTCACCATTCACTTCTGTCTGTTCAACCAACCATTGGGCGTATTGACGACGTTTGAAATCGTCAGCACTCAGCAGGCTTCAGCTCTTGAGTCAATTGAACTTTGTAAGCATGTTAATTCAAATCTTTTTTCAAAATTCGCATCAGTGATGTTCGTGAGATGTTCAATTTTATCAATTTAACATCATGCATTATGGTATGACCAGTAGCGGATCTAGGATTTGGCTGTGGGGGGGGGCTTGCAGATCCAGTTTGAGACAAAAATGAAAATTATATCTAAAATGCATCGTTGGCAAAAGCTTATATGTATGTATATGTTTTCAAAGTTTTGTTTTGTTCGAACTGTCACTGGAAAACACAGAAAACTATTTTTTTCCGATTGAAAAATAAAATGTCGAACCTTCAAGACTTTTGTAAGACAAAGCTGCTCTAAAAAATAGCATGCGCCCTAATTCTGCAAACCTGAATTAATTTTCGTATATACGCTGCATACACTTTATGTTCCTGAACAAAAAATATGTCCATACATTTCTAAAGAAAAAATTCATTTGATTTTGCATGATTTTCTGAGTGCACTCACGGAATTTGGCTCCTTGGCTGGAGATCTTAACAGCATAACATAATTTCTTAGTCCAAACATGTTTTGTAAGTAAAATTAACTTCGACCTTGGAAATATAAGCCCCAAGATTCTCCAAGCCTTGGCTGGCCGTAAAGGTTAGGCCGCACACAACTGCACCAGAGCTACACTTCACGACAACGCGGCAAAACATTATTTGTATGAAATTGTATGAGCTATATCGCACTAAGCGGCAACTGAACTCCATAAAATTTCATACCAATTAATGTGAGTCGCAGTTCCGCTGCAGTGCAGTTTCGCCTAGTGCGGTCTTACCTTTATTTGAATCGCAGTTCTGCTGTAGTACAGTTCCGCCTAGTGCGGTCTTACCTTAAAAAAACAATTTCTGGTTTGTATTGAACAGTAACAATAAAATTGGCATCTGGTTTTTCTCAAATTCTAATCGGGTCTTAGCCCCAACTGCATTTTAATGTTGAATAAGCTAAGTTTTCAGGGTAAATTGTTGCTGCATTTGACATGATTATTGTTCAGCCCCGACCACGATTTTTTCAATTATCACTTCAAGCTTTAGACCCAACTTTTAGACAGTCCCTAAAGTTAAGCCCCAAAAACTCTGTTGAATAAGTTAAGTTTTTAGGAAATTCCAATTTGTCCAATTCAAATGTCAGGCCTCAGTCCCGAGCTTGTTTTTTGTCTCAATTTTTTGGTCTTTATTTTCAGGGAACAATTGTCTTTGCATTAAATACGTTTATTAACTAACTTTTTCACCAATTCTCTTAAGGCTTTTTCTCCCAACCAAATTCTTTTGGGGCTTAGGAAATAAATTACATAACATGTAAATTGTTCAGCCCCAAACTCGTTATTTTTCCTGATTCCCATAAAATTTAACAGCTTAACAATAACTTAATATAAAATTCTAGACGTTGTAATGTTTTTTATATTTCAACTAATTTACGGAATCAGTTGGGGGGCTTTAGCCCCTATAGCCACCTCCCTGGATCCGCCCCTGGGTATGACCACCCTTTACATATAAAAATAACCATTTTAGAAAAAGAATTCATCAAAATCATAGCTGTGCCTTAAAAGTTAGTAGTTTAAAAGTTTTTTTCAGTCTGTGGGCTTATCTCTGCCTATACATCGAGCTATAACCAAAAAGGTGAAACGATGTCCTTCGAATTTGGTTCAATTATAGAGAGATACGTGTTTGCCCAAAGGAGAATCTAACTCATCAAGTAGGAGACAGCTATCGTTACGTTCTTGTTCAAATAGAATACAAATTTAAAACAATTTTGATATATTTTGTTTTTCAAATTTTCCGAAAATGGATTTAACATTTTTAATTGATATTTGTGCTTATTTTTCATATAGTGATGGTAGCGTAAATACAAAACATGCAAAACATCACTTAACGGAAATAAGCCCTTAACAAATAAAAATTATTTTTGCAGTCTTATAAAAGAATACAATAGTAAGTTTTTGGAATTGCTTCAAACGAATAATCCAGCTGTTATCTCAGGTGCTAGAGCGTTGCGATCAAGGAATAATGGGGTTGCGAATGTTATTGTTGAGGTGCACGACCGGGAAGATGTAAGATTAATTTTGAACTCAGCTAGCAACCTGCGACGAACAGGTGTATCAATGCACAGAGATTACCCCGCTGCAAGTAGAGAGAGGAGGAGACAATTGATAAAATTGAAAGCCGAAATCGCTAAGAAAAGCAATGTTAAAACTGAGATAAAAGGAAACGCATTACAAGTGGGTGAAAATTTATTTTATTATGATGTAAATAATAAGTTTCTGTGTGATGGAGAAGGCGGCGTGTTGAAACTTCAAAAGCTATTTGGTGACAGTCATTTTATGACGTTGACAGATTTTGGAGTAATGGATTGAAGTAGATTAAACTTTGAAGGTTGATTGCATGACCCACTCGGGGGCTCTACTTCCGCATTTATAGTGTCGCTTGCGTACACTATAAATGTGGAAGTAGAGCCCCCGAGTGGGTCATGCAATCAACAACGTTTTTAATAATGATGCCGTCTGCCCTATTAGTTTTAATAAAAGATCTCTTTGTAAAAATAGTATTGTTAAGCATTTTAAAATATTGTCATATAATGTATCTGGCTTAAATAATAAGTCTTTATATGTAGAATTTTATAATTTCGTAAATGATTTTAATTTTATTTTCCTATATGAAACGTTTTTAACTGAACAAAACTACGCCTTATGTGAAAACAAATTAATAAAAAATGAATTCATCTGGATTCCTGCAACAGAAGGCTGTTATTTCGGCTACAAAAAAAGCATTACAAATGTAAAATGTGAATTTATAACGGATACAGGAGTAACGTACCTTAATCTGCAATTCGATAAGAAAAGTTTTTGGATAAATTGTACTTCCTGGGATTCGGATTTTGTGAAGCTTTACGACATGCTTGTGACGAGGAATAATCCAAATGTGATCGTTATAGGTGATATGAATGCGCGAATGGGAGAAGAACAAGGTAATGAAAATCAGTTAGCAGGGATTGTAAGAACTTCTAAGGACAAAATGTGCAATCCGCGTGGTAAAAAAGCTATTGGAACTTTGCAACTGTTTTGGTCTGCGGATACAAAATGGAACTAGCATTACGGACAAAGATGGTGACTTTACTTTTGTCGGACAACATGGAACATCTGTGATTGATTACAGTCTAATTGGTGGCGATGGGGAAAAATACATTACGGATTTGGAAATAGGTCAATTACCTTATTTGGATCACCTTCCAATTATAGTATCATTTCAACTCGATGCTTCTGCGAGCGAGGACGAACAACTTATGACACTGCTTCCTAGATTAGTATGGTCTGAGCCAAAAATAAATGAGTACCACAGACAACTAGAACAATCCCTACAGAACCAACAAATAGTGAACTTTGATCAATTGGAAAAGGTTATTAAAGCAGCAAACCCAAATGCGAACATAAAAAGAGGAGGACCAAAACCTTTTATGGAACCGTCGTTTGACAGAGAGTGTCAAAGTGCAAAGCAACAATCGTTTTCTTGGTTAAGAAGTTTCAAGACTACTATCTACCATAAAAAACAATACACTGAAGCAAATAAGAGATTTAAAGAGCTGTGCAAAAATTAAAAGAAAAAGTACTTCGAAATAGAAGCGCAGAGAATTCCAGGCCGGCTTTAGGAAAGGGTACTCAACCGTTGATCATATATTTGTTCTGAGGAGTATTGCAGACTCGTTCCTATGCCAAAAAAAGAAACTCTACGTGTTCAACGTCGACTTCAAGGCTGCGTTTGATACGGTGGATCGTAAATCGCTAATTTATAAGCTGTGCAATACAGGAATGTCTCTGAAGTTTGCTAGAATAATAGAAAGACTCTACGAGGGCAAATTGGTTCCAATCAACTTTGGGTCTGAGGCAAGGATGTTCACTAAGCCCACCTATATTTGCGCTCTTCATTGAGGATTTGATCGAATGGCTGCCAGGAGGTATTGAATATGCTGGGACGCTCATAAAAGCACTGCTTTTTGCGGACGATATTGTGTTGTTCGCATATTCTCCTGAGTCACTTCAATTAATGATTAATCGTTTACATGAATACTGCATACTTTGGGGTTTGATTGTCAATCTTGAAAAATCCAAAGTGATGATTTTCAAAAGAGGAGAAGGCAGGCGGTGTTGGAATGAGAGGTGGCAATTCGATGGGGAGCTGATTGATGTGGTTACGGAGTGTAAATACCTGGGCGTTATTTTTACGAAAAACTTAAACATGGAGAAGCACCTTTACCAAAAGCTCAACAAGGCAAAAATGGCGATGAACCTAACGTGGAAGAGGTGATTCTGTAAAAAATCCATATCCCACAGCAGCAAATACAAAATATTTCAGTCGGTAGCTGAATCCGTTATGTTTTACGCTGTGCAAAAAGCAGTACGAGACGGTTGAAAAGTTACTTCAGTTCTTTATTAAAAGATCATTTTGTTTACCAGGGAACACACCGAATTATTTGATAATGCTGGAAACAGGGCTTGCTCCACTCTTTGTTAAAACATTAAAACTACAGGTGGATTATATTATTAGAGTTATGAGCTTAGAGGATAATCGTTTGCCAAAAATGGTGGCTCTGAAAGCAATCCATACAAAAAGTGGGTGGTACAGTGATTGGCTTGAATTGGCAGTAAATTGTGGAATGGATTTGAACTGTAACGTGGATGATTGTAGGAAATTAAAAACGGATATGTATCAGCTCATTGCGAAGGTTGATGAAGAAGCAAGAAACAGGTTTATTGAGGAGGCTTCAAGCTCTTTATATCGAACAATCTATTGCCAGCTAAATCACAATTTGCAACTGGCTAATTACTTCCGTGATGAGCTTAGCGTTGAAGAAATATCCATGATGGTAAGGCTGCGAGGAGAGATTCTCAACCTTAATTATGTACCGCACAGAGGAGACCTTCCGGTGATCTGCAATATATGCAACATACTGGGGAGAGAAGACGTGGTGCATTTTTTAGGGAAGTGTTCAACTTTAAGGGAAACGAGGAGATGCATTTTCGGAAAGGATTTCTTAGCTGTCGACGAAGTCATATCCCAGTTGAATGAGATGAACGTTCCCAAATTGTTCCAATACTGCAAAATTGCTTTAAGATATCGCGAAAGAATCCTGCAAGGCGTTTTTTAATGTAAAGCATTATTTTGATTTGACTAAATACATGATTTAAAAAATAAAAAACTGTTAATTTACAAAATTATAGGAAAATGTTAGGTTATAAAATGTAGAAGGATGTTTAAATTGTCAATCTGGCAGACGGCAAAAGCCATGTCAAAATGATTTTTGTTAATACTTTTATGTTATATTATTATAATATTGTACTGAATAAAATCAATCTAAATCTAAATCTAAATCTAGTAAGTTTTTAATATTAATTAACGACCGGCCGCGGCGCGGCGCGAAGAGAGGGACATCATGAAGAAACCCATTAATTTTTGTATATCATTGTAATGTTAGATTGTATTTAAATCTATTTGTCATTGTAATGTTAGATTGTATTTTTAACTACACGAAACCAATACTTTCTTTATTGAAGCCTCAAAGTAGCAAGTGAAAATAAACAGGGATAGCTCAACCATAATCAGGTATTAAAACTGCAAAAATAAATCTTCACCATGATAATGAATGACCATTATTTACTGTTATTTTATTTTATTTTATTTTATTTTATTTTATTTTATTTTATTTTATTTTAACCGAAAAATTAAAAAAAAAGCTCCACAAGATGGTTATATTTATACGTACTGCAAGAGATAATCCAATCATACTTATGTTAATGTTCAATTGTGCGTTTGCTTATTTTTTTACATCTGCACAGAAAAAAAGAATGACGGATTGCACTATAAACATACTCCAGCTGCGCAAATAATATAAATGTATCTACCTATTTTATATGCCTTCATTTTGTAATATTCCATGCTCATTTATAATGAAGAAAGATATTTTTTTTTTAATTATTATGATTCTATAGGTATACCTAGACCCACCTACTTAAAATATATCCTTGTTGATTCATATTTCCGAGCTCTCATATGCCGGATATGTCATTATAGCCATTTGTAAATGAGTACACACACAACCGAAAAAAATGTCACACTTAATTATCTCAATAAAAAATGTATATATATGTACATGCTTTTACTTATCTATACAAAAAAAAATGCAACTTGGTCGCATGCTTTTGCTCAGTTTAAATTAGTGGAAATGGGAGACCGAATAGTGAATTATATTAGAGTTAATGCAATATACATACATATATGTTTAGACTTGTAACGTAGATATACTAGTAAACTCCAGAAGTCCTGAAACACACAAAATCCCTAAAGTCCAGTAAATAGCTATCTTACCGAATCCTAAATCCAAAACTTAAATGTAAATGTCTCTATTTTCAATTTTCTGACCCAGTGAAGATGATACATAAGTTTCAAAGATACTAAAAAAATATAATATAAAGGAAATTAAATTCGCGCATTTTTTAAAAATACTTGTATACGTTTTCAAAAAGTTGTTTTGGAAAATTTTAATTTTGTTTTTTAAATTTTATGTTAAGTAATTTTAAAAATGTTAAGGAGACTATCTTTAAAAACAAAATTAAAATCTTTCAAAATAAGTTTTTGAAAACGTATACCTACAAGTACTTGTATACGTTTTCAAAAGATTGTTTTGAAAAAATTTAATTTTGTTGTTAGGGAGTGTTTTATAAAATAATTTACATAAACTTCCATTTGGCACATCAGGGTGGGCCAAAGCTCCACAATTTCTTTATTGAGTTTTGACCCACATAAGTGGCTATTCGAGCATTAAACCATATTCCAAAAAGTAACAAAGAAATATGGCCATATGACACCTTGAAAAAGCGTCAAATGGAAATGTCTTCGAAAACACTTGCACAATGTGTCATACGGCTATATTTTGGGATATGGCCATATGACGCATGGCAAAATGTCACGGCACCGCTAACAACAGTACCAATAATCATATGTGTAAGTTCCCAAAAAATCCCTTTTGTGGTTAAACTTTATAAAAGAGTACCATCATTTATATTTGTCGGCTTTTGGCTATACCTGGGGTATATTTTTGTCCTAGAAAGATTGTTAAAGAATAGACTCTTGATAGCTGATCCTGCTCCAGAGGATATTCTAAAAATTATATCATGCAACTGTGAATGTTAATGCGAGCGTAGCTGTGTTTGTCTACGAAGTGGTCTTAGCTGCATGGCAATCTGTGGTTATTGCGCCGTCCGGTCATGGTTGTTTTAATTGACCAGAAGACATCGACGAAAACGACAGCGAAGATATTGTTCAATACGAAGGTAATGATTGTAATACATGTTTGGCGCAAATTAAGTGTTTTAGAGTTCCCTTTTATGTCTATAGATATTGAGGAGATCAGCCGAAGCCGCTGAAAAAAATTTAAAGTTCTTTTCACAATATTCCTCCTAAATATCCAATTCGAGACTCGGATACATGTCAAAAATTCATCCACAGCAGAATTCTACTTTAGTTTCTTATTGGGCGTAGAGCTACTTAGCGATGTAGTATTTTGTATGCGTGTAAAATCGTACTGTACTATGGATGGTTTCACCAATAAAACACGCATTTTTTCTTCTTTAGATTCTGAACATGTCCACAAAATGTCAGCTTTTTAATAAATATTTCTTGGACATGGCCTTTTTTTCCGTTTTGCATTGCACTGTAATTATTCACTCTTTTTTAGTAGTTTCATTCAAAACAGTGTAGCCATAAAACACCTGTTCCTAATTTTGTGTATGCTTCGCTGAGTTTGACGTCAAAGAAAGATCCTTGCATGGTCGAGAACAATTAGATAGGCAGAATAGCAAAACAATTAGATAGGCAGAATTCCAGATGATGGTACTTCTTATTTAAATTGTGGTCTAATCCCAACAGGGATTTTTTGGCAACTTATTACCACAAATGATTGTTGGTATGTTCTGAACATGTTCACTAAATTTCAGCTTATTAATATATATTTATGCGATATGGGTATTTTTTTCGAATTTGCACTGCAATTTACTCTGTTAAATTCATTTAATTCAAAACAGTAGCCATGCAATATCTGTAACTAATTAGTATTTACTTCCCGAATTTTTTCAATCTAAGCTTGTCCATTTGACATTTGAATGGTCATTTTAAGGCAACAAGTTCCAGAGATATAGCCACAAACAAAGAGTGCAAGATGGCTGCATTTTTTCAAGATTGTGGTCGTACGCCAATGCGGATTGCTTGGGACTTTTAACAGTTGATTAAGGACACTGTTCTGAACATTTCCACTAAAAATATACCTGTAAAAAATATGTTCGGGTCAATGTCTAATTTGACTGGGCTGTATGTAGATTTTTGGAGTTCGATAATATTGTTTTCTTAAAGGAAAATGATAGAGCTGATTTTTTTTACTGAAATATAAGGTAAGAAATTAAAGAAAAAATCATTTCCATCATTTCTATCAAAGTGAAACGAAAAAACTGCACGACTGGATCGCACAAACTTGCTCTCGTAGCTAACAACTATAACGTAGCTAGGAATTGGCAAATAAATGTTATTTGGTTCAATAATAATAATGATGTCGTTAGAAATAAAGTGAAGAATAAAGTGTTAAGTAAATAAAAATCTCGTGTCTGTGTGTATATTTGGTAGGTATGAGAATGGGTCGTAAAGTATATTTCATATGGCTAGTTGATTAGGGTGTCCTTATTCAGTTTTTTTTTTTTTTAATTTTTTGAGACGACATTTTTTTTTCTATTTTTTTTAGATTTTGAATCAAAAACTACCTGTGTATGTCTCCAAATTTTGGTAAAAAACTTAAAGACCAAATACATTCTCGTCATACCTTTTTTCATCAATACAACAATTCTGTCTGCTTGTGAGTGTGTCACAGTGTACAATGCCAGCACGACTGACGCGACGGACGGTCCCTTCTTTTTGATAATATCAAATGGATGGATGGGATCTATGACAGAAGTAAGAATTGAGCGTTCTATTTTATCGATGAAACGATCGTTCTATTTTAGCGATCAAATTCGATTAATTTTATTTTTAGGCAAAACATTCAAACACACCTACAACAATGCATTGTGTCGTTTGATACTAAAATTCACAATTTTTTCTCATGTGGTACCAAAACATGTTCAACAAGTTTTTACTTGGAAGGGGCTTACGAGTATTTGAAAAGTTTCCTCGTCTAAATTGTTGGTACTGATATCCAGCAAGGGCTTGCCAAGTATCTGACAAGTTTTACTCGTCTAGATTTTCCCTACTGAAAACTTACTAGGGCCTTGCCCAAACTAGACAGAAACTTGGCATTTTTCCAAGTCGGGATACATCATCATACTACGTCAATGTTTATCTGTTAACTACGAGAACATGTTCGTGCCACCCAGTTGTGCATTATTATTTGTTTTGTTTTAATTTTAGTTCATTATGCATTAAAAAAGTATTCAAATATGAATTCAAAAATTACAGAGCAGATACCTTACAAAATATTTCAATTTTTTAATTCTATATTTTTTGTTATTTTATTTCTTTTCTTTTAAATTATTATACTGCTAGTTAAATTATTTTACTATTAAATTATTATACTGTCGAAATTGCGACAGCCACCGTTCGATCAAGCTGATGTCACACACCATGAAGATCTTGGATAGCCGCCTACGAAAAATAATACGGCTGTCTGACTACCAGTGCGGGTTTGTTTCGAGTAAATCAACCACAGATGCTGTTCAGAGTATAAGAATCAGAATGGGAAAATATAGGGATTTCTCGAGAGATTTGTATATTGTATTGGTTGATTTTGAAAAAGCATTCGACAGACAACCACGAGATCTGATATGGGTTGTACTTAGGCAACGAGGAGTTCCGGAAGTCTACGAGCGGATGGCCAGGGACATATTTGAGCAAGTTAAAACAAAGGTAAGATGCCCCGCAGGAATTACCGAAGAGTTCGCAATTAGAGTAGGTGTGCACCAGAGAAGCGTCTTGAGGCATTTGCTCTTTATTACTGTCCTTGACTTTCTCCTTGAGATTAAGGGTACGGACCACAAAGTGAATCAGTTATTCTTTGCTGACAATGTAGCCATCATAAGTGAAGATCCTGTGTCCTTGCAACGAGCACTTGATGTATGGGTGGATGTTCTGGATGGAAATGGATACGCATTAGCGCGAAAAATACCGAATACCTATGCTGTCCATTTTCTGATCCACACAGGCCTATTCCGGACATCTATTTGAATGGAACAGTGCTTCCCAAGTGCGAAAAGTTTAAATATCTTGGATCAATGATCAATAGCGAAGGATCTGCTGATGACGACATCAAAAATAAGCGTAGGGTATATGAAGTGGTGGGAAAACTCTGCCATCTTCTGTGATAGAAAAATTCCCCCTAAGCTGAAAGGAAACCTCTACACGGCAGTTGTTCGTCCAGCGCTTACATACGGTTCACAGTGTTGGACAATGTACAAGAAATATAAAAGTAAATTGACGGGAGCTGAAATGAAAATGCTTCGCATGACAGCAGGAGTGACAAAGCGTGATCGAATAAGAAGCAAGAGAATCCGAGGAAGCCTACACGTCAAAAATACCATCTTGGACAAAATGGAGCATCACCAACTTAGCTGGTACTGTCATGTACAAAGAAAATGCCATGAGAACCCAGTTCAAAAGGCAATAGCACAAGACGTTCCAACACTATCACGGAAGAAAGGCAGACAGAAAAACCCCTGGATGAAACAAATGCAACGGCACCTGCATTTAGTTGGCCTCTGACATAGAACAATCCAAAACCGGGAGGTCTGTCGTCGTTTTCTGATGTCAACCCGGCGAACCCCACAAGCGGAATCTTAGGCGAAGCATAGTTGAGTGCGAGAAATCATGACAATCGCCGGTAAAATGAAGAAGAAGAAGATACTAGGTAAAAAGTGTAAATTAATAAAAGCTGAAAGGTAAGCTGCTTTAAAATTAGTAAAATGATAAGCAGTATCATACAATAATAGCTGAACATTATAGATTGTTTTCGGTTTTTGTAAACTTTTCCTTCTTAAATTTTCTTAAAACAATTCAATTTAATAGAAACTTTAATTCCTAGCACGTTAAATAATCGAATTCGGCTTAGTTTATGAATTATACCAAAAATATTGAAAAATACCCAGTGTGACCATTCGTTCAGAAACGCATAGTTGAATTTGGTCGAAGTTTTTGATGAAATATAATTTTTTTTCAATTTAAAATACTAGATTTTGTTTTTTTATGAGTTTTCTACATTACAGGATTTTTGATTTTCAGGATTTTGTGTTTTTAAGATTTTGGTTTTCGGAATTTTGTGATTTTGGTCTGACTCCCATTTTTTCTATCCGACCAATATAAAATAAAAATAAGTAAAGTTACCTCAATTTTCATCTTTACCTAAGCTGGAGTTTTTATATTTGTTGAAACTGAGTGACTGAATTTAAAAGGAGTTATAACTTTTATCAAGAAATGAGGCATTATAGAGAATTATTTAAAAAATCTATGTTGCCAACATGGATTTTAATATAATAACTATATGGCTAACTAATACATTTTTGTATAAAGAGAAAGTAGAGCATTGTTTGAGGCAAAACGTGGGAAAACAAAGAGACATACAGAAGAAATATAAGGGAGATAGACACAAATTTGTATGGAATTAGGCTTCATGCAAAATGGGCGACGTGCTTTTAACAACTTTCACTGCGAGGTTAACCATCTAGTTGTTAAATAAAAATATATGGTTGCCATACGTTCATTGAATAAAAGTCTTTTTTCAATGTTATCTCTGTCAGATTTGACTTCTCATATTTTATGACTGCTTTACCCGCCCTTTATATTTAAATAATACAAAATGAAAAACAAAAAAAAAACAAATCTTTTATAGAGATACTTTATTTGCATTCCTGATGAAGTATGGGTATTTATAGTAAATAATATCTATTGTAATATTCATCTGCATTGTTTAAGAGCCATATACAATACACATAGCTATGTACCTTTATCTCTTTATTCTCATAAATCATTCCGCATCATTATTTTGTTCTTTTTATATCAAACAACGTCATTGCCATTGTTGTCGACATCAGGGGAAGAGACCAGCTGATAAAAAAGTGTCCAACTTAAACGAACAATTTATGTGTATACAATACATATTATAAAAAAGCCATAAAAGTAATCTATAAAAGGCATCTATTTCACTTATATAATACCTATAGGTAGATATATATCTATATTCTATACTACATAAATATATTGGTAAAATGTATCAGCGAGCAAACAAAAAATTGAAAAAGGAATATCCTAAGTCCCCTATTTCAATTGTCCTGTGTTGGCCTATTTATGTTGTTATTGTAGAGTATCGACTCTCTCACGTCAAACTGCACCGCTTCCAAAATGTCTATCGAACTAATCGTGTGTACCGAAGGGGGGGGGGGGTTGTCCCTCGCCATATTACACAAGGATTTATGTATAATATACCATACAAAAGCTGGTCATGGTCTACATGCTGTCATTATTATTATTGTTTTTGTACCTACATACACATGGATATTAATGAATTCAATTGGTAATATGTTAAGCATAAACCATCAGACCACTGACCACGATCCACGACCAGAAAAGAGTTTTTGTATTGAATATTATTTCAAAAACGTATTTCACCAGTATAGTTCGCACAAAGACTTGATAGTTCAAATAAAAAAATTTCTTTTAGTATGACATATTCGAAGCTCTGAGGCGTCATCTCATTCCTTATAATAACAAAATTAATCAACCAATATCGTTTCGACAATATCTACTAATCCCTATCACAGCTGTGGAGAAAGCTCTCGCACCAAAAACATAAATGTAAAAAAAAGTAGCCAAGTTCTTCTATGTACAAAAACCTTTGCGTAGCAAGTCAGCCATAAAAAGGAGTGAGATCTAAAAGTACGCCATTTATTAATGTTAAATATCAAATATTTTAAGTAGAGTATGGGAGAACCTCAAAATTATCAGAGAAAACTGTTATTTAATGATTACTGACTTAAACTGAGTCAAGTTTTCATTTCAAAATTGAGTAATTAGGTAATAAATGAAAACATCCCAAGTAAACCAACTCAATTCAAGCCAGTAATCATTAAATAACATATTTCTCTGATAATTTTGAGGTTCTTCCATATTACTCTACTTAAAATTGTATGTACTATTAGTCCTACCCGTCTTCCAATTTTCATAAGTTAGAAGTGCTCCATTGAAATTATAATAACTGATAAGAAATTGGTGGATGAAACACCCCTGCATGAAAAATTTCATGATTTCGACTTTTTCTTTGTATACAAAAACTACACGCTTTACCAAATTTCATCATCCTGCACCAATCGGAAGTGCTCTCAATTTTAATATTAATTCTGTGAAAATGGGTGGTTGCCACGCCCACTGCATGTTAAATCTCAAACCAAATTTCATCATTCTGCGACAATCAGAAGTTCTCTACATAGTTAATATCAATTCTGAGAAAATGGGCGGCTGCCACGGCCTGTGAATGAAAAATCCCAAATTTTACAATTTCGCCTTTGTCTGAATTTTAAGCCCTACCGCTGTACCAAATTTTATCATTACACGACAATCAGCAGTGCTCCAAATAATTTATATTAATTCTATGAAAATGGGTGGGTACCACTTAATCTTAAATTTTTGATTTTTTCCTACCTATCGTTGTGCGAAATTACAAGATTCTACGTTGTCGGGAAGTGCTCCATAATTTTGATGATCTGTCAGTGATTAAGTGAGTCAGTCAGTTACGGTTTTTGCGAATTTTGAATTCTTATAACTCGGGAACCACTAATGCTAAATAATTGAAATTTAGTGGGTTGCTTAAACCCGGCTTATCAAATGCTGCGAGTTTGAAGTTTACTAAAGTAAGAGGGGGTTAAAAAAAACACTGATTTTGAATTTGTAAAAAAGGTGTAGTGCCAGAACTTGGCTGGGCACTACCATGACCTTTGATATTAGAATAAATTAAAAAAAACATAAGAATTAGATATTATTTCTTTTTTTAAAAGATATGGATATTGCTTCAGCTCTCCGCACTTTAGTACGTACCATCGAATATTCCTTCCACCACATTGGTTGCTTTCTTAGATACAGAGGGTGCTTTTAATAATGTCGATACATCTGCAATCACATCTACGCTGTCACATCTGAAGGTAAACGATTCGCTTGGTGAACTGATTAATCAGATGCTAACTAGCAGGATTATCAATTCCAAACTCGGCGGATTTTCTGCAAGAAGAGCAGTTAGTAGAGGTACCCCGCCAGGTGGTGTCTTGTCTCCCCTCCTTTGGATCCTCCAACTATTAAAGGTATTCTATTAACATTCTCTGACGAAGCAAAATATCTGGGTCTTATTTTAGATAAAAAGTTAAGCTGGAAACCAAATATACAAGAAAGAGTCAGGAAGGCCACTGTAGCCCTTTTCTCCTGTAAAAAAGCCATTGAAATAAATGGGGTCTCCAACCCCGCATTACTCACTGGCTATACACATCGGTAATTAGACCAATTCTCACCTATTGGGTGGCAGAGTATGCTAGACTGCTTTGGATAAAGCAATTAACCGCGATAAACTAAGTAAAGTCCAAAGATCAGCTTCTATGTGCATAAGTGGAGCACTTCGCTCTATAACCTCCGCTGCACTGGACACTCTTCTCTATCTGACACCCTTAGATATATTTAGAAAACAAACGGCAGCAAGTACGGCAATCTGTCTTAAAGCCTACTCACAGTGGCTCAATAATGAAATAGGTCACTCATCTATTCTAAACTCATACGGTTCACTTCCAAGTATCATTGACTGCACCATCCCACAATTCCGCTTCGACGAAAACTTTCAAGTTGCCATATCTTCCCGATCCACATGGGAGGATGTGACATTCTTGGAAGAGGAATCGATTCATTTCTATATTGACGGTTCGAAAACCGATGATGGGGCTGGTTGGGGCGTGTACTCAGACAGACTTAATCTTAGTCTCTCATTTCGTCTTCCTGACCATTGTAGCGTGTTCCAGGCGGAACTTCTGGTGATAAAGAAAGTTTTATCGTGGCTCAAAGAAAGCGTGGTATCGGCTTCGGATATCCGTATCTTCTCAGATAGCCAAGCTGCTCTGAAACCTCTGGACTCTGTCTCTACAAACTCTAAAACGGCCATAAACAACAACAGTTCAATATTCACCTTTGTTGGGTACCAGGCCATAGCGACATTCTGGGGAACTGCAAAGCTGACGAACTCGCCAAAAGTGGAACAACATTACCTTTTCTATCAGACAAAGTAGATATCGGTATACCTATCGCTACTTGCAAACTTATGCTGAAACAAGATGCTATAAGGAGAACAAACCTTAGGTGGAATATCATACTCACTTGCCTGGCAACTGAAAAGATCTGGCCAATGTTGGACATGATGCGCTCTAAGTGCTTGTTATCTTTAAGCAGATTGCAGATCAGCTCCCTCGTTGGTGTCATTACTGGACACCGCGTCTCAAAGTCATGCAATGCGGCTTGGAGTATTCGCAAATGATTTTTGCAGAAGCTGTATGGATGAGGTAAACTCCATCTTGGGGATTTCTTCTTCGATGATCCAACGGATCTAGCAAGCTCGGTCATTAACAGTCTCATGCGCTTTGTAAGGAGCTCCAATTGGTTTTAGCGAATGAGGAGAATATCTTAGATTCATGTGGTATCACAATGGGCCAATTGATGGTCTAAGTGTGTCGGCTTCTTTTCTTTTGGCAGCCACTATAACCTAGCCTAACTCATCTCCTGCGTAAAGCTGACTAAATGAAATCTCTATTCAAACTATCGCAAGCCTTTTCGAAGTCGATGAAGAGCAAATGAAGAGCAGACCTCCACGCATTGTTCTATTATGATCCTCAAAATGTTGATGTGATCAATGCAGGATGAGCCTGCACGAAATCCCGCAAGGTAGGTGCGAATACGGGAACTAGATGCTGCGAATAGCTCATTTGGGTTAGGGTCTGGAACACCTCCGCTATCGTCTATGTGGTTGAACACGTTAGCAAAATGTTCCTTCCATCTTCTGGGCTGATCCTCATCCGTAACAAGCAGGGTGCCGTCTACATCCTTAACGAGGGTTGTTTTCGGTTGTTGTTGTTTCCAACCAATTCCTTGGTTATCTTGTAGGCGGTACCACTGTCGCACCTAGCTGCTCCTATCTCTGCCTGTTCTGTGAGGACATTTATACGCCTCCTTTTGACACGTCTGTCACTACGCTGCACTTCTTTCCTTTTCCTACGGTACTGAGACTCGATGTTAAATCTCTCACCTACTGGGGCAGCCGCAAGTTGGGATCTAATCGCGTTCATTTCTTCAATCTTACTCCATGTATCTGCAGAGAGCCATGTGCTTTGGCTTCTCTGCCTTATACCCACAGACTCAGTCGCGGCAGTTGCAAAAGCCTTTTTCACATTGCTCCAGTGTTGGTCTGCATTTTCTGGCGTGGCAATGCTGATTACTTCTGCTTCTGTGGCGAGGCAGTCCTTATATCTTTGGCGTACTGCAGGATCCCGTAATCTGTTTGTATTGTACCTGGGTGTACGCAGGAAGTTTTGCCTATTTCCATGTACTGAAGAAATTCGATGTCGAACGTAGGCAGGCATAAGATGGTGATCGCGAGCTAACCCTACATCAGCACCGCGTCTGTTTGGGACGTCAAGCAGACTATTCTTAAAGCGCTTGCTAATAGCTAAGTGATCAATTAAGTTCGCTGTACATTGGCGATGTAGGGATAACCAACTAATCTTGTGCGAGATCCTATGCTCGAACAGAGAGGTCCGTCAAGCTGCGTCGCCCACAACGGAAATTCCAAATTCTAATGATGCAGGAATTAAGAGCTTTTTGGAGCTAATTTAGTACCCTAATCCGGGCGGAGCACTAAAATGCCTTCCCACTGAAACGCGTGGACGTCGCAGCTTGACGTCAAGCTGCGTCGTCCACACCTATAAACGGAAACAAATTCAAAACTCGAATGATGCATAAATTAAGTGCTTTTTTGGAGCTTACAGTTAAATAACCTATAAATTGTTCAGTCTTCAGCCCAAACTTTCTTAACAATAGGTATTTGAGACGACTGTAAACTATATTTCAATTAATTTTAGGAATTGGTTACCCCCCCTGATTGTGGCGCTAGCAACAATAGTTGGATACCTAGGTGTACTAAACTGAAGACAGTTAGCTAGGAATAGGATCCGATCTGATTTAAGGAACTAGTTGATTAAGAACCAGCGACCTATTTCACAGTTTATATAGATTAGGTAGAGTGCTATCAATAACACTTCAGTTGCATTTGTTTGTTCTTCAAATTCAAAACATCTTGTTGTATTTTGTGGAATAGAAAATTTAAACGAAAATATAACTTGTTGTTCTAGGACGATGTTGTTAACGTTTATGAAGTGAAATGGTCTCCAGGACTTTATAGCGAGTCCATTTAAGAAAGAAATTTAAGCTTAGGACCTATTATTGATCCATATCAAGGCTTGTTCCAAAAATTAGACGAATTTCATGATTCTGACATTATGCATGTCAAAAATTCGTTTATGTTAATGTCAATATTCAGCAGCAAACCTTTCTTCTATTGGAATTCACCTTAGTGGCTGCATTTATAGATAGCCACAAAGAAGATTCAAAGATTACAGAACATCGAGCTGAGGAGTACTAAGAAGACAAATCGGATCAAATATAAACTGGTATTGGTTGAATTTATGTACAACATTCCAAAAACCTAAACCCTGTATAATAGATTTTGTTGGGTGTTGCTTACGCCGTTGCTTACGTATATTGGTCCTTTGTGGTCGAAAGGATAGCGTGGTGAGCGCCAGCAGAGGTGCTCTGCTGAAGTCCTTTCCCTTCTTCATTGTATTTCTTATCGGTATCTAATGGATACCAGAGACCAATGAGAAGCATTATAATAAATTTCGCCTTCACGTATGCCGAATTTTGCTTTTACCAAGGCTTAAGTTTGACTTCCTCACCTATCTCCCTCCCTATGCTCTCCCCAGCTCTATCTCTCTCTATTACACATTTAAGTATCGTTTCGTATATGGAAGTAGATGATTCCTTTTTATGAAATGTGAATGTAAACGAAACGAACCAATGAACCGGAAATTATATCAGTTCATTTTTATGTATTCATGTTTTCCAATTGTTACGGTAGGAGTTTGTGTAGGTAGTAGATAGGTATATATTTGTGTGTGTGTTTTTGTTTTATAAGCTACGCAATGTTTAACACGTGTGTTTTGTATAAAGTAGTTCATTTTTTGTGGGACAGAATATAAGCAGGCATCTACATTATAACTGTAAAAGGACCTTTGGTCATAAAACATTAAGTATAGGTACAAACATACATACATATAGGTATGTCTTCACATAAAAGCATCTATAGGAAATTGGTTTCCATATGAAAAGTAATCTAGAAAAGTAAGTATATGTAATGTTGGTTGGTACATATGTATGTATGTATGTATATAGCTAAGAATATATACATTACATACCAACAACATCGGTAAAAGTCAAAAAAGCAATGAACTGTAGATATTTATGACATTGATACGGGCCGATGAAAGTAAACTAACATTTTGACTTAATTGAGAGAGTTTGGCTTAATGATCCATTTGAGTGGATTTCATTTAACAATCGGTTGCTTATACTTTCATTGGGAGAGTGTGAAAGTTTTTGATGCGAATGGTGTTAGTTTAAGGGGTTGATTTATTTATTTGCTTGAATAATATTCCTCCTGAATTTATTATTATAGGTATGTAGGTAATAGCGTTATCGCGTAAAGAGCATAATCAATATAATCATTAATTTTTTCGTTGTGGTTTACTTTATTTTTGAAATGAAACTTTTTATGAATATTTTTTTTTTTAATTAACAAAATGGTAAGTTAGTTTTTTGATTATAAAAGTTGAAGAACGGCCCATATGTCTGTCCAAGAAATAATTATTTGGCCATATTCATAGTTGCCGATAAACCCAACACTCAGGGAACTAATCGTTTGCTGCAAACGTAAAAATTGCCCAAACTACTTTTTCGTTTGCCAACCAGTTTTGACAGTTCGTCTGCAGCAAAAATGTCGTTGTGTCATTTTTGTATGGGATTTTCCGTTTTGCATCAGCAGCGTACTGGAATTTATGAAATTCATAACGAGAGCTGAGTAGTGGAGAGGGGGGCAAAAAGAACTACGGGATTAAAAGGACTAAACCGTTTTGTGGCTTTATTTTTAATTGTATCTTATTTTCAATGATGAGAACTATACAGACCGATTTTAATTACAAATTGTTGGAATTATATTTCTATAAGATAATTTACTTGGTATACTACACAAATACCTTCAAATATTTTGAAATGATAAACTTAAAAAAATAGAATCAACGTCAGAAAATTCAACTAAACCTATGTTTAACTCAGACCCAGGTCTAATATGACTATGAATACGCCCCATTAAGTTGGTACTGATTTTGTGCATGTACCTGAAACCATAAATTATCATTAAATATCGTTATATTATAAATTTTTATTTTTGTTTGCAACTTTTGTGTCGATTTTAATAGTAGAAAAATTGTTAATTTTATAAGCAAAATATTCCGTAAAGACTTATGTAATGACCTTTATACCTACGTAGGATTATTTTGTTCTCATTGTTAGCAAAATTTCCAATCATCCGATGTGGCATAAAATCGAAGGTGTGAATATTTTACCCAATATTTACACACTTTTTGTGGTGTGAAGAATATGCCTGATACCTGAATGATAACATTTCAGTAAATAATGGAATAGCTGTTGTATATATAGTCATTAAGGTCTATGCAATGCACTCTGCTTCTTATTCGAAAGCATCTTCCGATGTGTGAAATTTTGATTTCACTTCATCATATAGGAAGGTAGAGGTACTTTACTTTCACACGAAGCCAACTCTTAATCTTCTGAACAAAACATCTGTTCCCATATACGTTACTACACCTCTAGAGCTTAGGAAGCGGTTCGACTGGCTGTGTAGTTTATATTCCATATGAGCATCAACTGATGTACAATTTGCAAGGTTGTTAAAATCGTGGACAGAAGAAACAACAATCGAATCTTTCACACTCAGGCAAAGCTACCCATAATGTTACGTTTTTATGTTTACTTACTATACTGCCAGAAGACCCTTCTGCCTTCTGGACACTGGACTTTGCAAATCTGTCAGAACACGAGTTCCCTTGGGGCCCTTGGGGCAAATGAATGGAATAGACTTAATGCGATGGTTATCCTGATGGCAAATCCCAGTTACAGAGGACGAATGACATTGCAGGTAGTGGATATGCCATCATCAGTCGCATCCGATAGGAACACATTTTGGAGAGGGAACCCCTTAAATCCTGCTGCTTCCGGTACTGGGCATCCTTTCAGCAATTTCTAGTTTGTATATTATGTTGCCGAACATTGATAATACGATAATAAAACAAAAAGCCTACACCCCCAGTACTAACATACGAATACCCACCAGCTTGTCAATGTATTTACTCTTTATGGAAAGTCGAGGATTTAATCAACGCTAACACTACAATGACGGAGAACTCCGATAGTAAAAAAATTATGAAAATTTTGTTATTATATAAACCTGTTGTTCTAATCCTCCAAAAATAAAGTAAATAATTGTTTAATGGTTAGTTCAACAGGAGCGACGCTAAAATTTGTTATATCGATTTTCTATAAAAAAAAAATAAAGATTTCGATTAAATAGACCAATTTATCTATAGCGACATTAATATAATCTGTATCTTACAAAAATTCTCAACGGATCTTCAAAATTATCTTAAATAAATAATTATAATTATATTCAATAAATAGTTTAAAAAAAAGAAATTTGCAAAAATCTGAGTACATTGTTGTATTGCTATTTTTGAGGAGGAGTAAGAAATTTTACACTAAACAATTGATTTTAAAAATTCAAAACTTGAATTAAAAAAAAAAATTACACAAAATGTTTGCCTTTACCTTTCGCTACAAGAATAACAATGTTCTATAGCGATAAACCTAAAATGAAGGGGAGAAGGAGTGTAAGATATACAATAATACAAAAATTAAGTAAATTCCCATTTCTGATGCAACTTTTAATCGAATCAAAAAGTACCTTGGGAATACCCCGCATTTTGTTTCGTAAAAAAAGATAAAAATTTGCGGTGTAATCCGGTGTGAATGAGGTCACAGGAATTTAAATACATATCTTTTACAGATAACATATTTGTAATTGGCTGGAAAAATGCCAAGTTTATGTCTAGTCTGGACAAGGCTCTATGAAGTTTGCAGTATGGAAAATCTAGACGAGGAAAACTTGTCTGATACTTGGCAAGCCCTTGCTGAATTTCAGTACCAAACATTTAGACGAGGGAAACTTTTCAAACACTCGTGAGGCCCTCCTTAGTTGGTTTGTTCAGTGAGGAAAACCCTGTTCTAAGTTGTTCTATATAAAAAGCAAGTAAATACACAAATCCTGTTCTTTTCTGTATGTATTTGTTATGCAATATATGGTATGAAAAATTAGAGTACGAAACTTATTCACTTTCGAGATTGAATTTTTGTATAGAGCTCATTGGGTAGCGCAATTGACGACAAGCAGAAGATAACGGGATTAAGTCCCTAATAAGCCAACTTTTTTTTTATCTGACGAGACAAAAGGGTTCATAATTGCCAAGGCCCTTGTTCTAGCCTTTGCTAACTCTTGCTAGTCCCTTGCCAGAATGTATGTAAGACTCTCAAGTGCCTTGTTCAAAACTAGATTGTTTTTCTGCGCGGTCAAATTCGTGTGATCTATAGTCGTATAATTTTGTTGTGTTCTTGTCTTTTTTTGACTGGCTGGCAGGCAGCCAGCGTGTTCCTGAAAAAGACTGAGAAAAGAAGAAATTGAGGTGATGCTAATTTCTCAAAATCTCAACCTTAATTAACTCCACTTATGACTTAGGTAAATTATAACATTTTTCGTAGACAAAGTCATTAGTGACCCTCGTTGCTTTGAAAAAAAAAAAAAAAAATAGTATTTACTCCCAAAAATCCTCCCCAAATACCTACACATTTCTCTTAAGTGAGAAAATGGTTGATAAACAAAACATAATTATCCCTGATGGTAGTTAAACACACGCTTTGCAACGTTAAAGTATACAAATAAAGTAATTAACTACACCTACCTAACCTAAACTCCCGTTTGGTGTTGCCACTTGATATATAGAATTAAGCTATAGAGCTATTTGGTGTTCTCTTAAAGTTCCAAAAAGTCTTTTTCTACCGAATTCCTTCTCGAATAAAGCTAATAAATTTAAGCAGTAATAAACAAAATCCTACCCCCGCCTATAATAGCACTCCAAATTGATTTATCGTCTCTCAATAATATAATGTCCACCCTTGTATATTAAGTCCCCTTTTCAACGATTAACTATTATTTCTTTATTAAACTCCAACATTTGTCTCTGGCAAAAACTTGCAAAGCCTATTTTTCATAGCCCCATCTCTCGCATATATACACCTGGATACACCGGAGCCTTCAAACTCAATTAACTTGAACTAATTTTCATTTACCTTGAGCTTGGTGTTCCGCGCTTCCGCCAAAAACACCGCACCACACCGTCCCCAGCCCCCCTACTTTACGAGTATTATTATACCTTGTCATTAAAAATGTCCGCATTTTCCTTCCTTATAACTTTTCAATTAACATCGTGTAATGGCAATAATAGTAGGTATAGCAGCAAGGGAATGTAGAAAAACAGGCTCTCGACATCTCGAAGTGATTATTAATTAAAATATACACAACATCGTCGTTTGCCATTTCTTGTTACCTAAAACCGTTACTGCTTCTTCCGCGTAAAAGTATCGCCTAACAACATTATTTTTGCTATATAAAATCGAATTTCCAATTTAATTTAAATAAATAAAAATAAAATATATATCTAGTACAAGTATCTACCTATACATTCAAAGTTATACTCTCGAATCTCCTCTCCTTAAATTGTGTATTTAATTTAAAATATTTCGGCTATTTCTAGTCTTCTATTCGTAATGCCTCCTATAGGGCAAACAAAAAATAAGACATTTGAACTTTCACTGTTTAGCCGGAAAATGCGCGCGAACCGGGTGTGCCTTTGCGGAAAGAGAGGCCATTACGCGTGGCTACTTAAACTTTATCGTTTCCTGTCTTCAAGCTTCAACACCGCCAACAACGAAGGGAAATATGATGGTGTTTTTTTTGGTAAAAATTGGGTAAAAAAAAACTAAACCAGCGCAGGAATAGGACCAAATCGAATTTATTTATATCGTTTTCTTCATTTCGCTCGAAAACGCTAAAGGAATATGGAATATAAAAACAAAACGCAAATACTTTTGATTAAATTTTTCCTACGAAAACGCGTAAAATCATTCTCGAGCTACAAAAACTTTAACCATCCATGACCATGAAATGTAAGATGAAGATGGCGTACCTACTAGAAAAAAAAAGCCTCTCTGAGCCTAAGGCTATTCTATATATATGTACATAGTTTACTTTTTATTTTTACATAAAAGATGTAGTAAAGTGCTCCCACAAGAAGTAATGCAATTGCCAGGCGAAATGTTTTAGGACGTAAATACCTTTTAGGCCGAAATGTGTTCGCTAAAATGTTAGTGTCGGGATTTTTATGACTTGGAATTTACGTTTCCCTGATTAAGGTTCGCGTTATATACGTTAAACTTTGGATAGAGGTATACCTAGGTTCTAGGTATGTATGTTTATAAGGACCGTTGGTTCATACATTCAGTGTTTGTTATCCCGAGGGCATCAGTCATTTAATTTGCCAGAGCGATAACATCGTTTTTTTTTTGTCCGCTTTGTTTACTTTAAACTTTTCACATAAACATTCGCTCTATAATAGTCTTTTGGCCCTTAGTAGGGATAGGGAGTTCCTTTTTTGAATTGCCTTTGTTAACCCCGTTTACCTGTGATGCTGAATATACATACATAACTACCTACAGGAGTTTTATTTACTTCACAAAGTACGATGAAATATAAGAACCAACTCACAACAACTTTGTAATGGTTCCTTCCAACGATATTGTGCGCTATGAACGATAGAAGGGTCGGTCTTTTGTATAGGTACTTTTCTTGGTATATACAAGTTGATGCTCCTCGGGCTGTCATCGAAATTGATCCCTTATCCTTTTTGTAAATATTGTCCATTACTTTGCGTTGACTTCAAGAGCAAGCACTATTATAGCAGCCACAAAACTGATGCCACACAATGAATTGGTATAAGAGGATATAAATATTTTCTATATGGAAAAAAAGAGAACGGATAAGGTACGCGATGGAATTCAAACTCGTTTTTCGCCGCCTTCTTACTTCAGGACTATCTTTTCAAGTTTGATATGTTATTATATTAAAGAACGAAAAAGTATTTTTCTTACTCCATCGTACAGTACTAAGTTTATCGTGACTTTGGTCAAAAAGTAAATGCAAATAAAGTTTACGAAAAGGTCGCACCGATTCACTCTTACATCTTATAATATCTTAAGCTTTAGCCATCAGTTATAGTTTTATGAAATCGGGTGGTTAGACCAACACTAATAAAATTGGTATCAAATGAAAGGTGATGTTGAGCTTCTTACATAAGTGCAATTTTTTCAAAATCGTACATGGAAAATCCAGGATATTTGAGTTTGAAGTAGGCGATTTCAGCACCATCAAAAGGCTATTTTTTACAACCTTTAATTTAATATATCATATAAGTGTATTTTCCTCAATAAATACCTGCTTATTATCAAAAATTGCTTCAAAAGACAGCATTATTATAGACCGGGTCAATTAGATTCTAAGTTAAAAACAAACAAATTATACAGTCTTAGGATTGGTATCGACGTATAATTTCTCTCTACATTTTAATCTTCGAAAAAAAATTTTTTTTAAATTGACAGCCAGAATAAAATTTTTTTTTTCCAAATTTGAATAATGCGACGTCTATATCAAGGGTTCTTTTTGTCATATTTGCTTACGTACCCTCATTATATTTTTTGAAATATGTAATTGAAAAATATAAAAAAATAAAAAAACACGACTCACATATTTTCGAAATATTATTAAACAAAATGGAAACAAAATAAATGCATGATCCCTCTCATTAACTTGCCGTCGCGTCGTAAGACACTAGATAAGTTAACGAGATGATTAAATTTACCATTTGGTTAATGAACTGTCAAACTTTGAATGGGAAATGCTTTTCACAATTTGTTTAAAATTATCCAAGGATTTTGATGAGGAAAATTAACCACATTTATTTGGTTAAACTTATCCAAACGTCATTGTGACTTCTAGAATTAGGCGTTTTCAGAAACATGATACACATAATATGATATCTAACTCAGAGAACTAAAGAAAACTCTGACCGTGTTCTGTAACTATCGAATCACGGTTAATTGGCGATAAAAGTATTGACTAAAAAAGTAGTTTATGCAAGAATAAATAATTAGGACGTCTACATTAAATCAACAACTAGGAAAGCTACTTTTCGTAAACTACGTACATATTAAGGTCGAATTATAAAGCTCCCTAACCAATGCGAACCATTCGTTGACGACGACGAAACTACATCAACAAAGCGTTGTTATTGTTGTTTTCGTTTTTGTCAACGAATGATTCCCATTGGTTTGGGTGATCCTTACAATAGTCGAAAATTGTCAGAAGCTGATGTCATAAACCAATGAAAAGTAGCTTTCTGAACAATCAAAATCAGAACTGAGTTTCACTTCCGTGAGGTGCACTCGGGGGCGCTCTTCAATACCAAAAGCAATAGTTTAAGCAAATCAATAAACCGACATTAAGGGCGCACCGTATAATTTGAATTGAATTTGTATTCCCTCATTTTTGTGTGACCACTACAGTGAGCTTATGACTTTTGTAGTTCCACCGTGTATCTTACATTTTTTTTATCGCTCCGCGACATTTGGCTCCAAATTTCGCGTTGGTTCGGAAAAGGTTCTTCATTTAAAAATAACTTCGAAAACTAAACACATCTAATCTGTCAGACAACAAATCTCTCAAATAAACGAACAGGGCGTCAAAAATAAAATGCCGCCCGTCAAAAATAAAATTGACGCCCGGGCGTCAAAAATAAAATGACGCTCGGGAGTCAAAAATAAATTGACGCTCGTGCGTCAAAAATAAAATGACGCCCGGCTGTCAAAAATAAAATGACGCCCGTGTGTCAAAAAATTTACTGACGCTCGGGCGTCAAAAATAAATTGACGCCCGGGCGTCAATTTTATTTTTGACGCCTGGGCGTCATTTTATTTTTGACGCCCGGGCGTCATTTTATTTTTGAAGCATGGGCGTCATTTTATTTTTGACGCCCGGGCGTCAATTTATTTTTGACGACCGGGCGTTATTTTATTTTTGACGCACGGGCGTCATTTTATTTTTGACTCCCGGGCGTCAATTTTATTTTTGTCGCCGGGGCGTCATTTTATTTGTGACGCCCGAGCGTCATCATTTTAATTTTGACGCCCGGGCGTCATTTTATTTTTGACGTCATTTGACGCCCTTGTGTCAATTTATTTTTGACACCTGGCCGTCATTTTATTTTTGACGCCCTCGCGTCAATTTATTTTTGACGCCCGAGCGTCATTTTATTTTTAACGCCCGGGCGTCATCTATATTTTGACGCCCGGGTATCAATTTATTTTTGACGCCCGAGCGTCAATTTATTTCTGACCCCCGGGCGTCATTTTATTTTTGACGCCCGAGCGTCATTTCATTTTTGACGCCCTCGCGTCAATTTATTTTTGACGCCCGAGCGTCATTTTATTTTTAACGCCCGGGCGTCATTTATATTTTGACGCCCGGGTGTCAATTTACTTTTGACGCCCGAGCGTCAATTTATTTTTGACGCCCTTGCGTCAATTTATTTTTGACGCCCTCGCGTCAATTTATTTTTGACGCCCGGGCGTCATTTTATTTTTATGTTCTTTTTCAAATACATAGCTATATTTTCTTAATTCTTGCGTGCAGAAAAAATCAGTTTTATATTTTTCAAAGAAAATTTTGTGGTCTACAAACTGTACCTAGACTATTTTTCGATATCATTGACGGCTTAGCAGTTATTCTCAAATAAACAATAATTTCGTCAATTTTTTGTTTTCTTAGCAACTCTATTTTGTAAATTAAAGGTCGTAGGAAAAAAAGTTTGTTAATCTTTTTTATAGAAAATTATGTGGTGTACAAAGTGTTCCTAGACTTTTTTGTGATAGCATTGACGGTTTAACAGTTATATTCAAAAAAAAAAACAATATTTTCTCATTTTTTTGTTTTTTTTACAAGCTATGTATATTTTGTAAATTTTAGATCATAGGCAAAAAAGTGTGTTAATCTTTTTTATAAAACATTTTGCTGTCTACAAAGTGTTCCTAGACTTTTTTTCGAATGCATTGACGGTTTAACAGTTATATTAAAAAAAAAACAATATTTTCGTCATTTAATGTTATTTTTAAATAGCTATACAGAGCTAAATAGCTATAAATATCTACCGCTATGGGCTACGTAGTCCAAACGTCATAATCTTGACCAATAAAATCAAGCTTTAAGATTTTTAAGACGACCTTATCGTCTTTTTCTTGGAGAATTATAAAACACAAAAAAAAAAAACAGAAAAAAAGTCTCAAAAAAAATCGATTTCGCTTCGCTTAAAAAGCTAATATCTTGAGTTCTATTGGTCGGATTATGACGTCTGGACTTAAAGAAAATGACAGAGCATCATGGCATATATTAAACCTGGGTCTATCTGCGACTATGAATATGCCCCGTTGCGTTTCGCCCATTTAAACAAATTATCCTAAACTAAGAAAATTCACAATATCTTCTTGCTGTGATTTTTATAAGAGTAGGTAAACATCGACCAAAATGTATGTCTTAGTAGTGTAATACTGAATAAAAAACGCCCACTGTTATACCTGCACGGAACACAATTATTTCTGGAGTTGGCGTCATCTGTACTTTTTAATTGAATTGTATGCATTCACTCCAATTAAAGCCAATGTAATTTTAATATTTAAATTTCTTCATCTTTATTGTTAACATCGTTTGTTAAACAAAACTATTGAAATTGATACCTGGGCGAAATTTTGTTTGGAAAAATAGTCCTAAATCGAGGAACAAACACCAACATTTGAAAACAATTTACACTAAAAATATTTAAGTGACATTTCCATTTATAGTTTGAAGCAAAAGCAATTCTTGGACCATATTTCCAATTTCATATTTGTTTTTTGTATGGGCAGTAAAAGATATTTGGGCGGTATTTCTTGAAATCTCAAATTCAATTTTTTTTTTTGCGAATGCAAAACTCATCCTTATTTTTTATATAAAAAAGTTCAAAATAAGAATTAAGAAAGTTGTCAATCGGAGAATCGACTTTTATCCACATTGAAGAATGAAAATTTATCAAAGAAAAAAAAAATTAATGTGGAACGATATAACTTTTGATAATATCTCAGACGAATTTCTGAAATATTTTCATGAGTTTTTTTTGTTTGTCTTTGCTCTTCTTACGTACAGTATCAGCAGACAGGATGCCTTAATATATCAATACGTTAAGGCACACAATAAATCATTCTATTTTTTTTTGCACATTAGAGAATTGGTATTAGGTATTTATATAATTATAATTCATATTATATGCTCTATTTGTCAAAAGCTGACATGTTAATATGATTTTTAAAGTCGATAAGCTCAAAGTTATGACAAATTGCTGAAAGTCATACAAAGGACTTCTTTTTTTTTGTTGATACAGTATACTGGGTTTGATTGATTTACCATCATAAAAGTCTACAGAGTTTTATGAAGAAACTAAAAAAAAATTGGATAGCGAATTAAAAATTAAAAAAAAACATCCACTTAGTGATAGAGTGAGTCTGGATTATTTGAACGCTCCTTAATTCAAACATTAATTATTGTTAACATTTTGAATTTGGTAGGTCGACCACTATAGAATAAGAATTCTTTCAGTTAATTTTATTACTGATTCACTTTAGTTAGAGACTTAAATTTATATTTTCATAAAATTTAAAAAAAAAAATTTAAAAATTATACTTAAACAATTTTTTTTTTATATCAAATAAAAGAAACGATTTCTGGCTTTATAAAAGGGTAATATGAAATTGCTGGTATCACCGTTATTATCTTACAATTTTATGGTCTGTTTTAAGTATTTTTTTTTTATAAAGTTGCCTCTCCTGCGGGTGGAATGGACCTGATTATAATGTTTCAATGTTTGCAATTGGAAGAATGGTTGAGGTAGAATCTTTTCGACAATTTTGCTCGGTGGGTCATCTGGTGGTTTCTTTTAAAATCATAAGTTATTTTGACTCCGACAGTTGTTTCCCGCTCGAAATTTTGACAGAAAGTCAAAATTTCTTGAACAACGTTGAAAAATATTTAAACCTTTTTCCAAATTGATTTGGGCAAAAAATCATCTCTTCCGACGAGACACACTTTCATCTCAGCGGCTACTTTAACAAACAAAATTGCCGCCTCTGGGGCTCGGAAAACCCGCACGTTGCCATCCAGATTGACAGTTTGGTGCGGATTGTGGAGTGGTGGAATCATTGGACCATTTTTCTTTGAAAATGCGGCTGGTAACACTGTTTCGGTCAACGGTGGGCGTTACAGAGCCATGTTAACCGACTTTTTGTTTACTGAAATTGAAGACATTGATTTGGACGACCTATAGTTCATGCAGGATGGTGCGCCATGCAACACAGCCCATGCCACAATCGATCTCTTGCGCACCAAATCAAATTCCCAAAATCGTGTTATCAACTGTCCTGGCAATGTCAATGCGGTCAATGGGATCTGCTATTTGACCCCTTTGGACTTTTTGTGTGGGGAACCGTGAAAAACCGATGCGATAGTATACCGACAATCCGGAAACGATTCAAGCACTTAAAGCCAATATCATCGTCCAAGCAATCCGTAGCCTGAAACCGTAAACAAGGTCTTGGAAAATTGGAGTGATAGAATGCGCTCCTGCGAAGCCAGCCGAGGCAGCCACTTGAATGACGTTGTGTTCCATAATTAAAGGGAACGTTTGCTCTTACTAATAAAGTTATTATACATGGACAAAATTTAGTTTTGTTAATTTTATAGCTCATTCATTTGGCTCACCCTGTATATATTCTTTTATCGAAATTTTAAATTTTATTACCCCCCCCCCCACACTCAATTTAAACAATTCTGCGGGCGCCTATGCAAAATATCCAAGGTTATGCAGTTAATTCTTGTTTCAGATTGAAATTCACATAATAATTCGGATAACCATACTGGTTTTGCCTTTTCCACACAATGTCAGTTCTTGCGTCACCACAATTATGCGCCTTTCGATTGATTACTTCAGTTTTGCTCAAGAAATAGATCGTGATCCTTGCAGCAGCCGCACACTAGAAAAAGAATCCCGATTTCGTAGAAGAATTATGAGATAAAGCCTGTTTCGGTTCGTTAGTCCTCGAGGTGTGTGCGGTAGATTTGTTGTATTCCTTTTCTGTGGTATTGCAGTCGTCGAATTGATTTGCATTCTTTGGTGTCGTGTTGCGAAGTGTTTACTTTCATAATACTCTCTCTCTAAGGTTTCTCTGCTTCTCCCTAGCTCAGCTGCCAAAAGCCAACTTTCTCCCTCAGTAATATTGATTCTTGTAAAAACAATCATCAAGACCAGAAACTAGAAAACCCCTTCGGGGCCGCACACCACTCGAAACATTTTGTTTTGAGGTTGTGAACACACAGCAACACATTTTTCCTATATAGCTATAAGTATACATAAGTGTAGAACATGATATGCCCTCTTCGTACCACACTCATGGTTACTATGCTGCAATGCACTTTCCTCTCAAGTGATGATGGTGGAAAGGATATTTCCACAGCTTGCCCTTAGGTGTCCTTCCTTATTATTCAGTAAGCTCCGCTCTACCACTTGGTTTGTTGGTTGTTCTCAGCCTTCAGGCTTTGGTATGAAACAAAAACTCCAAAAATGAGTGTGGAGGTCGTCGCTCTTTTTTTTACTCAGAATCAGAGGAAAAAGTGAGCTCACTCGAATACCTACCAAGAGAAAATAGTGAGCTGGTGGAAAAAGGGCGTACTTGACCCGAAAATGAATGAAATGGTGTTGTTGGTGTTGAAAAAGTTTTTGCGCTGTTTTCTTGAATCATATCGTGAAGGTAGGTACAGACTCGTACAATCTATGCCAACAAAATCTATGATACCAAAACGCAAAAGGAAGAAGGATGCTGACAGTAGTGTGAGTCAACACGTGTGAGAATAGAATGATGCGATGTGTGGTGATGTGATGCTTTCCCTTAAACCATGTCATTTAAGGAGGAATTCCACACGAGCAAGCTGTTTATAACGTTACCGTTATACTCTAACTCAAGGTATAGGTATAAAGAAACGTAATGATGATGACGATGATGGGAAATAAGTAAATTTTTGCTTAGAAATTTCCAGCGATTTGTGATATTGCCTTGAGAATTCTCAAAAGTACCTACTGTATGTAAATATGTATGTTAGAAGCCTTATCTAATTGATGCCGGTATAGAAGGCTCCTTAAAACTTAATGAAATGTAGGAGCTCGTTCAATTTGATGAGAGACTCTTATTCCTAATTTTGTTTACTAATCGGTTGTAAGGTTATTTTTGTTTTATATTCTAGAAAGTAGGTTTGCAGAGAAAAATATTCAAATATTGATTAATAATGAGAATGATGCAAATGATAGGAAAGAGATCATCTTTTTAAGGAACCCACATATTTTTGAATTATACCTACTAAAAAGTAATGAAGAGCAAAATTTTGACAAAATCAATCAAGCTTTTGACGAGATGTTCCAGGAATATGAAAAGAAAAATTGCTCAATACACTTCGAAACTTTACTGCCGGTATTCGAATTTCTTAACACTAACCTGATAAGCAGTATTATTAAAACCGTTCTAATGATTGCATGTACGAAGCTCAATCAAAATGATTAGAGTTGATTTTTATAAAACAAAGCTTAACACAGACCTGTATAAATTAAGCTTAAGTACAAGAACAAGTACAAGTACAATTCCTTGGTACTTAAATTTTTTAAGTACAAGTACAATTTATTCCTCGGTACTGGTACTTAAAACTTTAAAGTATAAGTACCGAGGAATTGTACTTGTACTATAAAATTTTAAGTACCAATGAATTGTACTTAAGTAATACTTATGTCACAAATTTTAAGTACCAATGAATTGTAATTCAGTAGTACTTATGTCACAATATATTTAATAGCTTTACAGCTCTGCTTCACACCAAATTTAAAACAAACCAGTCGAACCACTTTGGCTCTAGATCGAAGTCCAAGAACATCAGAACATCACTGACGACGCACGGACAAACAGACCGACGAACGTCATGCCGAAAACCACTTTTTAGACGTATCCATCATCGGAAGGACAGTTTTCCAAATGTTTTTTTTTTTTGATACGAATATTTTTTTAAAAGTAGATTGCAATAATTTAAAAAAAAAAAAAAAACTTTTTTATCAAAATTCTGTGAGCTTTTGCCTTAGGTTTTTAAACATTATTATGGTATAGCTAGGTATTTTTTGTTATTGGAAATAGACTTATTTCAAATATTGAAAAAACGTTATGAAATCACTTTTTATACAATTTCAAAAAAATTGATAAGGTCGTTTTCGGAATATTGAGTTTTCAAAAATTATATCTGTAAATCATTATGGCAAAAAAAAGTAACTAATTAATTTATTTTCAAATTTGTCGTTAACGGCTTCATTGATAACAACCAAATTTTTTTACAGGACGTCCTTTACAATCTTAACAATTTTGCATACATATACAAATTTTCGATAAAATATTATTTGGATTAAAAAAAAATATAACAATTTTTTCTTATTAATTGAAGTTAAACTCAATATATCGAAAACAGGTTAATGATTTTTTTTTTAATGTGTACAAAGTTGTATTTTATAAAATATTTAAGATTTTTCAAGAATTTTTATATGTAGGTACCTATAAACAATTACTACGAGATCCCCTGTAATTATTTTTGATTTTTTTTTTATAATTGCCTATTTATCACACAAGTCAATACTCTCTTTTGAGTTCTCGCCTTTTAAGCAATACAAGTAGCAAATTTATTTTAATTTATAGTAATAATTTATTTTATTAATTGCTATATAGGTAGGTACTATACGGTAAGTTATGAATTCGTTAAAAAAAAACCCCCGAACTCGAGACATTAATTTTCCTTAACATTACGATTATAGAGAACGCGATAAAAGCATTTTCTTCAAACTTGGAACATAGTGTTTTTTGACTAAATTTGCCCACACGTTTTTTTTTAATTTTTTTTAGGACCAAAAATAACGGTACCTGCCATACAATTTTTTTTCGGCAAAAAGGAAAATGATGTTTATCTCAAAAACGGGTCCAAGGATTTTGTTGAAAAAAATTAAATAAGGAAAACTGCTTTTTATAATTTTTGTACAGCCATATTTTTGATTTTCTCGAAAATAGTTAAGTTGAAATTTTTCATTTTTTTTTATGGTAAGACTAAAAAGTATAAACTTATTCTGAACCAAAATAAAAAAAAAAAATTTAAAATTTAAAAAAAAAACATTTTTTTTTTTGAAAACTGAATATTTTGAAAACAACTTGGTCAATATTTTCGAAACTAGGTGTAAGATAGTTTTTTATTACGGTACCTTCCATATATATGTTAAGAAAAGAACTTATTTTCTCGAAAACGGCTCCAAGAATTTTAATAAAAAGATGTGCTTTTACTATTTAAGTTATGGCCAATACTTTGATGAAACAAATTTGACCAATAACGGTCAATAACGGTACCTGTCATAGAACCGATTTTTTGTTTTCAAATTCTCGTTGACGACTGCACCAATTTCAACCAAAATTTTTTATACAACAGCTCCTCACAATTCAAATAATTTTGCTTATAAAAATTTTCAAAAAAAAATAATTTTTGATTTTATAAAAAATGGATTTTTCTTTTGAAAATTCAGTATCTTTGAAACGGGCTAATAAATATTTTTTTATTTTGTGTAAAATTGAATTTTAATAAATATTAAATGTTATTGGCATACCAAATTTTATTTTTTTAAATGAGCGAAAAATTCTTTATGTATCTACTACTATTAGTCTAGGAAAGATAGGAAATTTAATATGGGCAACCAGGGACATATTAATTTATGAAATTTTATTGCTGGTATCGGCGCAGAATTTTATCCTCAACAACATATCCAAAGTCCCCTAAAATCCCTGAAGTGACTTTTTGTGTAGACGCATTTTAAGAGGTAGAAAGGGGAGGGAGGCGGGAGTTTGTCAAGCTGAAAAATTTGCTGTAATACAATCTAATCATATGACATATGTTTTTAGGGTGCTTTTCAATGCTGATTCTGAACTGAAAAGATACATGTATACTGTGGAAAGTTAATGTAATTTGTATTGAATGATCACTTTTTTGTAAAGTACAACAAGTAATATATTACCCAAAACCATTTTAAAATAATGGGAATTTAATGAAATTTTGTAAAAATGTTTCATTTGGCATGTTTACTAAGAATCAAAAGAGTCCCCAAAAATATCTGTGGTTAAAGGGTGTTTTTTTTTTGAGGGCGAGATGTTAGTGCGTCATTATTACCATAACATCTATGAATAAGTTTTGACACTGATGAAATTTCCTAAAAATATTAAATATTTTATGGTTTCCAAGTATCAAAAGAGTCCATTAAAATAGCTTGATCCAAAGAGTTTTTTTTAGAGAGTTTATGTTTGACCTGCCCTATATGGAGCAAAATGTTAGGTCTTACGAAAAATTGTATTTTCGTATAATCGAGATAGTACATATGACATATGATATATGATTTAAAGGTATTTTTGAACGCCGAATCTTATAAAAGAAAAACCAATATGATACAAGCACCCTAAAAAAAGTTAGATTAATTTTGAAGCAAAAATTACTGTTTTTTCCGTTAAGCAGGTCAAACATTACCCCCCAAAAAACACACTTGGACCTTAGATATTTGTACGGACTCTTTTGATCCTTGGGTGCCAAGATAAATTTAATATTTTTAGCAAAGTTCATAAGTGTCAGAATTTGTTCAAGGATGTTATGGTAATAATCAATGGTAATAGTCAAAAAAACACCCTTTAACCAAAGATATTTTTGGGGACTCTTTTGATTCTTGGTAAGCATGCCAAATGAAACATTCATACTAAATTTCATTAATATCCCATTATTTTAAAATGGTTTTTGGTAATTTATTACTTGTTGTACTTTCAAAAAAAAGTGATCATTCCATAAAAATGACAATAACTTTCCACAGGATTCATGTATCTTTTCAGTTTTAGTCTCTTTAGAATCAGCGTTGAAAAGCACCCTAAAAAGATGTGTCATATGATTAGATTATTTTACAACAAAGTTTTCAGCGCCTATACAAAAAGCCAATGAGCGGATTTTGGTGTACTTTGTATATATTGTTGAGGATAAGATTCTGCAATCCTATCTTTCTTAGACTATATATGTACATATAAAAAATTAATTTTTAAGAAAACCGCTCCAACGATTTTAAATTTTTTTTTTTCATAAATTCATATTTATTAAACATGGCATATTTGATTTTGAGGTCTTACTTCCATTGCCATTGAAATAAAATATTTATAGTAACTAGCATCGCCCAGTGGCCGAATATTCGGCCATCGAAACAGACACCAAATTCATGGATAAGTTATGGATTCTCTTTTTTGTTATTTATATAGGTTCCATGACAATTTTGAAAATGTTAGAAAATCAAAACCAATTAAAAAAAAAAAAACCAAACAAATTCACGGATTCGTTTAAATTTTGTCTTGAACTTTAAAACAAAAAAAAAAAGAAAAATAAGGCTGAGTTAGTTATTTTTTAAATTTTTTGTTCATTAACTATTCAACAGTAAACCTTAATTCATCTAGAGCACACATTACACTACTTATTCTCTTAAGCCCGTTTGCTGATACGAAACATAAATGTTAATAAGTTCAACATAAGCGCTTATGTTACTTTTTCCTATTTCCTAAGCATAAACTGTCATATAAGTTTTAATGTGATGTTCAAGAAGACTGTAGACATAGGCTGGTCTGGTTAGTTGTGACTGAGCATACCCTGAGCAGATCGACGGAGTCGCCTGAGCGGGACAGAGGGTCTAAAAAGGTAGTTAAAATCCTTGAACCCGCGATGCGGACCACCTAATGTACTGTTTCTTACACATAAACTGAAAGCACCTGACTGTTTACATCATGGGTGCCTGCCTTGCTACTGAGAATACCCTAAGAGGAGTGATTGAGCCGGAGTGGCGTGGTACGATAGGGAAAACTTTTGAAATTGACGCCTTGGCGATATGTTAATATCACCCTTAAAGCGCAGCCAACAACTTGTGTTGATCGATCCGAAAGGTTATTTCGAATCCAACGAAAAAAGATTCATCGATACCAAATGCACGCATTTATCAATAACATCATCGTGAGTTTTAATTTTGCGTTGGTTCAATGCAATATTCATAAAGCAACCAATTATTTTTTTTTAAAAGCTATTTGAATTCAAAAACAAAAAAATTATCAAAAGTTTCTGACATGCACAAAATGCACAGCCCATCAATATTTGCACTTCACTACTATAATAGCTTAGCAATAAAACTTCTAAATAAACCGCAATCAACTTAAATGCTTTCCACTTTTAATATAGAAAAGAATTGATCAATTTAGAAGCACAATTTCAGCCTTTCAATCAAATCAAATTAAAGAGCGCCTAAAAGGCAAACCCAAAAAATAAAACTCGAAAAATTGCCGACATTATTTTTATGAAAGAATTTTGTAACAAACCCTTTGGCTTTCAAAATAAATCTTTTCACGTGGAAAATAAATTGAAATCAACAAAATCGACTGTCAGGGTGGGTTGGGTGTTAAAATAAGGTAGGTACCTAAAATGTAAACAAAACATATACCTATAGGTAAATAGCTATCTATGTATGTATATATTTTATCTACAATAAAAGGAATCAATAAAACTCAGTAACGAATCATTTATTACTTATTTACCTTAATAATTTATCCTAAAATTTTATTGACAAGCAATGTTTGTTTGTTTCCACTTCTGAATATAAAAACGAAATAACTTCAATCTTCCAATTGACCTAAAATGCAAACACTATACATGTATAAATCTAGGTAGCACTAACCTTTCTACTTTTTTGTTTGTGCGAAGGCCAAAACTTTATTTGATAAATAAATAAAATTGCTAGGTGCAATTTTGAATGAAGGAAAACTTTATGATTTGAAAACTTGTTTGGCTAAGTCTCATAGGCATTTGGAAAATTAAATTGAGTTGTTACATTTTGTGGACTATGACGTTAGGAGAGATAGGTTTGCATATTATTGTGGCTTCAAATTTGCAATAAGTGTTTTCTATATTTGTATGCCATGTTTGTATAGCAAGTATAGGCACTTTAACTTGTTGCATGTTTGCAGAAAATCAAGTCAATATTAATTTCGAATGATAATATCTAGAACGAAAAATAAACAAGAGATTTAGCCTAAATAACCAGGCGTCAAATTGATTATTCCGTTGAACGCTGTATGTTGTAGCTCAATGTATAGATGGACAGACCACCAGACAAATATAGCTTTTCTGGTCTTCTACAAAATCGTTACATATACTTACTTCTTTTAACAATTTTAATGAAGTTGTTAACTGTTAAAAAAAGATTTAAAAAAAATCTACTCAGAAAAACAGAATTGAAATCGCTTAGAAAACCTGGATAGAGCTTAAGCGTGTTCTAGAAAACCGAGCAACCTACACCTAAATGGCTGATGCCCCACCCCTCCCAAGACCAAAGAGTCACAGGCATGTAGTTGAAAATCGGGAAGATAATAACTTATTACTTTACGAGTATCCATACCGTCAATGTTTAGCTTCATTCTAGTTGTTATAGCTACGAGAGCAAATTCGTACGATCTAGTCGTGCATTTTATTCTTATCAAAATCATTGCAGACTATTTCAATAAAAAATAAAATTTTTCCTTACGATTTTCACAACATGTATGTGCTAATTTTGTTTCCAATATTCTATAAGGCATTACAAAATCACTTTATTGAGCTTTCCAAAAAAAAATTGACTAAGTTATTTTCAAAATATTAGATTTTAAACACAAAACAAATTGAGGGACCATTAATAATAATTTGCCAAGAAAAAATTATCAAAAGTAAGCCCTTTTCTACAAATAATAATTAAATACTGTTGTTTGCGCAGCGTGACTATGCATTGTATGCACTTGTATACTTGTATACACAAAAATCCTAATAAATTTCAAATTGATCCCTTGACCAGCGTCAAATCTTTTACTACCCTCCCCCTTATATGACCAACGAATTGTTGGCATATGAATCGGGTATGGAGAAAAAAGAAAGAAACCGAATGTGACAACAGCAAGTTTGCGTGCTCTAATAAAAATGCTAGTCGTTCAAATGCATTTGATAAGCAACAAAACCTGCACTGAGATGGAGCTTGACATGTGGCTTCGGTAGCGCGATGGGTAGGCCGTCGGCTTCCGAATTCCAGTCACAGTAGTTGATGTCTTAAGTTGAATTCCTTTGACGGGCAAAGCTTTTCAAATAAAAATGAACATATTAAGACTCAGCACCACACAAAGACGTCTGATGATCGGGTTGCACTCGTGAAATAGCTATAACTTCAGCCAAATAACTTGGTGGTAGAACACTTTAGTTGTTGTTGCTTCATTCAAATTGTTCAACAATTAAATACTTTTTTTTTGTATACCCAAAATCATATTAGCCTTTAAAAAACAAAACATATATATATTTATTCCTAATAGTTGCACTTCATCCCGAAAGGTCCTTATTCTAAATTTACTTTTAAGAAGTGCTGCCACGTTGGCAACACTGGCAGACCGGAGATATAAGGGTCGCCTCCTTACTAGGTTATAACAACGAAATTCCAAATAAATGGCCTATAAATCGAGCACCAGACAACGGATAATGACGTGTTATATCTCATTGGATTCAGAATACTTAAAGCCATAGAGATATATTATTTGTTTGGACCCTCCTACAATTTTGAGTGCTACGTCACCAGCAACATATAGATATTCATAAACGTACATACAAACGTTCTTAATATCTAAAAAGGAATAAGATGTCAAAGAAGTAAATGAAAGGATAGACATCTAGTTTTTCGAATATTTACGATCTAAAACTATTCAATTTTCAAATGTATCGAAAATGTTTCTTTTGTTTTATCTGACAATCGATTTTGTTTTTTAAAAATTTTATGCTGGAAAACATAAGCCTATAAAGCTTCTATTTCCTTATTATACGAGTATAGGGAAATTGTTCCCTTTTCACCCGATATCTTTTTGTTTGAACTTATAACTTTGACATTAAATGTCAATGCTTCAAATGTCAAGAACAGTCATGATCATGAACATTACAATGAACAAATAAACAGAACCACCCATCTACCTAGATATTCTTCCTTACAAACGTGCAAAGGCAAAAATCATAATCATTTGTACTACACCTTACCATATATGTTTATTAGGGTGGTCTTTATAAAGGTCATTGTCTTATTTTGAATGACGCACCCCTGTAATTTATTCTAAATACCTAAATAAAAAAACTCCTGTAAAATGTTAGCTCATTTTATTAACGTTAACCCGGCCCCAAGAAGTTTTATATGGGAAGTTTTATATGGGAAATCCCATGCATTTTTGTACATCCAACTTTAAAAATTCATAACTTCAGTAATGACTGATAAAGAAAATTAAATTTTTGAACACATGAAGAAACAGCGCAGGGTCAAAAGTCCACAGGCCAAAAGTCCATAATGGACTTTTGTCCCACTTGGGTGGGCCAGAAGTTCACAAAAAAAAGGGTCAATAATACATAATTTTAGAATGAAACAGGTCATAAGTCCACAATAACTTCATATTATAATATTGAAAAAAGCAGAACATTAAAGATGAATTATTGACAAATTCGTAGTATACTTAAAGAGTGGATAAGATAAAAATCTTAATTTATCCTTCGGCTTTTTGATCACAATAGATATGGCAATGAAACAATCAATTTACATTTGCTTTTCCTGACGTTTCGGCAGGGGTTGCTGCTTTCTTCAGGGGAAATTTTGTAAAAATATTAAAAATTGTACTAAATTTACATTGAATAAAATTCTAAATTTATGCACTTTAAAATGAAGTTCTGTCTTGTGCTTTATAAAACTTGATAAAGGACAAGACTGAGCTGCATTTTAAAGTGCATAAATTTAAAATTGTATTCAATGTAAATTTAGTACTATTTTTAATATTTTTACAAAATTTCCCCTGAAGAAGGCAGCAACCCCCACCTGTTCTTTATCAAGTTTTATAAAGCACAAGACTGAACTTCATTTTGAAGTGCATAAATTTAGAATTTTATTCAATGTAAATTTAGTACAATTTTTAATATTTTTACAAAATTTCCCCTGAAGAAGGCAGCAACCCCTGCCTGTGCCTTATCAAGTTTTATAAAGCACAAGACTGAACTTCATTTTGAAGTGCATAAATTTAAAATTTTATTCAATGTAAATTTAATACAATTTTTAATATTTTTACAAAATTTCCCCTGAAGAAGGCAGCAACCCCTGCCTGTGCCTTATCAAGTTTTATAAAGCACAAGACTGAACTTCATTTTGAAGTGCATACATTTAGAATTTTATTCAATATAAATTTAGTACAATTTTTAATATTTTTACAAAATTTCCCCTGAAGAAGGTAGCAACCCCTGCCGAAACGTCAGGAAAAGCAAATGTAAATTGATTGTTTCATTGCCATATCCATTGTGACCATAAAAGCCGACGGATAAATTAAAGCAGAACAATTAAGAATTATTTATTTATTTTATTAATATAGGCGCCTGCCAGGCGACTGAGCATACCCTAAGCGGAACGACGGAGTCGCGTGAGCGGGACAGAGGACCCGAAACGGGAGTTAAAATCCTTAAACCCGCGAAGCGGTCCACTCAAAGCGGTCTTGTTAAAGAAAACTATCTATAAAGTGATCCACTGAACACTGAAGTGGGTCAGAAATCCACAATCAATGGGCCAGCAGAAGTCCACAAGATTTTTATATGGACTTTTGGCTCACCGGAGTAGGTCAAAAGTTCACTATGGCTTTATGGACTTTTGACCCACAGAAGTGGGACAAAAGTCCATTATGGACTTTTGATCTGTGGACTTTTGACCCTGCGTCGAAGAAACTTTTATCATGTTTAAAAAATGTATTAAAAAAAATATCTATTAAAATTCAAATTAAATAAAAAAAAATATTTTTGTTTAAATGGCTATAAGTGGGGAAATAAGTGTTGTAAATTTTTTTCTGATACATTTTTAGAAATACGACAAAAGTGACTACATGTGTTTCAAAATTCAATTTTTTTTATCAATCATTACCGAAGTTAAGATTTTTCAAATTTGAATTTACAAAAACACATGGAATTTCCCATATAAAACTTCAGACATCTGGGGGCCGGGTTAACGTTAATATAATGATATAATATATTTTTTTTAGAACAAATTAGGGGGCTTCGTCATTCAAAATAAGACAATGACTCTATAAGGAACACCCTAATGTATATAAGATACCAATCCTATCACCCGCATCGCATCACAACCGCTCAATGTTTGTTCATATCAAACGAAATTGACACCAAACAAAATTACTTTTTACACGTGTCTTATCAAATTCGCACGTAAATGTGGTAAGAACTTTGACATGTCTTCTATATGTCTATATGTATGTATATCTTTATCTACTTATATAAAATTTTGAATATTCATGTGATTTTGGTAGTGTGCCACGTTACACCCGTAACCAATTTTCAAGAGATAAAATTTGAAGTATTTTGGAACGCATAGTCATAAAGCAACACTGACTCGCAGGCACAGGCAGGTGTATTATGCGATTTTTCTGGTACGTGCTTCATATAATAAAACATAAAAAAGTTTCCCCAAATGATTTAAAAAGGAAAAGTAAGGTTGGTATACCTACGAGTAACGAGTATTTTAGTTGATAAATCTGAAGGGTTAAAAAAAATTACCCACATTCAGCATCAATAAAAAGGCATTCATGGTGGCTTTGGTAAGTTAATGTTAATATTTTTGATGCGAATGTGTATGCATATCCTTATGCTTGTTTATTTATATTTATTGATTGTTGAACACACTATTTAAGCCCAGTCAATAATTACAAAAAAGGGCTCAATTCGCAAGGCGCGATGTAGTTCTGCATTTTTGATATGTTGTTGGGGCATGTTAGAGTAGTCTGTAGCTAAGTTTGCAACTTCGAATAACCTGTGCTCGCTGCAGAGAAAATGCAACAGTGAAAAAAGACGCAAAAATCACCCATTTTTTCCCAAAATTTTCCTTTATAACTTTAGAAATATCCAACTTAGGAAAAAAACATCCACTATATTCTTGTTTGTTATAAAATTGTCTACAAAACCACATTAGTTTAAAATTCATGTATGTTATATTTGAGTTGCTATCTAACCATGCGTAAAAACAAACATTTTGAAAAACTAAGTTATTTTGAAGCGCTCAAAAAATAGGTGAAAAATTGTCCAATTGTGCAAAAAAATAAAATAAATAAATCGGGTGGCACAACGGCTCATGAAGAACCAGGGCCTAGTGACTAACAACTCACAACCATTCCTGTGTGCGCCTTTCGACAGGAATGGAAGGGATTTACAATTTTATGCCGAATCCGAACGGCTAGACGAGAAGCACTTATTCGTGACAAGTGATACTCTTGGAGGATTTGTCAATTCCTCGCAAGAGGCAGTAGCCCTGAAAAAAAACTTTCTTGTTTTTATGTGGACGAGGCTGGGAAGCGATCCCAGACCTCCAGCGTGACAGTCGAACGCACGAACCATTACGCTACGGGCTACGGCATCCAATTGTGCAAAAGATTTGCAATCAAATAGCCTAGAGTATTATAAGACAAAATTTGAAAATTCGATCCAAATCGGTCGAATAGTTTTGGCAAGAAACATGATGTTAACTAAGTGCAACAAGCAATGTTTGCATCATTGCTGTGGTCAAAGTAGGACGCTTAAATTGGCACTTAATTTTGTATACGTACTTGGAACCCTTAACTATGATAAAGTATAGTTATGATATTTATATTTTTTTTAAGCAACTTTGGTAGTGAATTTAAAAGTTTCGAAAATGTTTACGAAATCACATATTTACATGCCAAGTGAACAATTTTCGGAACTTTTAAAATCGCTACTGAAGTTGCTTTAAAAAAGATATAAATATTGTAACTATATTTTATCATAGTTAAGGGTTCCAAGTACGTGTACAAAAATAAGTGCCAACTTAAACGTCCTACTTTGACCACAGCAATGATGCAAACATTGCTTGTTGCACTTAGTTAACATCATGTTTCTTGCCAAAACTATTCGACCGATTTGGATCGAATTTTCCAATTTTATCTTATAATACTCTAGACTCTTTGATTGCAAATCTTTTGCACAATCGGACAATTTTTCACCTATTTTTTGAGCGCTTCAAAATTACTTAGTTATTCAAAATTTTTGTTTTTACTCATGGTTAAATAACAACTCAAATATAACATACATGAATTTAAAACTAATGTGGTCTTGTAGAACATTTTATAACAGACAAGAATATATTGGATGGTTTTTTCCTAACGTGGATATTTCCAAAGTTATAAAGGAAAATGTCGGAAAAAATGGGGTGATTTTTGCGTTTTTTTCACTGTTGCATTTTTCCTGCAGCGAGCACAGGTTTTTCGAATTTGCAAACTTAGCTACAGACAACTATAACATGCCCCAGCAACATATCAAAAATGCAGAACTACATCGTACTTTGCGAATTTATTGTCGAATTTGAATGGGCTATTTATAAAGATATATTTTTTATTGCGATTAAAAGTACAAAAGTCGACTCAGCTTAACTGCAAATCCGGCTATCTATCCTCGCGGCTGCAACTTAAACGGCTTGATGAATTTACTTCGAATGTGATCTATCAGATCAGATCACCGTAAAGATCCGGTTTTCAGTTTTTGACTATAAATTGATAAGGGCATTGCATTTTGGAAACAAAAATAGTACTTAAATACGTGAAATTTTACGAACAAAATATTTTTTACCATGTTTTGAATTTTTTTTTTCTTCAAAATTTTGAGTTCAAACGCTTATATTTCAAAAACTATTAATTAGAAGAACTTTATTTAAAAAGGAAATGAAAGAAGGGACTTCTGGCCTTTCATGAAAATATAACAGGGCATTGTACATGTTACCGTTGTTTTTAATATTTTGTTTTCTATTTTAAGTCAATTTTTTAAAAAACCCACCAACAGCCGCCACCAGGGACTGCAAGACTTGCATTTATTTTATTATCCTTAACACACCTTTCGATTCATATAATTTTTATTTGGTTCACTTTCGCACCACAAAATTTGCTGTGGGCTCTTAGAATAAAAGAGCGCCATCCTATTATGCATACACAAATTTTCAAAAAAAAATGTTAGGGGTATTCATGCAACGATGTAAAACACTAGATAAGTTTACCATTTGGGTAAGTTTACCATTTGGGTAAGTTTACCATTTGGGTAAGTTTACCATTTGGGTAAGTTTACCATTTGGTAAATGAACTGTCAAATTTTGTATGGGAAATGATTTACTCAAATTGGATAAAATTCCCCAACGAATTTGCTGGGTAGAATGATTTGGTAAAATTATCCAAACGTCATTGTGACTTTTATAAAGTAGGCGTGTTCAGAAATATGATAAATATATCTCAGAGAACTAAAAAAAAACTCTGACCGCGTTGTGTAACTATTGAAACATATTAGGTATGTTCCTTTAATCCGAATTTCTGTGAATTTTAGTCCCAAGTTCTGTCAATTTCATTTTTTTTTATATGTACTTGACAGGACTTTAGACTAAAAATCACAGAAACTCAAAGTAAAGAAACAGACCTATTTAGTTAGCGATAAAAGTTGTGTATAGTACAAGAAAAAATAATTCGGACGTCTTCATTTACTCAACGATTAGGAAAGCTACTTTTTGTAAACTATTAAAGTAGAATTATAAAGGTTCTCCCAAACCAATGCGAACCATTCGTTGCGGCGAAGAAACATTCGTCAATCGAAATTAATTCATATTTTTCTCCGTTTCATATATCATCATGTAAATAAATTTTGACATGCGAATGTTTCTTTGCCGCAACTAATGTTTCGCATTGGTCTGGGAGAGCCTTTTATAAAGGTTCTCTCCAACCAATGCGAACCATTCGTTGCCGACGACACAACTACATCAACAACGTGTTTTTATTGTTGTTCTTCGTTTAACGAATGATTGGCATTCGTTTGGGTGATCCTTACTAGTCGGAAGCTGTCAAAAGCAGATGTCATAAACCAATGAAAAGTAGCTTTCTGAAGAATGGAAATCAGAATTGAGCCATAATTCACTGTATCTCTTTTTTCTTTCCTGTCTCAACAAAAGTCACTTTCACATTTACATTCGCTCATTTTCGTCCGACTACTAACGTGAGACTACGACTATTGTAGTTTCATCGTGTATCTTACATTTTGTATCGTTCCGAGACAGTCGGCTCCGACTTCGCGTTGGTTCGGGAGAGGTTCTTTATTGAAAAATAAATTCGAAATCTAAACACGTATAATGTGTCACACATCAAATCTTTCAAATAAACGAACAGCTGATTCAAATTACACAGCATTTAACCAAATGAATAAAAAGGACGTTCATGCAAACTTTTGTGTTAACTTATCATTTTACACAATTTGTAAACTAACGACGTTGCATGAATACCCTTTTTATTTTTTTTAATCAATATCTACATAATGGTTCAGTGAATATTTTTTTTTTAATTTTGTGTAAAATTTTATCATAATTTATATACATATTATAATTTATGAAGAAAATTAAAAAAAAAGTGTTGTGTTTAACATAGTTAAACCTTGTAATTAACAGTAGGTACTTCTTATAGAACAATTTTTCATATTTTTGACTTTTTCAATATTGTTTCAACCGATCACAATTATTTTTTCTTATACAAAGCTTACAAAAAGTTTTTTTTTTAAACTTCGCAATTACCTAATAAAAAACTTTTAATTGGCGCTTCATTTTCTTTTCTTAAAATTGTTTTCAATAATTTATATTAAAAAACTGCTCCAACGATTTTTAATTTTTGTTTGGCAAACATTTTAACATTTTATTTGAATTTTTTTTTAATTGTATGCTTTTATTTTATTGTATAGTAAGCATATTAAATCCCCCCATAACAATTAATCGGCTTTGAAGATTCTCTATACTTCACCTCAAAATGCTTCCATAAACCGTACTCCTCAAATGCTATCTCTTTAGAGTAGTAGAAATAACTCAATCAATCAAGTTTATTATTGCATATTTTATTCAGAAGATGAAGTTCGTAATCTACCTTTCTCCTTGCAATATTTGTTTATATCAAAGTGAATTTAAATTCATGTTATGTTTATTAATGTTAAAGCAGACAAAACATTCTGCGTCATTCTCAGTGCAAACAAACACAAATTATATTTCTCTTTTATGATATAATCAAATTATCCAATAAAAAAGATTTACTGTTAAGCAAGTCCCGTTTGTATGCTAATGAAATTGGAAAATACCAACGACAACACAAAATTTGCTAGACTAATAATGTGAATTTTAAAAATGTTTGCTTATCAATATTGCTCTTAATGGGAAAGTAAGGTACCTAGATACATATTAAATGTTTGAAAAAATTGTATTCTACATATAATAAGGAATTGATAAGAAAAAAAATTGAAGAAATCAAATAGTCTTCCAAGATAAAATCCTAATAATTCTTTAAATAAAATGAACGACAGGATCAACTGAACTTGCTCTTGAAGTTTAGTACTTTTATTTGGCTTAGCATTGTATACCTAACTGACAATTTTCATTACTTAGGTCATTCACATGTACGACGACGCACATTCAAATTTGAAGTGGGAAAATATACTGAGAACAAATCATCTGTCAAACTACTGCCACTTTAGTCTTCCAAAAAACATCCTTTATTTGTAACTAGCGGAAAAACCCGGCGTTGCCCGGGTAACTTTTGTTAAAGTATTATTTGTTAACAAATCTCGAATAAAAATTTTACATGGAAAATTGTTTTCCTTGAAAATATTTCTGCTATCGTGAATATCCCTGAAATAAATTTGATGAAATGACCGCCCAACTCCCCACGAAAACTTATTCTCGATATCAATAAATTTCCAACATCATTCATGTTCTCAATTTCCAAAGGATAGAAATACTGTGCAAGTGGTAATATTATATTAATATAAAAGCTTAACTACATATTCGCGTACTTTTAAATATCTATGCTAAGGACAACTACTTGTAAGAAAATATTTGAAAAATTTTTATGGTTTGCTATCTCGCCCGCAACTATCAACTATCAAAGCAAAAGGTGTGATTTTTCGGATTTTTGACATTTCGCCACCACTGTCAACTGTCAAGTGCAATTTATTCGGTTTCCACTGGACTTAGAGTGCTGGCTGTGAAAAAAAGGTAAAATCCACCTCCTAAATCGATTGGCGCTCTCAGATCTTGACATTTCGACACCTGTCAATTTGAAAAGTGAAATTTCTTAGTTTCTGTTGGTGCCAAACAGTAGGTAATAACACCCAGACAGTAGGTAATAACACCCTCCTTAATCGATTGGCGCCCTTAGATTTTGACATTTCGACACACGACCTGCAACGCACAGATAGAGGAGCTTTAATACGGCAGTTTTTGCTGTTAGTTATCGTTGCTGTCACCATTTTTGTTATCATTGTAAATAATTCGTACCACGGAGCGAATGTTTCTCAACGCTTTGTACTTTGTACAACGCTCATGTCTTGTTCAAAAAGTTATATTTTTCGACATGTCGCTGCATGGACATAGATTTTTTGGACTCCATTGGATTTTTTCTAGACATGTTCATAATCCTGCCATCGTTCATGCCCAGTAAGAGGCGGCCCAATAGGCAATCCTGTAAATCCAACAAAATATATACGAATAATTCGCCTTTAAATATGTAGTAGTTATTTTATGCTAGTCGCATAAATTTGAGAAAATCTATATCCAACATAAAGTGTTTCGTCTTTAAAAATATTAGTAACTTTTGTGTACATCGCATAATCTTAAATAATCGTTTTTTTTTTAATTTGATAAAATGCAATCGTGTTAATCCAACAAAAATTGCAAAAGTTTCACCTTTGTTTAAAATGTAGTAAGTTTATGTATATCGTGTAAGTCCAGAATATAAGTCTTTAAAATTTTAAAATATATGTTAGACAACTGCTGTGTGAATCCAACATTATTTATTGAAAGTTTCACCTTAAAACATTTGTCAGTTTATGTATGTAGTATGTCATAAATCCAGAATAATCGTATTCAAAATTTTACAGCATAAGTTCGGTAACCGAGTAAATTCAACAAAATAATTTATGCGTCGTGTAAATCTAGAAGTGCTGTTAGCCAATCGTATAAGTCCAACATAAATTATGAAAGTATTAGCCACCGCCGCCCTATTAATTTCAACGTGACAAAATGTCTGCCAACCCTGTATGTAAATCCAACACTATTTGTAAAAGTTTCGCCTTTAGATAGTACTTAGTCGTGTAAATGCATCAAAAACGTGTTTAAAATGGAAGAAAATACGATGGCCAATCGTGTAAATCCAGCATAAATTAAAAAGTTTGCACCACATTTATTTAAATGCGACGTAGTTTTCACAAACCTTGTTACTCGAAAAACAATTCTGAAAGTTTCTGCCACGTTTATTTCAATGCGTTTAACGCATGATGGGGATTATGAATTTATAACGGTGGTGAATCTTGACTTGAAATACCTATACATGGTGGCATGAGTACGCGATTGCTGATTTTTCCAGTACTGAATAAAAAATTCATCGGAAACTGGAAGGAATATATTGACTACACCCCTCAATCTCAACCAATCACAGCAACATACAAAAATCGCCAATGCCAAATACCAACAAATAAAGTCTTACTTACTTTACTTTAGTTGGCGCTCACAGCCCAGGATGGGCTTCGGCCTCAACTAACAAGCCCCTCCAGCCAGCTCTGTCCCTAGCTAGCCGCTTCCAGTTGCGCACACCGAGTGCTTTGATGTCGTCATCCACTTGTTTGCGCCACCTGTTACGGGTTCTTCCTCTGCTGCGTACCCCATAGGGGTTGGATTCGAGAATCGTCGTGCAGGTGCGTTGCTGTCCATACGCTCCACGTGACCCAGCCATCTCAGCCGCTGTATTTTCAGCTTTTTGACCAGGTCAACGTCGCTGTATAGCCCATATAGCTCGTCGTTAAATCTTCTTCTCCATACTCCTTCGACACACACCGGACCGAAAATCACACGAAGAATCTTCCTCTCAAAGCACCCTAGCAGATTTTTATCCGAATCTTTCAGTGTCCATGCTTCTGACCCATAAAGCAGGACCGGGATGATTAGGGTCTTGTATAAAGTCTCCTTGGTTCTCTGACAGAGGGCGTTACTACTTAAATGCCTTTTTAGACCGAAGAAACAGTAGTTGGCAAGAGTTCGCTTGATCTCTGCACTGATGTCATTCTGCGATGTAATAGCGGAGCCCAGGTAGACAAAGTCCTTGACAACTTCGAAGTTATATCTGTCCATCGTGATATTTTGCCCGAGTCGACAATGTTGAGATTCCTCTCTCGATGACAGCATATACTTCGTCTTGTCCTCATTAACCGCCAATCCCATTCTAGCCGCCTCCGATTCAATGCTCGCAAATGCTCCTGCCACAGCTCGCTTCGTTCTGCCGACAATGTCTATGTCATCCACATACGCAAGCAATTGAACGAACTTTTAATAGATTGTACCGCTGGTGTTGACATGACCGTTGCGCACAATGGCTTCAAGAACGATGTTGAATAGGTTGCATGATAACGCGTAGCCTTGCCTCAATCCTTTCTCAACATCAAAGGAATCGGTGGTGTTCTTACCAATTTTGACGGAGCAGCGAGATTTCTCCATCGTCATCCTGCACAAGCGGGCGAGTTAGGCAGGGATGCCGAGATATGACATGGCTCTGTATAATTCGTCCCTTTTCACGCTATCATTCGCGACTTTAAAATCGATAAAGAGGTGATGTGTATCGATCTGGAATTCCCGGGATTTTTCTAAAATCTGTCGGAGTGTAAACATTTGATCGACGGTTGATCGTCCCTTTTCACGCTATCATTCGCGACTTTAAAATCGATAAAGAGTTGGTGTGTACCGATCTGGAATTCCCGGGATTTTTCAAAAATCTGTCGGAGTGTAAACATTTGATCGACGGTTGACTTGCCTGGCCTAAAACCGCACTGATAGGGGCCGATCAGATCGTTGAAAAAATGTTTTAGGCGGTCACACAGGATTTTATAAGCGACGTTTAGGAGACTAATTCCTCTGTAGTTGGTGCATTTCAGAACATCTCCCTTTTTATGGATGGGGCACACTATACCGAGGTTCCATTCATCGGGCATACTTTCATCCGACCAAATTTTGCAGATGAGCTGGTGTATGCTTCTTACCAATGCATCTCCCGCTGATTTAAATAGTTCGGCTTGTAAGCCATCCGCACCAGCAGCCTTGTACGACTTAAGTTTGGATATCGCCAGCCGCACTTCGGTTAGGTCGGGTGGACGGAACTCTTGGCCATCATCGTCCAAGTTCTGCCTACTATCGGAATCTTGGCTGTCTTCGCCATAAGCAGTCTAGAGAAGTGTTCTTTCCAGATCCTCAGAACTGACTGTGTGTCTACTACCATATTCCCTTTCTCATCTCGGCAGGCTTCCGTTCTAGCTTTGTATCTTGGGTACATCGTTTCACACGATTTCAGTCTCCGTATATGCCCTCTCCATCCCATCGCATTTCCAGGTTCTCCATTAACTGTTCCGCTGCACGTGATCTGTATAAGGACGGGACGTTCCACGTGCATATCTGAAATTCATTGTCCTTGTTTCGTTTGCTGGTCTATAAAGTCGATCAATGTAAATCCGGACCAAACGCTGGTACAGAACTGAATGCACCCATTTGCGTCGTTCAGCTAAAGAAAAAAAAATACGAATAAGGTAAGCAGACAGAGACGTCAAAAACGTCAAAATAAACAATTTTTTACAGTGGTAGGCAATATTTTCTAATTATTGTTAAAGATTTCCAAAGAAAATTTAAAGTTATTTTCTTTTCAAAAGCTATCTATCGGATATCTGGGGGATAGCCATTGTTGATGCAATAAAAAAAGTAAGTATTTTGATTGTTTTGTTATTGGTTCGGACAGCTATACGTCCAAACTGACAAGAAAACAAAAAAAAGACTTTTATATATTAGTAAAGATAAAAACTTTAAAATGCATAATTAAGCTATGTATTCAAGTCTTGTTCTAAATAACTAATAATATTCATTTGAAATTCTAGAACTTAATATTTTAAAAAATTAAAAACATTGCAATTTGTTCAAGAAAATATGCTGCTGCTACAAAGTGGTAGCACTGGTACCTACCCCATCTGCATTGTAGAAGGAAATTGAAAAAAAAAAAGTTTCAAGATTTTGTATTCTTCAAATTGTTATAGCTACCTACACCTATATTTTTATTTTTCCCCTACAGTTGGACCAAAAATCATCGCGATGGCGTAGAGATTGGCACACTTCCGGTATGGCTGCAGGTCAAATGAAAACCAACATAGAAATAATGGATCTCTCACTCTCTTTTTTTTTTTGTGCAAAACAAAAGTATGAAGAAAAAGAAAAAAAAAAACAACAACCAACCAACCGAATACCAACACCAACGGCAATGGCAAGCAAATTCCAATGAAATTTTAATTACAAGTTGGCCCTTTGATTTGGAAAAGTATGGCAATTAAGATGCTCCAAATGCGATATTCGTTCGTTATGTTTTCCGTTTGGCTTTTTATTTTTTTGTTTGTTTTATTTATTATTTTTTCCATTTTTCCATTAGGTTGGAGATTTTCTTTTATTATTTTATTTTTTCCCAAATGGACTTTATTGATTTTAATAATAATATTTTTTCGGTATCGAAAGTTTTGCACCAGGATATAGCAATTACAATGGGCTTAAAAAAAGCCCTAAAAGTTTTTAATTAATAAAAAATTGGATTGTTAGAGTGTGAAAATAGGTACATATATAAAGTTTAATGTTTTCTAACAGTAAAAAATTGGAGAGTAAGAGTGTGAAAATAGGTACTTATATAAAGTTAAATGTTTTCTAACAAATATAAACACTTAAGGCAAGAAAAACGCTGCTATTATTGTTGGCCCTGAAGGTGGTTTTTCATCTTTCGAACTTGATTCTGCCAATAAATTTTGTCAGAAACTGAATCTAGGAAAAAGAATATTGAGAGTTGATACTGCTGTAGTTGCTGCGAAACAATAAAATACAATTTATAATGAATGGAGAAATTATTTTAAATTATATAAAAGAGAGACAAAGAAAATTAAAAATAAAACTTTTTATTTTAATAAAGTGTTTTAGGTATTACTAAAAGACCCGACAGAAAATTTTGGGAGTGGTTGTATAACTGAAATCTGAGTATGGGGTTTAAAGAGGCGTCTTTTGTGACACCGAAATCAGAAGTCTGGCAGGTGTGTTTATCAGCTTTTGGCAGGGGCGCAGCGGCAGGGTGTTGAAAATAGAGATTTTATAAATTTCTTATCAGGGGTAATAGCACTTCAATATTGTTTTTTTTTTAATACATCACGATGATTTGTGATATTCCCCTAGCCCAAACATCAAAATCTTGATGATCCGACTAATAGAACTCAAGATATACTATAAGGATTTTAAGTGAACCTTAACTGTCTATTTTTGGAGACTTTGTTTTGTTGATTTTTTGAGTTTTATAAATCTCCAAGCCAAAACAGCTATCTATTAGTCGGATAACCAAGATTAACAGCCTTATTCTGGCAACCTTATTGATGCCTCACAAGTCACAATAACCTCATAACTCGTGGTGAACTCGCCTCATAAAAACCTTAAAATTACGATCTGCTCCTTGGCAGATCACAACTCACGTTGTTCTTGTGAGGTTTATTATGAGGGCTTTCACAGAATCCGAAATTGTGACCGCCTTATACTAAAACAAACTCAAAAAAAAATTGTGACCTGTGAGCCTCACAACGGCTGTAAATTGTTTGGACCTAGGGAAAATGACAGAGTATCATAATGTATTTTTCTTTTTTAAATAATTGAAGTGTTAATACACCTGATAAAAAATTTGTAAAATCTCTATTTTCAACTCCATGCCCTCGCCAAAGGCTGAGAAAAAAACGTGCCAGGCTTTTGTCTACGATACCACAAAATATGCCCCTTTAATTTAGTTATACCTACATCCATTCCCAAAATTTGGTGTCGGCTCTTAGACTATATTGAGAATGATTTTGATAAGAAAATTTCAAATGTTCATCAAAACGATTCCAACTAGGGATGGGATATAAGAAACCAATTCCAATGAAATATCTTTTTTGTGTGTATTATGCACGCATCAAAAACATAAACCTTGAAAATAAACAACTTTTTTTGTAACATTTCAATGTCTGATTTTAAAATTACAATAATCTGACTGAGTTTGCAAGGGAATAAAACTCAAAGAAAATTCTAATCATGTTCATCAAGATTATGCAGTACAGATGATGTTGATGAATAAACAAAAAAAAAAACTGTTTATTGCAATCAGCACTACTATATTTGCCATGTTATATGAACTTTGAAACAGAAAATAATGTAGACAGACTGGAGTAATTGCAGAGACACACACAAGAAGCAATATTCATTGCTTACTTCTTGTTGTTGTTAGGGAAACTTTAAATTGAAATCGATTGTGTTTTATACACTGACTCAGGTTCGGAAGAGTCTTTGACATTATTACAGCAAAGCATTGAGGCGCGTCTGAAGGTTAAGAAACGATTACGAAATTGATTTTTACATATTGTTATTTATTAGATGTAGCACATAATATTATTATAGTATTTGTTCTTAGGAATCAATGTAGGATTATTCAATATAAAATTATAAAAAAATGGACACGACTGGATCGCACAAAATTTGCTCTCGTAGCTTACTTCTTCGAGAATTAGCTCCAGTTGCAAATTTAGAGTAATTTTAGAGCTCTCTTACAGGGAATTCTTTGGCAATTAGAGAGAATTTCTGTTCGTAATCAGCTCATTATCAGGGACTTAGTAGATTTTAAGCTATTTAATTATGCATATTATATCTACTAAGGAGCACCTTTGACAGCTTTTTGTTGGTATAAGTGTGCGAATAGAATCGAAGAATAGTAATATAATAGTTGCACAACATTAGTGGTGGATTATTTTATTTGAAGTAGTGGTGGATTATTTTATTTGAACAAAAACATCTTAAGAACTAATGTCAATTATTAATAAAATACCTATTTTGTTTAAAAAATATAAAATGTGTAGTGTTTTTTAATCGAAATCGGAGACCTTTTCCCTTTCAAAATTGATTGGTTAATCATTTTTCTTTTCATCACCATATTTTTATAAGGAAAGTTATTTATTTATTTTCGACTAATGATAATTTTTTTTTTGTTTTTTTATTGAATATTTTGTTTATTTTATATAAGTTTGTAGCGGTGCAGGGAAAAAATTCCACGGGAATCTGCTCCAGATGAGCATTTATTTCACTCTTCGTGGGAATCTTTTTCATTTTCCAAAGTGGAGTTGATTCCCACTGAGAGAGAATTTATTACAGTTTTTCCTGAGAATGAATTTCACTTTGAATTGTGGTTTCTGCCCACTTAGTGTGAGAAATAATTACACTTCTTTTCCTATTGTGTAATATCTTTAAATCAGTTATATTAAATCAGTCGCCAGGCAGGCGTTTATGTTGTCAGTTGATGTACTTTAAGCTTATGTGTAATAAAAAGTAACTTAGGTGGCCTGCTTCGCGGGTTCAACGATTTTAACTCCCCTTTCGGGTCCACGGTCCCGCTCACGCGACTTCGTCGCTCCGCTTAGGGTAAGTTCAGTCGTCTGGCAGGCGCCTATGTTGTCAGTTGGTGTGCTTTCAACTTTCAACTGAAGCACACCAAATGACAATATTGGCGCCTGCCTGGCGACTGAGCATACCCTAAGCGGAGTGACGGAGTCGCGTGAGCGGGACAGAGGACCCGAAAAGGGAGTTAAAATCCTTGAACCCGCGAAGTGGGCCACCCGAGGTACTATTTATGACACATAAACTTAAAGTACACCAACTGACAACATAAGCGCCTGCCTGGAACTGCAAAGGAGTATTATGCAAAAAATATTAAAAATTCGCGCGGTTTTAGGTGAGAAACAATTCCACAAAATTTAAGCTGAAATATATTCTCGCCCTCGCTGTGGGAATCAATTCCACTTTGGAAAGTGGAGCAGATTCCCATTTAAAGTGAAATAAATTCCCATGTGGAGCAGATTCCCGTGGAATAATATCCCTGCACCGTTTGTAACACCCTACAAAATCAGTGGTGGCTTTACAATAGCTCTGTAAATGCTTTTTTAGACACTTTACAATGCGTATGCGTAATATTTTTATTATGAACCATTTGTGTGAAAGTATTAGTATTCAGCTCTATAAGCATTTTTTGTGTGGTTCAATTAGAGCTATGTTTCGACGTTTTGGTAGGCGCATTCGTTAATATTTTGTCCATGTGTTGTTGAAAGCTCTATAATAACTCGTTAAGCGCTGATTTTTAGACAATGCTCTAATTTGAATGTTATAAACTCCATTAAGGAGCTGAAACCATTCCAGAACTTCTGTTATTATGCACAATTTTTAAATAAATAAAAAGAGATCTTTTATAAACTCTTACAGAGCTATAGTCTTGGATTACACTAAGTAAGTAAGTAAGTAAGTAATAAATTCATTTTTTTTTAAATAATTTCAACATACATAGTTTACATAAGTTATGAATTTTAACGCTTTGGCTTAGCCGTCAGCTCAGTTGGCAATAAAGTTTGTTTATATAAACGAAACATTTAAATAAACTCAGTTATTAATAGATTTCTATATTTATGAATAGATTTTAGGAAGCAACATAGAAATATCTAGTTTGATCTGTTTAAGATTTCAATGGTTTCTAGCATTGTAAACTTCTCTTCTCCTTGATATGCAAGCCTCTGGTGTTTAAAAATTGGACAAATGCTGATAAAATGAAAGTTGTCTTCTTTGGCATTCAACACAGCGTGCAAAATTGATTAAAGTTGCCGCTGTATGGTCTTCCATTTAAGAAGAGTAGCTGCCACCTTGATTTAAATAAAAGCGATATTTCCTTATAGCTGAAGTCATTTTGAAAGTAGTTGTTATTAAAAAGGTTATAGCTTAGCTGCGAATAAATAATTCTGCTTTCGGATTGACGTGCTTCCGCAATTAAGGCACTTCGAGTATTATCGTCATTAATTTGTGTAATGGTGTAAAGCTGTTCTTTTAATAGCATTAGATTATTAAAATTCCACTGCAAATCGATCCCACAAGAAGAAGCCATATTCTGCCATTTTATTATCCACCAGTCCTTGTTTCTTTCTTCATACATAAGCAATTTTTTCGTGAGACGAGTATCTGTGTGGGAAGTTATTTTTAAAATATAGTCTGCTTGAAGTTTCAGAGTCTAAGTAAAAATCTTATGCAGCCCAGTTTCCAAATACACTGCATAATTCGGAGTATTTCTCGGCAGATTAAAATTTTTTTTCAGGAAATTTTTATGAAATTTTTCAACCTCTTCGAACTCCTCTATTCACCAAACTTGAGCAGCATAACAGAGTATTGATTTCACAACACTATTAAAAATTTTGTATTTACCGGAAAGTATAACATTTTCGTTCGTAAAAATTTTTCGCCATGTTATGTTAACCAAGCTTTGTGATGAATTTGCTTTTTCTTGAAGGTGCTTCCTGAAATCCAGAATAGAATTTATTTTCACTCCCAAATACTTGTATGCATAAGCAACTTCAATTTTGCTGCCATTTAAGAACCCATTATATTTTGTTACACTTCTTGAGTTCTGTGTGAAGATAATAATTTTCGATTATTACACTTTATTAGATTACACTATATTAGAGTTGTAGCAGAGCAGTTTTCCTTCAACTAGCTCCAAAAATGTTACTTGGGTTGTATGACAGGTACCGTTATTTTTTGGGCTAAAAAAAAAAAAATTTTAATTTACCCTCTAGGGAATCACCGAAGAACCTTAAGTCTAAATTTTGAAGGAAATCACTTCAGTAGTTTAGGCTGTAGGTTAAGGTACAGACAGACAGGCTGACAGATAGACAGACAGACAGAATTTCCGAACCAACTTTTTTCGCATTTTCTGCCATCGTAATGTTAGGGAAAATTATTACCTCGGGTTCGATTTTTTTTTTCGAATCCAAAACTTGCCCTTTACAACAATACAACTGCATACATGTCGTAAGTAAACATACAATTTATTTCCAGGCAACAGGATCTCAATTTATGGTGATTTTTTCTATGACATCTTTTTGTCATTTATTGACTTTTAAACGTTCATATTTTGAGCTCTAGATTTTTCTGATTTTTTTTTATAAGTGAACAACTTTGTTATAATCTTTTGATACCATAAAAAATCCGTTTAGAAAATTTAACATCGGAATTCATCCTTGTTTATCATTATCGACCCTATTCAAAATGCAAATTTCAAAAAGTTGCGTTATTTAATTTCCTCTTGTATGGTATTATTTATAATATCTTTGAGACTTACCATTGTAGCGACCAGATTCTTTACCAGATTAAAAGAATGCACTACAATAACTAAAAGAAGAACACACACAACATCATGAAACATCAATTCGACAAACACACCTAATGCCATTCTAGCTGTCATCAGTCATCACGAGATGGCAATCTTTCCTTTTTCTTTTCTGACGTTGCAGCGGAAGGTTGCAGTGGGTGTTCGTCAATCAAAATTTATAATTTAATCAATTTATTTAGAATTATAGTTAGTTAAGTTTTTTTATTAAATAAAACGCATAAGAAAGAAAGTATTCTCTCTCGTTTCAATACAGCGTTTTACACCATATTAGCTGGGTCAGAAAATTGAAAATAGCCAAAAATTGAACTTTAAAGCTTGGCAGTCCTTTTTCTAGCCAACCGATGATACGCCAATTGATTGCTTAGACACTACCTAATGAGGGAATTTTTTTCAAGATATTAAAAAATATTTGAAAAGTTTAGCCAAAGCTTTAGTAGATTGCAATTGCAATCATTTATTCCTCGTGTGTCCATATGATTGAAATTGCTTAACCATTGCTATATATGGTGTTGTCTATGTCCAACTTCTTTTGCTTTTAGCAGAAAAAATCAACTTCAACAAAAAGGTCAATCGTCATTCCTATAATATTATACTCTACTTTGTTTGTTCTCCTTTGTTCGTGATTCTGAAGCACTTATGAAGTCTTAGATAATATTTTGTATTGTTATAATAAGAACATATAAATAGTTTTGATGCTGCAATGGTTCATATCTTACGCATCAAATCACATAGAATGTTTTTCATAAATTTAAATTGATTTCCATGGATGATTCTAAAAGAGCTCGAAATAAGAAAGAACAAAGCAATGTACTCGCACAAAATAAAAAGAGTAGATACTTAACTAATAGAGGAATTTTTCAAAGGCAGTTCTTTGAAAGAATAAAAATAAACGATTGTGAAATAATTTTTGTACTTATGACGAATAACGGAGCAAACATAAGTTTAGGTTTATGACTATCTAGTCAAATAACCTTGTTTATAACTACTGCTTAGTTTTAACAACATAATAAGGATCCTTCTCAAAAATCATCAATACAACTGAAAGATTCAAGTTTTTCTTGAGAAATATAATGATATATGAATCATATGAAAATAATATCAAAGGTGGCGCATTCTGTCACTCCGATTTTCCAAGACTTTGTTAATGGTTTCGGGCTGTAGCTCACGGATTGCTTGGATGATATTGGCCTTTAGTTCTTGAATCGTTTCCAGATTGTTGGCATTGCATCGGTACTGCACGGTTCCCCACAAATTTTGGAATTTGGTGCGCAAAAGATCGATTGTGGAATGGGCTGTGAAGTATGGTGCGCGATCCTACCAGGAACTAGAGGTGTCGTCCAAATCCATGTCTTCAATTTCAGTAAAAAAAAAAGTGGGTTAAAATGGCTCTGTAACGCCCACCATTGACCGAAACGTTGTTCCACTCCACAATCTGCACCAAGCTGTCACTCAGTGGATGCATCAAGTGCGGGTTTCCTGATCCTCTGATGCGCCAATTTTGTTAACATTGCAAGCGGGGCTGGGTGTTTCATTTCGACCAGAACTTCTTTTAAAAATGAGTCTGGGGTCGACCCACACTAGTAACTTCTCATTGGGGCACTTGCAAACCATATACAATATACATATGTACATATTTACCTTAGTGGTGGGTGGTAGAGTATATATTACATAATTATATATTTTATAGTGTAATAACTTTGGGTTTTTGGATAATCAGTACGTAGGTAGGTATAGATATAGAGATACGGGGCATTAGTGATATTACCTATATTTTGTGCTTTTTTTCCTAATTCTTCTCGGTATGGAGGTATTAATTATTTAACACAATTATTTAAAAACAGACTATTGGCTAAAAAAAAATACCAAAAATCAGGGAAGTGTCCAAAAAAAAAAATGGTTTCAAAGAATAGAAAAAGGCAAATTAAGTGTTATATGCAAAATTTCGATTTTGAAGCGATTTTGAGTGTAAGAATTTTTCGAATTAAAACATTTTTGAAAAGTTTTTTCTTACAACATTTTGATTTTTAGCTTTTAAAAGGGTGGTTTTAAAAACCTCAAAATTACACAACATTTAGATGGTATAGGTATAGGTAGATGGTATAGGTATACATTTTTGGTAAGAATTTGAAATCGATATCATTGTTTTTTTTTTTTTTAATACTTGAGTTAAAAAACATTTGTTAACATTTTTTAATTGTTTTCTTTTTCAGTTTTTTTGCTCTAAGAAAAACTGTTTATTGATTTTTACGATTTACCAGTTGCTGAGCCAGTGTTGCCGTTTTGACCTGTTTCATGTCAAATTTGACAAGATTTCATCGCTGTTGATATGAAATGAAATACAAATCTTGTCAAAAGTGTTTTGACTTTATTCAATAATTCAATATGCAACTTAAATTTTTGTTAAAATATTTTAAAATACATTTCAACTTCAGTGTAGGCCGAGTGTAATGTGTTATACCAACTATGTAAGGAAATAAATTACGCTAATATAAGTTTTCTTAAACCTATATTACAAGATCTTCAAAGAGTAAACAAAACATTTGAAAGTGAGAAAATTGATTTTGTAAAAGTGTTGGGGGATTTGGAGTTTATTATATTAATTTTTATAAAAAAAAAACTTGTAAAACCTGAATCAGATAAAGATTTTGATGCTGATTCGAATGTTAAAGACTGAGTTTTACAAACTAATCCTTATTTGGGAGCAGACTGTGAGGAAAAACTTAACGAATTGAAAATCAAATCGGAAGTGAGCGACGAAGAAATTCATATTTTTAGAAAAAACTGCAAAAGTTTTATTATTAAACTAATAAAAGAATTACAGCAGAGCGTGCCAAAAAATCAAAAAATTCTCAAACAGATCAGCATGCTTTCTGTCGAGTCGACACATGCCTTTCACAAATCAAAAGCACATTGCTTCCAGTGTTCCAGTTCTGGAAGAGATGAAGGTTAAGCCTGGTTCAAAAGAAAAGATTATAAGCCAGTGGAGCAATCTTTGTTTCATAAAATGGAAGAACATAAAAGAGACAGTACCTTTCTGGTGCGAAGTTTATTCGTATAAGGATGCCAGTGGAGAAAATCCATTTAAATTTCCAATGAAGAAGTAGAAGGAATTTTTAGTCAATTAAATTTGATCAAAGCGAAACAAAGAAACAGAATGCAGCTGTTGTTAACTAACTCTCTTTTGACGATAAGAAATCATTTGCGCAATAAAAACTGTTGCAATAATTTTGGAATTTCTGCAGAAGTAAAAAAAAAAGTTGCACATAATATATTATGTGCAATATACAAAAATATAGATATAACCAATGACATTGAATGTGATAGCGCAGATTTTGAAGATCTTTAACTTTATGTACCTTAAGTACCTATGTACATATTTTTATATAATAATAATTTATGAAATATTATTTATTTTGATTAACTCGTTGAATAGAAGTTGAAATACTTGATGTTTTGTTTATAATTAATAAAATGTATTTATGTTATCATTAATATTTGGTATTTTGATATTTGACTTTTTTTGACAAGAAACAAAATTTTAAAATATTTGACTTTTTATTTGACTTGACTTGGAAGAGACAAGTAAAGTCAACAAGTCAGATTTGACTTTATTTGGAATATCGACTTGGCAACACTTTTGATGACTTATATGACTGATTATATGTAAAAAAAAAAAAAAGACTGGCTTCGAAATCATTTTTTGTTCTTGAAATATTTGAGACGAAAATTATTTTCCACTGTCTTTCTTAGTTTAAAAAAAAAAAGAGTCTGTTGAATTTTTTTTTAATGTTTACCAATTTTGTATTGTGTAATTATGTGTAAAAAAAATTAGTTTGAAGTGAATATTTCGTTCTCGAGATATTCCAGATAAATGACATTTTACAGCTCCTTTTTAAATTGCTGTAGTAAAAAAACGGTTTATTGAATTTGTTAGAAAACCTTTTCAGTACGTTATGACAATAACAATAAAATAAAATATATCCGAGGTCGATATTTTTATGCGTTCTCGAGATATGGTGGACGAAAAATATAGCCCGAACGTACGTACACATACAGACATCTTGCTTAAAACGACGGATTCCGCTTCTAGAGATCTCAAAACGTGAAGATATGTCAACATTTTCAATTCGACAAATCGCACCAATTACAATAACTTCCAATGGGAAGTTTTGATTGTGCTACACAGCAGTAAAATTTAATAAAAAGATTGTTTTGGGCTTAAAGCTCGAAAGGCTATGAATAAAAAATGGTGTGTGTTTATCGAAAATTCTTATTTTATGTGTGAAGTAAAACACTTATAACAGGTAGTCAAAAGAGTCCTCTTTGGTTTAGAATTTCACTGGTATTGATATTAATGATGCTAGCTACTGCCTTACTTCTGAGGACTCGTAGAGCAAATGGTCAAATGGTCTTAATCAAATGGTGTTTTGGCCAGGAAAAAAATATAGAAGTTTTTTCTCACTTGCCTTTTATGTTTAAGGGGTCGCTGAATCCGAATTTCAACTATGCTACTTACTACGGATATGGCTTCACATCAAAAATCGCAAAAAAAACCCAAATGTTTTGACCTCTTTTCAGTTTTTTGCCAAAAAGTCAACAAAATATATACTTTTTCGATAGAACTACCTTAACACTTTATAGAACATAAAATTTCCTACAAAAATGGTTCAATTTTTTTTGGTAGAATTAACGGTTTGACCACTAGAGTACGGTGAAAAAAGACCAACATTTTTTACTTTTTGTAAAACACAGTTCTCTCGTTAGAATTTTGCTTGTAACTCAAAAACCATCCCTGTTATTATAAAAAAAACTAAGCTTCTGCTTAAACAACATTAAATTCTCTACAAGTTTGTCACCGTCAAACTACGGCTACCCTTAAAATGTTTTTAACACAGCACGAGCGATTAGGTAAGTAGAAGAGGATTAAGAAGGAGATACGAAAGCACATTGGTTTTGAATGTTTTCACATCATGGGAGGGGAAAGTCGCGTCGGGTAAAGCATTCCACATTCTTGTGGTGCGACTCAAGACAGAATCTCTTTACATTACAGTACGTCCGAAGTTGGGCTCAAGGGTGAACTGATGGGCATTCCGAGAAGCGCGAGTGTTACGGTTGAATTTTTTAAGGGGAGGAATGCAACTGGCTATTTCACTACAACACTGATTATAATAATAGCGATAAAAAAGAGAAAGACACAAAACATTACGGCGGTGTTCGAGAGATGTAATTGTTTCCGTTATAGATTTTTCGCTTATCAATTTTAAAGCTCTCTTTTGAATTCGAAGAAAACCTAAACTATTAGCAGCGTTTTTGGCGACATCAAATATGTGGTCATTCCACAAAAGGTGATCTGTGACACACATACCGAAACTGAGAGCTGTTCGGTTTCCTCGATGCAAGTGCCGTCCATGGATAGCGGCATTGGGGTGGGTTTCGCTTTAACGACAGAAGACAGCATTGAGTTTTAGAAGCATTGAATTCTACGCGGTTTTTGATTCCCCATTGGACAATGCTGTCAAGATCAGAATTTAATGAGCTAATCATACGCTGTCGTTGAAGTTTCACATCCGCAGGATATGTATGAGAATCTGTAAACGAATATGAGAAGCTGAGGGTACTATCGTAAGCGAAACAGTTTAATGGATTAGAAGTTTCAGACAGAAGAAGAAGGAAGAAGAAGAAGAAGAAGAATTTATAGAAATAAGGAAGAGAGTCGGAGACAAAACGGAGCCCTGGGGCACACCAGCATTTATTTTGTGTGTTTCAGACTTGAAACCGTCCAATACAACTTGTATTGAACGGTCTGAAAGGTAATTTCTAATCCAACGAAGAAGAGATTCATCGAAACCAAATGCGCGCATATTCGATAAGAGAGCTTGGTGCCAAACTCTATCAAACGCTTTTGAAATATCAAGTGCAATAATCTTACTTTCTCCAAAACGATGTAAAGATTTGTTCCACTGTTCGGTGAGATATACCATCAAATCACCAGTGGACCTATTTCTACGAAAGCCGTACTGCTGGTAATTAAGAAGCTTTAGTTCCTCCAGATATTTCTTAAGCTGGACATTAATCAGCGTTTCCATGACCTTGGAAAGAAGGGACGTAAGTGCAATTATTGGTCTATAGTTAGAGGGTGAAGAAGAAAGCCTTTTTTAGGGACAGGCTGGACAAAACCTCTTTTCCATCCACTCGCAAAGAGACCAGTAGAGAAGACAGATGGAAAAGCTTACGTAGTGGTTTTGCCAACGTTGAAGAACACCTCTTCAGAACAATGGGAGGGATACTATCCGGGCCAGCGGATTTGTGTACATCGAGATGTTTTAGAACTCTAGCAACTGCACGAGTGCAAATGAAGATTTGTCCCATAAAATCATTTACGCTCTCAAGTACAGGAGGAGTCATAACACTTTCTGGCAGCGTCAAATTAACAGCAAACTGTGCTGTAAGCAAATTGGCTTTATCTTCCGAGCTGACAAATAGAGTATCATTGAAAACGAGCGTTGGAACCGAGGACGAGGTGGTGTTTCGTATGTTTTTTATAAATGACCAAACATTTTTACTACCTTTGGGACATTGCAATATTTTTTGCCGTAATTTTTGATCGTATAAAAATTTGGTTCTTCGAATCTGAACATTACAGGTCTTTTTAGCTTTTTGAAACTTTTTCCCGTTTTCCTCAGTAGAGTAGGTTTTATAACATCGGAAGCTTACTTGTCTAACCCTAATAACCTCTTAACAGCTCGAATCAAACCATGAGTTTTCTTTGCGTTTGATAGATTTCACCCTATTCGGGATACAATTTCTAATTCCACAAGGAATCAAGTTTGTAAAAATATCTGCACTGGCGTCAACATCACTATCGAGGAAGCATAGTGACCAGTTAAACTTCTTGAAGAAATTATTGAGACCGTCCCAGTTGGCTTTCTCGTATTGCCAAACGGTTCTCTTTAGAATTTTTTCTTTAACTGTGATTTGGTGGCACGAGAAATTCGCAGATATGACACAATGGTCTGATGAGCCTAGAGGATATAATACACTAATAGTGTATTTATTAGGGTCAGAGGTAAGGAACAAGTTTAGAGTGTTGGCGATCTGACCTGCAACGTCAGGAATCCGAGTAGGCTCGTCAACAAGCTGAGTCAGGTGGTTTAACTCAGCAAAACCTTCGACATACCTTCCTTCGGGTATTGTCTGCCAGAATAGCGTAGCCACGAAAATTGCGTACATTGAAATCGCCCGTCACAACGATTTCACTTACAGTTGCTTTTTTGGTTGAATAAAAGATTTATTTCATTCTTCCCTACCCAATACTCTAGGGTCAGGAGAGCTTGCGGGGCGTTTAACTGTTCAAATTTGTTCCTATCCAAAGATCTCGTAAATTTTTAACCTCTCGACTAGTGGGCTGAAGGGAAGCACAATCAAGTTAAAAATAAGATGAAGCTAGTTGAAACAATGGAATGCCCTCCAATAGTTCTCATAAATCATTTCGCATCAACTCCAGATAGTTTGTAGAATTCAACTTAAGTTGAAGTTTTAGTATAGCATGTATTCAAACCGAGGAATATCAAAGTGCACCTGTTATAACTGCTTTAGTAAAAAACATAATTATTATTAAAAAATTATCTAAACCACACAAATTATTTTTGTTTTTAATTTTTAAATTTCAATGTTTTCGTAAAATATTTCAAAAAGTATAATTTCTTTTTTTTTTTCTTAAATGTCAAATAGGATCCAATTGAATTGGTTAACCTACCAGAGAAAGTGTTTGAGTTTTATAACAAAAAAAATTCAAACCTCAAAGCTTCCGATTGGACTTACCTGAAAATAAAAAAAGAGAAAAGAAAAAACATTTTATTATTTTATTACAAGCAAAATCAAAGTTATATTAAATTTTATTTAATTTGTATATACCTAGTCAAAGTAAATAATAAATACAGGATGTCCCTTTATTCGTCACTACTATTTTAGGACATAGTTCTGGGGTATATTCTAAGAGCTTAAAGCAAAAAAAAAAAAAAACTTTTTTTTTAATTTTATCTGCTGCTGGTTTTCAAAATTATCATAAAATGTATGCGTTTTCCGCCAATCTTGTCATGGATTTTTATTCTTAGTATTGTTACATATTTTATTAACGCATTTTCTGGAGAAAATTCACCCCAAAGTCGAAAAATTACCATGGGCAGGAAAACTAAATAGGCCGTTACTGAAGAATGATTTTCTTCTTAGAATATACCCAAGAATCACGCCTTTAAATACTATTGACGAATTAAGGACAAACTGTTTACCTATCTTATTCGTTGGCAAAAGGTAGACCAAAATCCCCGTTCTCCTTTTAAACTTAAACTTGACTAACTTAGAATAACCGAAAGCCAATGAGAATATTTGGGAATATTCCAAAATAAGGCAATTCGCTCCAAAACCCCAAGACTTAATTTCTGTTAAAATCAAGTTAAAATATTTATTGATACAAACAAAGATTAAAATCGTAAATTTCATACATTTATATGTAAGTAGGGGAAGGTGGTCTAAAATGGCCCCCCCCCCTAAGGAAAATGTCCCATATCTCGGAACAAATTGACATTCAAATTGAAATGTTATATTCTTTGCAAGGTTTAATCAATAACGCTTACATTTTTCTGCCTTACGAGTATACAAAGTACTTAGTTTTCAAAATGCCTCCAAATTTCAAAGATCAAAATTGATCGGGTAAAATGGCATACTAGTATATAATCTTACCCATGCAAGTAAACCAACCAGGCAAGTTAACCAAAAACCATTTTCAATTTAATTTAAACATTATTTAAAACAAATCAAAGTTCAAAGTAAAATAAACATAAATAATACTCAACAAAAAAATAAAATCAACAATTCATTTAAAACATCTTCAACTTATATACATAAGTAAAATAAACATACAAAAATCTTAAACACCGAACATTGAACGTTTTGGATGTATTAATGGCTTTTGATAATACGTCCTCAGTCCAGGACTGCCTCTCTATAGATCCTTCATATGTTCCAACCATTTTCACTATAAGGAAAATGAAAATGAAAGGGTAAATATAAAATGGCACACTATGTCATTTTAGGCGAGAGCTTATTAGGCCATTTTGCCCGTATAGGATTTTTTTATTTAAGTTTTAATTCCGAACAGACAGAAATAGTTATAGGCCAACGAATTTCTGTAAATTGAAAAGAAATACTTAATACTTACATGCATTAACTGCTTTCTCCAAAATTCACTTTTTTGTATACAGGCTTTTGTCAACAAATTTTTCTTAAAATTTTATTGTTTCTACTTTTGGAGATGGCTAGAGACATTTTGGTCTGTCAAATTTCAAATAATATCTTGAAGTTGCTAACATTTCGTATATGTCGGTGCTGCCAGATAAACTAAAGAATTGTGTTCACAAAACCTTCTAATTCTGTTCGATTCTACGATTTCCAGCAAGGGGGCCAATTTACTCTGGTGGGCGAACCAATTTTTACTTTTTTAAGTTTATTTTTTTCTTTCGTATATGTATTAATTACTACACCATTGCATTTATGAGAAAGATTATTTAGTTCTCAATGAAAAAAATCAAAAATACATGATTGGTGAGAGACAGTTAACGGTTTTTTTCTCTTTTTCTTCTGGGTCATGTAAAAACAACAGAATTTTGTTGGTTCACATGATTAGACGCACAGGTGAATATAGTAAGTTAGTAATTGTCTGTTGCGCGGACTTGAACTAATTTTAAACCTTAAGCTGTGAGAAGTGTGTCTTTTATTTTTTTAATTACTATCTAACTTTATTCACTTGTGCGTCTAATCATGTGAACCAACAAAATTCTGCTGTTTTTACATGACCCAGAAGAAAAAGGAAAACAAAACGTTAATTGTCTCTCACCAAGCATGCATTTGTGATCTTTTTCATTGAGAACTAAATAATCGTTCTCATAAATGCAATGATGTAATAATTAATACATATACGAAAGAAAAAAAGAAACCTAAAAAAGAAAAAATTGGTGCGTCTAAGCAAGTGAACCGCACTGTATATTTTTGCCAAATCCCTTCGTAACTCATGGTATAAGCTCAATGGTTTTCTAAACTTAACCTCATCATTTATTTTGAGTCGCCCTTGGGAAAAACAATACCGAGAAGCCATTGAAAATTTGTAGTTTTTCACAAAAAATATTATATTATGCATTTGGGGTGGGAAATTTGGCGGCGGACCAAATACAAGTATTTTTCACCATGGGGTGAGTATAGGCAGGAGGGGCAATTTTATATAAAAATAAAATTATTGAATATAATTAGTATTTTCCGTGATGTTAGATTTTCCAAGAAAATTGTAGACGTAAAGTCATCTGGTTTTCGGTGTGTGATGAAGAATTAATAGAAGCACTTCCACATTTTTTAAAGAAAAAATAAGTTCGTATTTTTTTTTTTATTTTTTCAAGTTTGAGTTTGAAAATATTATTTTTCGAAAACTATTAAAAGAAATAATTTGATTCAAAACTCAATAAAATACAGATTTCTAGCTTTCAAAAAATGTATCATTTTTTATCATCAGTGTTTTTTTCATTCGCGTCCCTCATTCTTAATAGGTAGGTATATACATTTTTTTTTCGTTTTTCCCAAGGGCGACTCAAATTAAATGATGAGGATAAGTTCAGAAAACCATTAAGCATAAACTGGGAGTTTCGCACAGTGATTTGGCAAAAAATGTTGAAAATGATCCACTCTAATGTATATGAACGCACATCTATACCAATGTAGGATAGATAACTTTTAAAAAAAAACTTGGAATGCCAATCAAAAGTAATTTTTGTAAAAAAAATGACCAATTTGTTTCCGAAAAAAAATTAAGATCTCTTTTTAATTGTGGTGTACAGTGCTTTTTAGACTTTTAAGAATTGTTTGTACGAAAAAATGAAACCACTTTCGAAAAAAGCAAACTAACGATTGTAAAAAAATTATCGAAATGTAGCTTTCCTAGGAGCTGTCTTTATGAAAATAATATTTTCTTTTAGTGCCTGAACAAAATTGAATAGCAAGTACGTACCATTAGTTTTGGTTAAAGAACAACTCGGTAACACCTCAATGACAATTTTAAAAATATTTAGACAAAATTTACTAGACGTCGCACTTGAAAAAATTTCAATTTTTTTTTTCAAAAAACTCCCTGCTTACCTTTTGCATCAAATGTATAGGAAATAATATGCATGATTTAATAGACTGTAAGGAGAGTAGCATCATAAGTGCCACACGTTTTCTGTTTTAGGTATATGGATCTAGTAAAGATTATTTTAAGATTTTAAGTCCACGAAAAGGTTAGTCCATAAGTATTAGGTAGGTGTGTGTTATATGATGTTTTTTTTTATTTAATTTTTTGGTTTATTAAACTTGACTTTAAATTACAATTTTTATTAAGTTTTACAACTTTTCCGCGCGAAATCCCATAAATAGCTTATTATAATTTACAAAAAAAAAGTAATTTAAATGTATAAAATAGTCCTCAATTTATTTGAAAGCATTCTTATCTCTAGCGGAAATTAAATGGATTTCGAACAAAAAAAAAGTGACAAGGGACATTTTAAGTGAAATTGCTTTTCCTAACAAAACAGAAGCACCAAGAATGGTCCATTTAATTTCCTCTAAAATATAATTGAACAACTCGGAAGACAAAATGGAGTTAACAACCCGCAATAGCGCATAATATTTAGTGAAAATATAATTAAATTCCCAAAAGCAAAATATTCCGCATTGTCATTTTATCAAGTGGAGTAACTCTACTTATTTTTCGCATACACGATACACAAACACTATCAAATATAGGTGTTTATTATTAACACGGATATTCTTCTATGATGCTCTCTCTAAAACCGAAAATAAGAAAGGAAACGAATAAAACATAATTTACCCTTAAGGAATTGAAAGCTTCAAGTACACTTGACCAACTTCCTCCGCCTCATCCTGTCAACTCACAATGTCAAAGTCATTTTTGTCATTGCTAGCTAGCTATGAACAGAACAAAAAACCACCAAGCCCAAGGAGTTAAGTTTCTGCTGATGGGTATAGTTGTTTATTTATTTTTTGTTCCTTCAACATCCCTTGTATTGTTTGTAGTCCTTTTGAAATATTAAAACGACTACAACACTAGATAACAATATATATAGGTATATCTGGAGAAGGAAAAGTATGGGTGGTGGCTGAAGGAGCTTAAGCTTATCCTAAAGAAATATTATGTCTTAAACATTATGCCCTTGCCCCATCATATATAGTATATAAGAAGACATGTTTCGACAGCCTACTAGGTCCTTGAAAATCAACCAGCAAAAGTGGTTTGTATAGTTGGCGGTTAGCTTGACAGAGCCTATTTTGCGTAAAGGCCCCATCTCAACTACCAGTGCCGCATACTTGACTATAAAATAACTCTACTTCAAGGAACAACTTCCGGTCTAGGGGAGTGATGGTGGTATAAAGTAAGATTTCTTAGAAAAGCACACATAAGCGTTGTATATACCTACTTGTATTGGTGAGATGGAGACAATGCCTAGAAGTCTATTCCAAACTAAATGACTTTGAATACAATTTTCCAACATTAGCATATTTCTTTTTTTTTGTTTCGGATCTTAAAATGGCTAGAAAGACACAACATGGCGCTTTACTGCTGCCGTGATGCTATAATGTATAGAAATCAGTCTCTTTTAAATGGCTTCATGGTGTCGTATGGAATTGAATTTATTTTTTTGTCCTTCCATATTTTTTTTTAGGGATTTTTGTGTTGCTGAATCATAATTTAATCACAAAATTTCTTCACTAGTTTTATGCCTGCAAAACAAAGAATAATAATTGAATTATTAAATCCTCAGTGAGTCTTGCTGGCCGTGAATAATACATTTGATGATGCGGCTAGCTGCCAACGCCAGCGGTTGGCCCTCTGTTCCATAAGTAAGTATGACCAACTAAATAGAGATATTCTCATTTTAGCCTTGCTTTATTTTTTTGCCTGGGTGGCGAAATGGAGGCGGGCGGGGTAAATGTAACCACCAAGTTACTCGTGTCCTCCACTCTTGTGTCGCAAAATTTATTATGGTGTTTTAATGGCACTGCCAAAGTGATTTTTTTTTGCCTTAATAACTGTGGTAATTGTTGTGGGACAGAATCATACCATACTCTCTGTCAGCAACAGAAGGTATATGTCCCATTTGGCTGCCTTCAATATAACGAACCTTAATGAAACAGATTATTATGACCGGAGGGTGTGGTAGTGGTGTTTTTTTTTTGTGTGTGTTTTAATGCAAAACTGCATAATTTATTATGATATTCGTTATAAGGTACTCTTATATTTTCTTTAAAATAATTGTAATGATAAAGTTAGCAAGCCCTAAAACTAATGATTTTTTTTAATTGGACTAAAACCCTGATTAAATATTAGTCTAATCGCTAAATTCATGAAGGAATTCTAAATATTTAAAAGGTCATTTAGGCTTAAAATGGGGAATTTTGGTTTCACCAACTGCTTTTAAATTTAGGAGGCTTTTAAACACCCTCTTATACTAAAAGCTCATTTTTGTCTCATTAAATTTTAAAAGTGTCGTGAAAGTCATCACATCCCGTGAACATATTTTTATATACCATTTTCTTTTTTTGACATATTGCAAGTATACATTATGAATAGGTAATACACAGGTTTTGTTTTATACTTGGTGGATGGTGGCTTCGCTATTATTTACTAACCCCAGAAATTACCCCCAATACTACACCTTAGATTTCGTTATTTTTTCATTTCTTGACACTTTTTTATTTATGAATAAAGTTGTTTCGCTTTTTCTCGTATACTTCATATATGGCCGCGTCGTCAAAAATAAGGTTTTTTGTCTCTACTGTAAAATAAAAATCACTAATGTTGTTTTAACAATCACCGATTCATATGTAAAAGGAGCAGACCCTATGTTTTATATACAGGGATGTGAGCAAACTAAATTTTAACTAAATAAAATGTACCGAAAATTTCCCTTTTTTACATTGGTGAAACTCAAAAATTTTAGTGGTCTCTTATGTTTTAAAATGAGCTTAGCTGTGAACAAACTGGTCCTAAGAGGAAGTCATACATTTTGAAATCCACTGGCTTTCAATCAATTTTCTCTTTCTTCCAGATTCATATGAGTGAGTTTACGTTAATATTAACATTTTTAAAAGAAAAAAAAGCTAGTGAGTATATGAGTAATCTCCAATGGTGTCTAACATTTTACCTCGCTAGGGAGTAAATTGTTATTAAAGTCGGATACTTTTTTTTCTGGTAGCTTATCTTAATGAAGTTATTATTGACTTTCATTCCATTACTTATTTCTGAAATCAAGAAAGTATTGCCGAAGTTATAGGCAATTTGCTGGACCATTTTAGTATTACTCTAAACTGTGCAGACGATTTTAGTGTCATATTTTGGACTATCACCACTGCCGCCGCAGTTCGATTTTGAATATTTGAATGGCCATCGGGTTTTCGTCTCTTCATCTCGGCACACCACTTTTTTTAATTGGTGCTACAAAAAAGTTTTCATGAAAAAAGTAAAAAGTGCCTGTAGAAAACACAGGATTTGGACCGCCACCAACTCTACACAAATTGATACATTTTAATAATTTTAACGGCATTCGACGCATCATCTTAAAATATCGATACGTACTTTTGTTTATTTACCGTAACAGGTTACCATGAAAAAAGTAAATTAAAAGTAATAGTAGCCTTCAAAACTTTTGGACGGATTTTTAAAATTAGAACAACAATCGATTAGATGTTTTAAAATCTCGATACAACATGTCTGAGTTTTTTTTTTTTGTTTACCGTTACAAGAAAGTTTTCATGAAAATTGTGAAAACGAACCTCTTAAATTTTTAAGACTATTGGACTGTCACCAATTTTTTTAAATTTGAACAATAATCGATTGAATATTTTAAAATCACGATAGCTTCATTTTTAAGTTTTTTTATTTACCGCTACAAACAAGTCATCATGAAAAAAGTACAAAAAGCTTATGAAAAAACTTGCAAATGTTTGTTTGTGATCACATTTTTATGATTGATTTTATAATTTAACATAGGAATGTAGCGGGATATATTACCTTTAGTTAGTAACCTCATTCTTAAAGGACCAACAGTATTGGCTCAAGTTGAAAGCCTCATTATGTAGGGAAATCTACTTTTCTTACGAATTAATTAATTAAGTATACAAATTGAGTCCTTTTATGAAAATTTTATTAAAGTTCCCCACTGTGCATATGTTGAATATACAGGTTGACAGTTAAAAAATACAAATAATGGCTAATAGTATCTGTCAAAAAACCGATTGTTTTATTTTCAAATGTATCGTTAAGGGCTCCTTTGAATTTAACCAAGTGTTGTATGTTTTTTTTTTTTAAATTCAGTATCGTAAAAACGGCTCCATTAAAATTTAAAAAAAAAAACTGATTTAGATTGTATAAGGTTAAATTCTTAGAGTTGGTAGCTACTTCAAATTTTTATTTTCTTAAATGTTTAAGAATAAAAATTCAAAAAAAAAAAAATAAAAATCATAAGAAAACTGCTCTACCTAACGATTCTTGGATTTTTTTTCTATTCCATATATCACACAAATCAGATGGCATGCTTTTTTAGCTTAAGCTTGTTATAGTCTAAGAATGCATTCTTTTTTAGCTTATAGTCTAAGAATGCACAGCGATTTTTGAGTGTGAACGATAGCAATAATTCCTTTTATGTTAAGATAGGTCCATAATATTCATATGCAAATATGAAAGTCTGGCATGTCGCGGTTATGGGGCCTTTTTATGCAGAACTGCATTTAAAATTTGGTGCATTGGAAATTCAGTGTAGGAACTTCAAAATCATAAGAGCTGAGTGCCCTAGACATCGCTATGGAGTCCAACATATTTTCCGAAGGGCCAAATGGCTGCAAGACGCACTCAAAGCTTCTATCTTTGATTGCGTCTTGCAGACATTTGGACCCAGAATAAAGGTTTTGAACCCCATATTCATATCTAGGGCGCTCAGCTCCTTAATTAAATATTATTTTGAAGCTCTACCCTTCGTACCTTTGGTTTAAGAAAAAAAAGCATTTTCAAAGCATTAGTATGGATCTATCTTAAAACAAAAGGAACTTTTGCTATCGTTCACACCTAAAAATTGCCGTGGGCTCTCGGTCTATTAAGCTTTTTAAATATTAAATGTATGGTTATTTATAGTTACAATTTATAATTAAACTTGTTTTCAAAACAGCTTTATAGGGCAAATATTTTGTTCGTGTCAAAAAAAAAAATTGCACGACTGGATCGCACGAACTTGCTCTCGTAGCCAACAACTAGAATGTAGCTAGACATTGACGGTGGAGACATAGTCATGGGTTGCAAATATTTTTATATCGTTAAGGGAAAAAACATGCACATTAAAGGAAAAACATGCTAAAATAGCAATTTTTATTTTTTTTTACTTAAAGCAAACAGATTTGGAAAAAAGTTAAAAATAAAAATAAAATAATTTTTTCTTTGATTTTATTTGTTCATAAAAAAAATGTTCATACAAATTTTAAATACAATATTTTGTTGAATAAATCAGAAGTACCGAATAGTAAAATATTGATAAGATCAACCAAGCCAATGACGAGATTGAGGTAATACACTTAAAGAAGTATGTTGTTCGAATTGTTTGGTAAAAGCGTGGTATGCAATGTTATTAGAACTTGTCTAGAAATGAAAATTACAAAGTTTATTCAAAATTCTTAAAGCCGTTTTTAACTAATCTTGGTAGGACCGAAATCGTTGTATGGCAGCTACCCGTTCTAGATAAGCTATAACTTAGAAATTCGAATATTCCCTCTAAGGAGAACCCAGGTCGTTGTCATGCAATCATTTAACCAAGGTCGTTGCCATAAAACATTGCCATGCAACGACCTTGGTTTTAGCAAGTTTTATCTTAAATCGATTTAACGATGATGATTAAACTTTGTACATGTAATTTCTTGAACAGTTTCAATATCACTGTATACCAGGTTTTTGCCAAAAAATTCGAAGACAAAATTAAATATTAGGTATTTATTTTAAACTTTTTGTCCACGTTTGTTTTGTATTAAATTGGAAATGTTCATTATAGATATTTTAACTTGTTGTTTTTGATTTCCCTTAAATTATGTATACATCGCAAATGTCTAACTACATTCTTGTTGTAAGCTACAAAAGCAATTTCGTGCGATTCAGTCTTGAATTTTAATTTTGATTGTAATTAAATTTGTTATTTTAACTGAGATTTTTTATTCATATAAAATATCACAGATACTTATTTATTTATTTGAAGCTTAGATAATATACACCCACTTATTTGATTTAATTATTTATTTGTCCTTCTTTTCAACGTAAAAAAAAACAAATAATTCCATTTCTACAAACTCAGTACAGAAGGAATTTTCTCAAATCGTAAAAATGGTTGGGAATCCAGATAACAAAAAAAGAAATAAATATCTTTCTATATATTATCCATTTGAGCTTCAGAATTTAAGAAGTACGTATTCCTTAAAGAAAAAAGATACAAATCAAAAACCAACAAAACTTTGTCTGTCTATACCACACAGCCCACACACGTTTGACTTTAAAATCAAATTAAGGTTAATGAAAGATTATTTAATGGACTACCATGAGCAAGGAAAAATCGGTAGAATTTTCGTTAATGGATACTGGATTGGAAACATAATAAGATTATATTATTTTGCAGAATTTAAGCTATCAATTTTATATCATAGATTAAATTGCACTGTTATTATTTGATTTCGTTTTCTTAAATTTTTTGCCTATATGGTAGGTATTGCTTTAACTTTTTGTGAAGCCTGGTGGTAGAGGAAATTTATCGAAACTGCACACGTTTTGTGTTTCGAAATGATAAATGGCCTCTTTTTTAACCTGAAAGAAGTCTTAGAAAAAAATTAAATACGTATCTGGTTTTCGGAACACCATCAGTGATGTTAATAAATAAAGTTTGTTTTTATGTGCATTTTTATGTGCGCTTAAAAGTGTTCCCATGAAAGTACAAGAAAAACTCAGTATAGTTCTGGAACATTGTTGTATTTAGCAATTTCTACCTACCTGTATTTAGAATCAATTTTTTTTCAAGTGCAGAAAAAAAATGAGCAAAAAAAGGAAAAAAAAACACCAAAATGCTTAAAAAATTTTTGATGTTCTTACAAAAAGCTTATAGGATGATATAAATTTAAGAAAACAACTTCAATTCAAAAATATTGTATGAACATAATTTATAAAATAATGTGTAATTTAAGTCTCTCTTTCGAAAATGCAAAGTAAATGAGGAAAAGAAACACACAGGCAACCATGCACAACTACACAACAACCAACGCATGAAACAAAACTTAGCTTGATAGCATTTCTCAAATAAGCGTTGGCCCACGCTAAAGTCACCTACGGCTTTTATACACTATATACCATTATTAAGAAGTTCCTTTGGCAGTGTAAAATCCTTTTGATAGCCGTACGCTCATATTAAGTATACCAGCCTTTTACTATAAAGTGAAAGGCTTTTAAGTCTCCTACAGCACATGAACATATTCTAGTTCCTTCAATAATAAATTTAATTAAAAGAAAAAGTTTTGCTTGCTTTCAGATTACTATACACGTGAAGTTAACAATTAATTTTTCCCAACATACGGTTTACATATAAATAAAAAGTTATGTTGTAAACAAAAACTATTGAAAATGAAGTAAAATATTCAAGAAATTGTTTGTGGAAACTTTTTACTTAAAAACTGAACCATAGAATATAAAATCTCCAAGGGAAGAAAACTTTGTGTATGGTTTGTAATTCATTTTGATGCAAATTTTTAAGGAAAACAAAAATAAGACTCTTCCATTAATTTTACGGCCAAAGTCTTGATAAAAAAGTTGTAAGCTTTTTTTTGAAAACTCGATCTATAGTACATATTCCCTTTAACACCTGCAAAGGGAAATTTGGATCGAAATGAGGCACATTTGCATGTAGGGAAAAAGCGGATGAGATGGCGCAGCAAGAGAGATGATGCACCTTTAACATCTCCTACATTTGTATTGTCCAAGCCAATCTATAAAATCCTTTTTGTATTCATTTTATCATTTCAAATCGAAGTAGGCAGTGTTCTTCGACTCTACTGTGATGCAAAAAATTAAAAAAATGTTACAACAATAAAACATAGTTTTTTTTCGGGAATTTTTTTTTCGACCTTTTCTTGCTCACTTTGGTGAAATGTGGCCACACATTATCCCAACCGCCCAGTGATTTTCTTTTATAATTAAAATAATGTGAATTTTTTGAGAAACAGAATGAAGGCGTGTTAGTGAATTCATTAAACGCTTCTGGTTTAGATTTTTGTGGGATTCGGTCAGAAATTATATAAGGATTTTCCATTATCAATTGGCCCACAAAAACTGGTAAATGACCAGGTCAGAAACAAGGCCGCAACCAGAAGGGTATCACAAGGGTCTCACCCCCACCGAAATTTGTTCTACTTGCACCTACTTTCTTCTTGAAACCTATCTTATATATTAGTGATTTTCATAAAATTCTGTTATCTTCGTATATTCTGTTTTCCACAGCAAAAATTCTGGAAACTTGCGAGCAACGAATTTCGAAAAACTAATTTATTGGTTGGCAATTTCCACAAAATTTCGTTTACTTTTCAAATTCAACGACCAAATTGTTCCACAAATGAAAAGAACTAACATTCAGCATTATCGGGAATAAAATCTCCTCCGGATTTTTTCCCCCGTATGAGACTCTCCAATCATAAACAATGTTCGAAAAATTTGAAAAAACTCCAATGAAAAAAGCAGATATCGTAAATCTATTTTCGGGGGAAAATTAATGATGTTTCCCTGGAAAAACTCGCCTCAATTAAGTTGGAAATTTTTAAAAATAGAAGCATAGTACTACATATTTTTGAAGGTTTTATAATTTTTTACTCACTCTAAGGGTCAAATTTCGGTTTCTGTTCGAAATATTAAATATTAATTTTAATAAAATCCAACATTACGTTTACTGAGACGTCCATCGGTAATGATATTTGTGGTTGTACGTTCACTCTACAATAAGCTAGAGTTCAGTTTAGTTTGCCCGTAAACGAGTGGGAGGAGAAATTATTTTTGTTTTTGCCGATCTATATTTCGTTTTTGTTTCTATACACTTTTAACACATTTTGGAACAAATTTACTTAACACTTTCGGGCTATTCGCCCTCACAAAGTAACACAGTTTTTCACAGAGAGAGAACACAGATATTACAACAACAAATTAGACAAAAAATTCTTTTTTTTTTTTTAACTTTTGACTATTTTTACGCGTTTGCATTACATGAAATTTTAATTTACGATGCAAAATAGGTCTTTATTACCACAAATAGTTCAAATATTTAATTTGATTTCAGAAAATAATTTACAAACTTTGACAGATAAATAATTTCAGAATATAAGTTCTCTCAGAGTATTTCGAAACTGATTCGAAGTAATTTCCGGGGGGATTGACGATAGGGGAATTCGACTCCTGGGAATAATGAAAATCCGGGGGAGAACAATCTCCCCCGGAACTGCCGATAAGGCTGATTGTGTCACAAGTAGCACAAAATAGTATAATTTCGGTATGACATTTCTTAATTCATAATTTTTTCAATCTTTAATTGGTATGCCAGTTTATGACTTCTTAAATTGATCTGTATTTCTTCTTTATTAGGTATTTTCGCCAAGGACTTAAATTATTATGTTCACTTCTACTTAAAGTATTCTTAAATCCTTCCTCGATACTTCTTTAATCCTTCAAAAACTGTTCTTAATTTTGAAAGGCGTGGCTCTGCTATTTTTATGATTCTTAAATACTCCTTTTGGTCTTCTTAAAATAGTGTTTAAAATTGCGACACATGATTCGATGGTAGTTGCGCGTAGCGTAATGGTTAGTGCATTCAACTGCCACGCCGGCCGCCGCCGGAGGTCTGGGTTCCATTCTCAGCCGCGTCGACCATTATTTTTTTTTGTCACATTTGATTATTTGGTAACAATTTTTGTTGGTGTTTGCTCTGAGACGAAGCACCCATAGAAAATGAATAAATATCTATGGGCAGAAAAAAAAAGAGATCGGGACACAAGCGAACTCAAATTGCTGAAATATGTAAAATTCTTTCAACTGGCAAGTATCAGATTGACTGAGTAGGTAGCGCAAACGAACGGCATGCGGAAGTACTCGAGTTCGATTCCCGGTTGAGCACAGGTAAATAAAAAAAATTGAGATTTAATACAAAAATAATTTAATTACAGGAAAATGCAATAACAAAATAGTTGAAAATAAATAAAAAAAAAGGAGATAAAATTAAATTGCCAAACAAAATTTAATAGAATAATAAATCAAATTTTTTTTAGAAATACCATATATGTATGTACCTTTTAAAGAAGGAGTTAAGAATTATTAAAGACGACTTGTGAAGGGCAAAGAAAATTTCATACCGATTTAAGAAGTAGTTCGGAAGTAATTAAGAAGAATGTTTCAATAAATCAATTTAGCGAAAATGTCATACCTATTTAAGAAATAGTACGGAAGTATTTAAGAAGAATGTTTCAATTTAGCTTCTTTATTCGAAAATGACATACCTATTTAAGAAGTAGAACGGAAGTATTTAAGAATATTTCAATAATTCAATTGAGCTTCCTAATTCGTTCTATCAGACCGCCCACTTGCGTCTTTTCTCTACTTAATATGAACTTAAATCCTTTTTAAAGAAGCATGCCAGTAAAGTTTTAGAATTCCTAAATCCTTCTTTAAGTAATTCACAGTGTTAATAATTTTTTCTGGAAAAATCAAAAGCCACTTAATCAAAAACGGTTTGGTTCTAACATATACAAATCTCAAAACATAAACAAAACTCCGGTAACGCTTTAACTTGGTGGGGACCTTCCACTGACTATAACGAAGCAATGGCGGAAAGTCGTTGACAGGAGCACAAGTTTTTGAGCATGGTCATGTGTCGAAAAAAATCAGTTTTTGTTAAATTACTTTTTAACGATAAATCATGTTGAAAAGAAGTTTGAGTACGGTTTGTAGATCACAAAATTTTCTAAAAGACTTATAAACATTTTTTCTACGACCAATGTCGGCATACGGAGACTGAAATCGTGCGACATCTACTACGGCGGGTGCTTGAAGGAACAGGCTCAGCGGCTCTTTGGTTGTGGTTTTGTGATAAGGGTAAAACTAAGGCAAGAAGTCTTGGGCTTCCAAAGTGTAAGCAAGCGCCCCCCATGAATTGAGAGATGACTCGACCAAGGAAGCATTCTACGATCTCCTGGAGACAACGTATGATATATGTCCGAAGTATGACGTGAAGATTATTCTTCGTGACTTCAACGCAAGATTCGGAAAGGAGGGCATCTTTGGTTCGATAGTCGGAGGACACAGTCTCTACGACGAAACTTCCGGTAGCGGACACAGGATGGCAGTTTTTGCAGCGGGGCGAAATGTCATCAACTCAAGTATCTGTTTCCCTCCTCACAATATACACAAGGGGACTTGCCGGTCGAGTGATCAACGAACCGTCAACCAAATCGACCACGTTGCGATAGACGCAAGACATGCTTCCAGTATCTAGGACGTCCGAACGTTCCGAGGGGCCAATATTGACTCGTACCAGGTAAGCTAAGGACATGCAGCTAAGGACGAGGCTTACCAGGCAATGATGCAGACTCGAGCAAGGCTACTGAGAGAGTAGCCCAGGAGCTCTACGGAATGAAACGAAAAGAGGAACGCCGACTTCTCAGGGGGAAAAAGAGAGAGCACGAGAAGCGGGTGGTCTAGTCGATTGAGGGTTGTAGCGGCAGGGGAGATGTTCGAAAATTTTATCAGAGGGTGAAACGATCCACTCAATGACACAAAGCTAGAACGGAAGCCTGCCGAGATAAGAGTGAGAATATGGTAGTAGACACACAGTCAGTTCTGAGGATCTGCAAAGAAAACTGAGGAAAAACGGAAAAAGTTTCAACAAGCTAGAAAGACTTGTAACGTTCATATTCGAAGAACCAAATTTTTACTTGATCAAAAATTACGGCAAAAAATACTACAATGTCTCAAAGGTAGTAAACATTTTTGGTCATTTGTAAAAAACATACGAAATACCACCTCGTCCTCGGTTCCAACGCTCGTCTTCAATGATACTCCTTTTGTCAGCTCGCAAGATAAAGCCAATTTGCTTGCAGCTCAGTTTGCTGTTAATTCTACGCTGCCAGAAAGTGTTATAACTCCTCCTGTACTTGGGAGCGTAAATGATTTTATGGGACAAATCTTCTTTCGCACTCGTGCAGCTGCTAGAGTTCTTAAAGATTTCGATGTACACAAATCTGCTGGCCCGGATAGTATCCCTCCCATTATTCTGAAGAGGTGTTCTTTAACGCTGGCAAAACCACTGCGTAAGCTTTTCCATCTGTCCTACTCTACTGGTCTCTTTCCGAGTGGATGGAAAACAGCTTTTGTCCAGCCTCTCCCTAAAAAAGGCGTATCTTCTTTAGCCTCTAGCTATCGACGAATTGCACTTACGTCCCTTCTTTCCAAGGTCATGGAAACGCTGTTTAATTTCCAGCTCAAGAAATATCTCGAGGAACGAAAGCTTCTTAATGACCGGCAGTTCGGTTTTCTTAGCAATAGGTCCACTCGTGATCTAATGGTATATCTCATCGAACAGTGGAACAAAACTTTACATCGTTTTGGAGAAAGTAAGATTATTGCACTTAATATTTTAAAAGCGTTTGATAGAGTTTGGCATCAAGCTCTCTTAGCGAAAATGCGCGCATTTGGTTTCGATAAATCTCTTCTTCGTTGGATTATTAATTACCTTTCGGACCCTTCAATACAAGTCGTATTGGACGGTTACAAGTCTGAAATCCACAAAATAAATGCTGGTGTGCCCCAGGGCTCCGTTTTGTCTCCGACTCTCTTCCTTATTTTTATAAATGATCTTTTGTCTGAAACTTCTAATCCATTAAACTGTTTCGCTTACGATAGTACCCTCAGCTTCTCATATTCGTTTACAGACTCTCATACATATCCTGCGGATGTGGAACTTCAACGACAGCGTCTGATAAGCTCATTAAATTTTGATCTTGACAGCATTGTCCAATGGGGAATCAAAAACCGCGTAGAATTTAATGCTTCTAAAACTCCATGCTGTCTCCTGTCGTTAAAGCGAAACCCACCCCCAATGCCACTATCCATGGACGGCACTAGCATCGAGGAAACCGAACATCTCTCAGTTCCCGGAATGTGTGTCACATACCACCTTTTTTGGAATGATCACATATTTGATGTCGCCAAAAACGCTGCTTAGTGTTAAGGTTTTCTCCGTGCGTAGGTGCAAGAAGTTTTTCTCCCCTTCTGATCTGGCTGGGATCTACTTTATTCATCCTAAACTTGAGTACAATTCTCATGTTAAGGCAGGAGCTCCAGAAACTCACCTGAGTTTGTTGGACAGAATTCAAAAAAGAGCTTTAAAAATGATAGCTGAAAGATCTATAACGGAAACAATTACATCTCTCGAACACCAACGACGTAATGTTTCCTTGCTTTCTCTATTTTATCGTTATTATTATAATCAGTGTTCTAGTGAAATAGCCAGTTGCATTCCTCCCCTTAAAAAATTCAATTCTAGGAATGCTCATCAGTTTACCCTCGAGCCCAACTTTGGACGTACTGTAATGTACAGAGATTCTTTCTTCACTCGCACCACACGAATGTGAAATGCTTTACCCGACTCGACTTTCCCCTCTCATTTCGATGTGCAAACATTCAAAACCAATGTGCATCGGTATCTCCTTCTAAATCCTCTCCTCCTTACCTAATCGCTCTTGCTGTGTTAACAACATTTTAAGAGTAGCCAAAAAAACAAAAAAAACCTTCCCTAAACTGCTTAACGCGAAGACAGCCAAGATTCCGCTTGTAGGCAGAACACTCCATTAAACTTGGACGATGATGGCCAAGAGTTCCGTTCACCTGACCTAACCGAATCCAAACTTAAGTCGTACAAGGCTGCTGGTGCGGATGGCTTACAAGCCGAACTATTTAAATCAGCGGGAGATGAATTGGTAAGAAGCATACACCAGCTCATCTGCAAAATTTGGTCGGATGAAAGTATGCCCGATGAATGGAACATCAGTATAGTGTGCCCCATCTATAAAAAGGGAGATGTTCTGAAATGCACCAACTACAGAGGAATTAGTCTCCTAAACGTCGATTATAAAATCTTGTCAGCTATCCTGTGTGACCGCCTAAAACATTTTGTCAACGATCTGATCGGCCCCTATCAGTGTAGTTTTAGGCCAGGCAAGTCAACCGTCGATCAAATGTTTACACTCCGACAGATTTTAGAAAAATCCCGGGAATTCCAGATCGATACACACCACCTTTTTATAGATTTTAAGGCCCCAGTTATAGCTATCATTGAAAACCATCATTGAAAAAGTTAGTTGTTGATTTTGGGGGGCTTCAATTGTTTAATCATTGAATATTTAAATGCAGAAATATATCTTACGACTTCAAAATTATTTCTCCTCCAAAAAAAAATTAATTTTGATCTTTATCTTCCCCATAAAGTAACTTTTAATTTTTTCAATGATCATTGGTCATCATTGAAAAATTAAAAGCCATTTTATGAGAAAAGTTGAGCCAAATTGAATTTTGTTTTACCTAGAAATAATTATTAAGTCAATTAGCTTTACTTTTGCATCAAAATAATCATTTATTTTTTCTTCAAAATCTCTCAAAATTTGACAATTAATATTTTCAATGATGGTTTTCAATGATAGCTATAACTGGCACCTAAAGTCGCAAATGATAGCGTGAAAAGGGACGAATTATACAGAGCCATGTCATGTCTCGGCATCCCTGCCAAACTCGTCCGCTTGTGCAGGATGACGATGGAGAAATCTCGCTTCTCCGTCAAAATTGGTAAGAATACCACCGATTCCTTTGATGTTGAGAAAGCATTGAAGCAAGGTGACGCGTTATCATGCAACCTATTCAACATCGTTCTTGAAGAAATTGTACGCAACGGACATGTCAACACCAGCGGTACAATCTATCAAAAGTCCGTTGAATTGCTTGCGTTACAGATGACATAGACATTGTCGGCAGAACGAAGCGAGCTGTGGCAGGGGCATTTGCGAGCATTGAATCGGAGGCGGCTAAAATGGGATTGGCGGTTAATGAGGACAAGACGAAGTATATGCTGTCATCGAGAGAGGAATCTCAACATCGTTGACTCGGGCAAAATATCACGATGGACAGATATAACTTCGAAGTTGTCAAGGACTTTGTCTACCTGGGCTCCACATCGCAGAATGACATCAGTGCAGAGATCAAGCGAAAAATTACTCTTGCCAACCGCTGTTTCTTCGGTCTAAGAAGGCATTTAAGTATTAAGGCCCTCTCTCCGAGAACCAAGGAGACCTTATACAAGACCCTAATCATCCCGGTCCTGCTTTATGGGTCAGAAGCATGGACACTGAAAGATTCGGATAAAAATCTGCTAGGGTGCTTTGAGAGGAAGATTCTTCGTGTGATTTTCGGTCCGGTGTGTATCGAAGGAGTATGGAGGAGAAGATTCAACGACGAGCTATACGGGTTATACAGCGACTTTGACCTGGTCAAAAAGCTGAAAATACAGCAGCTGAGATGACTGGGACACGTGGAGCGTATGGCCATCAACGCACCTGCCCGACGTGTCATCGAATCCAACCCCAATGGGGTTCGCAGCAGAGAAAGAACCCGTAACAGGTGACGCAAACAAGTGGATGACGACATCAAAGCACTCGGTGTGCGCAACTGGAAGCGGCTAGCTAAGGACAGAGCTGGCTGGAGGGGCTTGTTAGTTGAGGCCGGAGCCCATCCTGGGCTGTGACCGCCATCTAAAGTAAATTAAGTTGAAAAATACCTTTAAATCATGTACCATATAACTCAAATATACCAAACTAAAATTTCAATAAAAAATCCCACATTTTCACTAACCCTCAAAAAAACACCCTTTCATACTAAATATTGTTATAGACTCTTTTGATTCTTGATTCCCGGGCCACTCTTAACATTTTTACCAAGTTTCATGAGGGTAGTATTTTGTTCACAAGTGTTATGCTATAGTCCGTCACTTTTCATTTTCCTCCAAAAATCACTCTTTTAAAAGAGATATTTTTATGGACTCTTATTATATTTATTTTCTATAAGAAATTGAATATTTATACCAAGTTTCATCAACGTAGCATTATTTTTAAGGGTGTTGGGCAATATATTTACCTATCGTGCTGAAATCATAGTCACATCACTTACATAAAAATTACAATGGGGCAAATTCTTAGTAATTTTAGACCTGGGTCTAAGTTAAGCATAGCTTTGGTTGAATTTTCGGAAGTTGATTCTATTTTTTTAAGTTATCATTTCAAAATATTTAAAGGTATTTGTGTAGTATACCAAGTTAGTTATCTCATAAAAATATAAAACGAACAATTCGTAATTAAATCGGTCTGTAATTATTGAGCCAAAATTGTCTTAAACTGTAGTTTAGTTAAACCTGGGTCTATCTGCGACTATGAATATGCCACAATAACTTTTTTCCCATTGTTGAATCATATTAGTTTAAATGTCATAAGTTTCACCATTAAAAATTAACTGAAATCATATGCCATAGTCATTTGTTCCTTTTGATGTACAGAAAACTCCCTCCCCGTCTACCCCTCAAAAAAAAAACCCTTCCTTACAAGATATTTTTATAGACTCTTTTGATTCTTCATTTTTATGATAAAAGTAACGTTCTCATCAAATTTTTTATAGTAGGAATTACTATTTTTTCCGAAGGAATATGTGTACTATTGCTCATTAGGCCAATAACGTAAACAAAACACACCAATAATCAAAATTAACCAATTTGTCACTAGTTATCTTATCTATCACACCACAATATTAATGGAATACAATCATTCATTATAATTTAAATTACTAAGTACGTGCTTTCTTTGTTCGTTTTGTTTATCTTTTGTTCGGGAATTATTAAGAGACAAAAATGACAAATCATTCACATCATGTGACAAAAAATTATAAATCAACAAACTGCGAAATTTGTAAACTTTGAATTGCAAAACAATGATAAATTGTTACGTCAAAGACCTTCGTTTTCATTTTTGTATTTTCATATTCCTTCCTTTAAAATTTTACCAACAACACAGATATTCAAAACGAGTTCTATCGGAATATGCAGGTTTCTGTCATGCTGGATTTTCTATGCAAAATGCAGCTCAGAATGATGTTTCCCTTTCTACCCTTAGTTATAACTATGCAATTTCAACTAACGCTCATTTCTTTGACTGATGCACAAAACAAAACAAAAAAGAAAACTTTTTCTTTTGTTATTCAAAATTACATAAAAGAAAAACGAGGCGAAATCGGACCAAAATCTAAAAGCAGTCAGGTTAATGCGAGTAGGTCAAGGTCATAAAGTCGCGGATGGAAGAGTTTCTATTTTTAAATTCTAAGCAGGCTAAATCAGAGCTGGCTTTATGAATGTACGAGTATAAACACTTATATTGAATACTTCCTTTTTAAGTATTCCTCGGGTGTTTGCAATTTGCTGGGGAAATAAAAAATAAAAAAGAAGAATGACTGAACAAAGTTGAAATTATCCAGTTCTACTATCTGTTAGACCATTCACTTGGTATTCAAAATGAGTCCTTTCTTTATTCAATTACATAGAAGAGTCTCATGGACAAGGATTAATATTTTTAAAGCATATTTTGTTTTTAGAAATAAAATAAAATGTAAGGCTATGTAAAATAAAGTAGACTGTACCTACTGCGTCGCATCACGTACCTTCTTGTTCTTATAGCTCATGTATTTTAGAATTGTTTAGATATAATATAACATTAGGGTGTCTGTTATTTCCCATTTATATCATTAATAAGAAACCTGTCATAGACGTTTTTTTTTTATTTTAAAATTACTTCACTAAATTCAATCAAACTTTTAACAAAGTAGGTCCATAAGTATCAGTTCAATTTAATTTAAAATTATATAAAAAATCGATCTTTTTTTCTTAAATTCATACATATTTATAGAACAAAATATGAGAAAGCATACTTTATTTTCAGCTCGACCTATTTTAAAGGTTTTTTTCAGCTTTTAAAATACATTTTTACCGCAGTAGTTATTAAAAGTATTTCTTTATATTTTAACTTGTTTAACTTGTTATCATAATATTATTCCCGAAAACGCAATGTACCCCCAGTAGAGAAGAAATAATCCTTACATCAACAAAACACTGAGGAAAAACAAAGCGGTTAAACTTGACGGTATTATCGCAGAGATCGGAATCAGACAAGCAGCGCCAACAACATCAAGTGATCTCCTGCAACTACTTATTGGGAGAGCTTATGGAAAACAAAGAGTTTTCTTGAAGAGTGGACACAAAATGATTGAAGGGAGACCTTACGCAGTGCAAAAACTGAAGAGGTATTTGCGTGCTGCCTGCAGTAGCAAAGGTAATAGGAAGGATCGTTTGGACCGAATAAAAGACCACCTCAATGGCACACTCGATGCCAAACAAGCTGATTTCCGCACAGGATCTTTCTCTGTGGACCATATCAACACCTTGCGGATCATCATAAAACAGTGGGTTGAATATCTATATGAAAATATGAAAATGTCACGTTCTGTATAAAGGAAGGTTGTCAGTGGAGTACCAAATACAAAGGCTGTATGCCTGTATTGTATATGTTCATTTCGGTTATAGGCGATGAACTGCACGTAGCTTTGTCGACTTTGTCGACTGAAATCAAGGAATTCAGGAACCTAAAACATATGTAATACCTATGCTTAATCCCTGATAGGATCGTGGATCTCCATTAAATGACAACAAGGGTGGAGAGAGAAGCTAAAATCGTTAGGCTAATAACGATCAATACGACAAAAAAAAGGATCAGCTTGAAACTTCCTCAGATATTTCTGGATAATCAGTAGAGTTAATATAGAGAATTTTCAATATCTTGACAGTTTTGTTACTATACTGGTGGCTAACCGACCTGGATAATCAGGCAAATCGTGAAACCAAAATATGGACAAAGAATGTTGAATCCGTGCCTTAACGCACGCAGCAGTTCAAATGTTAAGCCCTTTGTCACAAAAAACTGCAAACTTAAGTAATGAAAGATGTCTGCAAAACATCTTGAGAATTTTCTGGCCCAACTGTGTTTCTAATGACGAACTTCATGCGAGAACAGTTCAGGCACCCATCGCCTCTATCACATAAAGACGTAAATAGCAGTGAATTAGACACACACTTCGAAAAAGTAACGAGAGCATTGTCGGTCCACTGATGCAATGAATCCTCCTATGCCCCGAAAGGGGACCTAACAGACTTAAGAGATCCGACTTAGGTTCTCGGACCTGTAACGTCAATAACATAATATGTATTGATTTGATGATCAATTTCAAGCTTTACTTTTAAGCTACGAGACCAATTTTATGCAATCCAGTCATGCATTTTACGGGTTTAAGGCTTAAGATTAAATTTTTGTATTCAGGTAAAATTTTTACTTTCGAATTTTATAACACCACAATAGCCAATGAGCGAATCTTCATTTTGGTAAGCACTTTCTCAAATTTAATTCAATAAAATTCGTAACTTTCAATAATATCATTCACTTGTAGAATTTTTTCTTAAAACCCCCTACTAGGATAAAAAACCAAATACAAGTCTAGATGAACCTACAAAAATGCGTGTACTTTAAAAATCAATATAATCAAATATTTTTTAAAGTAATTTTATTGTTTTACGATAAAAACGCCAAAAGGATCTATTTATGGTGAATTTTTTTCTCAGGCATAATTTGTTGGCTTTCAAAGGTTCATAAAAGCTAGTAGCTCTAGATTTTCTAAAGTTTGTACAAACCTGAATAAGAACGGCTTTATTTGTTTTTATATAATCTTTCGATACAAACAAAAATCAAGTCTCTAGCATTTTCCGTTTCCAATTATTTCACCTACGAAAATTGCGAACTTCTAAGATTCCTAATTGATTAGTTTTGAAATGAAATTCCGCATACTGCATTATATTTTTATTTTATCATTACGATCCATCTTAAATTGATTGTTTTAACATTAATTTGATCAACTAACAACTCATTGAGAAAAACAATTAGGGTAAGTCGTCCTATGACGGCAAAATCATGCTTTTTAAAAGTGCTTTTTGGTAACTAAATTTTTAAGTCGAATTTTTAAGACTTTTGTTTCAAATTTCCCCGAAGAGTTAACACAATCTGCTGGTCGGAACCTTGTAAAGTAATATTGTATGTCAAACTAAGAAAAAAATAAAAACAGTTTTAGGATTTCAATAAACTTCTAAAGCTTTTGTAGGTATAGACTGGTACTTTTAAAAGGTCAAGTATTGGTTTTGTTTTTAAAATGATTAATTTAAAAGATATGAATGTATGTCTAATGCATGATTGCAAGTTTATGTATAATGGATGATTGCAAGCTTACTGTCTAATCTCTTCATCTTTTCGACTGTCTGTTATTTCATTTTTACTCGAATCCAATATACGACTTTCCTACAAATTTGGTATTGACCATTTCCTTGTTTCAGATTTGAATCGTATGAGCAACTACATGCAACCAATAATCACGCATTATTTTTAATTTGTTATAAACTTTGCTGAATGTTTCCAAAAGGATTATTCCCATTTTTTAATTCATGTGAAAGTTTTCTAGAACTCAAAATAAATAAATTATAAAAACAAAAGTATTCTCGGAAGCCACAATGTTGTGGCTTTAGTCCAAAAAATACTTTCCAACTCGTTTATTTTTTGTCACACAATGGACACTTATAGAAAAATTTGAATGAATTCTACAGTTTTCTGTATTTTCCTATATCTAACAAGAAAGTACATTTCATCATCAAACTTGCATAGTACACGTGTTGAATTGTTGTGCTTGTTGGGTTTTTAAAATAATTTACATCGCTAACTAAATACAAACACTTAGCTTAAGAAAGTTCAAAACTATTTATGTTTTTCTTTTGCAGCTTGGAATTTAATAAGGAATCGGAAACAAATTGTGTTTGAGTGGCTGACTTTAAGAAATCCTTTGATCAAAAAACTGAAACATTTAAACGGATGAATTATTCTTCCACGCAATGAATTAATGTAATTTAATTTTTAATTGTTACAATTTAATTTTATATTCCATATTTATTGAAAAGTTTAAACTATAATTATTATTTATATTATATTTTTGGTCCATGAAATTCAATGTTGCTTACTATGTAGGAATGTAGGTATTTTAGAAAAGTTAAAGCCTTACAAAGTGCCTAGATTTTTATCTGTCGTTTTGCGATTACTTTTGAATTTAGAGCGACTCCAAACATCTTGAGGGTCGGGTAAACGTTTAATAATGAGCGTACATATTACAGTATTTTTTTTATTGATTTAGATAGAACAAATAAGGGGGCTGTGTCATTAAAAATAAGACAATGACCTTTAACGTACATACACTGGTATACGACCTCACTGGATCGAATTCACTTGAATTCATACTTTAATTTTTACTGTGTGCGTGCGGAAATTAGTTTTTGAATATGGTTTGGTGCACGAGAAAAAAAATGATTGTAAACGAAACAAAGCAAATTGAAACACACACACACTTAAAACTCGATTCTTTAATTTTTCAATCCAGGTCTACTTGTATTTTTCGATTCGATTCAGCTCGCAAAGTCGAAGCGGATCCCCGATGGTTTGCCTGCCTAGTGCTAACTCTCTATGTGAGCCTCTTTCAGCACTATTTCGTCTTTCACTCACTCAAGCTATTTTTCCAAAATTATGGAAGGACTCTTTTATTTTTCCTATTCATAAAAAAGGAGTCAAGAATAATGTTGCTAACTACCACTCTATTGCGAAGCTTTCCTCAATTCCCAAACTCTTTGAAAGCATTGTTTACGATTCTCTCTATTTTCACTGTTAACTTCTCTTCTCCCCACAACAGCACGGCTTTTTAAAAGGCAGATCCACCACAACTAACCTTACGGAATTCGTTTCTAAAACTCTCAACGAACTCGAAAAAGGAAATGAAGTGGCCGTTATCACAACAGATTTAAGTAAGGCCTTTGATAAAATCAGTCACCAAATTATTTTTCTTAATCTTAAAGCTCTCGGTTTCCCTGCCCTCTTTATCTCCTGGCTCAGATCATACCTTGAGAGCCGCCAATATAGAGTTATCTTCAGGTTTTCAATCTCTGACCCCATCTTTGCCACTTCGGGCGTTCCGCAAGGAAGCCACCTTGGCCCTTTGATTTTTGTCTTAACAACAAATGACGTTATTAATGTTATACATGATTCGACTGTCTCTATTTACGCTTTCTCCCTCAGATTCTACATTACTTCAAAACGACCATAATTCATTCCAAACTTGGTGTGATAAAATTTTTTTAGAACTCAATGTTACTTAATGCCAATCCTTAACTTTCTCTCGTAAGCGATTACTATTTCAACCTCGAACTTATTGTTTTCACGAAGTTGCTATTCAAATTGTCTGCTCAATTCGTGACCTAGGAGTAATTTGCGACAGTCAGTTAAATTTCCGAGCCCATTTCGATCATATTTTCAACAAGGCCAACTCTTCTCTAGGTTTCATCAAACGTTGGTCTAAAGAATTATCGAACCCCTACGTCACTTAATCCCTTTATATTACCTTCGTTAGACCCCTCCTCGAATACGCTAGTCAAGTCTGGTCGCCCTATCAGAACTCTCATTCTCAAAGAATCTCAGCTGAACAACGTAGGTTTCTTAGATTCACACTCCGCGGTCTCCCCTGGTCTGATAACTTCATCTTACCCCCCTATGAAGATCGTTTCAAATTGATCAATTTGCAAACCCTACAAAAACGCCGCGAAATAGCTAATATTCTCTTTTTGCATCAGGTTTTAGCAGGGACTATAGATTCTTCTTTTCTTGTGGAAACGATTCCCATCTATACTAACCCACGAAGTAAGATCGGCTCCTCTCTTTCGCCTTCCTCTTCACTGCACAAATAACGGTCTTTTTGAACCTATTTCTAGAATGCTGCGGTTGGCTAATAACGCACAAGATACCTTTGACTTCCATATTAGTTCTTCCTCACTTAGAAGCTCTCTCTAGAACTCATCCTAAACCCCAATTCTTTCTTCCTCACTTAGAAGCTCTCTCTACAACTTATCCTAAGACCCCAATTCTTCTTCATTTATTAATTAACGATTTAGTTTTAAGTTTTTTTTTTTCTATAAAAAAGATGGGTGGGTCTTGGGGCCCATTCCATTAAATAAAATTAATAAAAAAAAAAAAATAAAATAAAAAAAAAACACTAGACGTAAGTTAAATTTTTAAGTTTAGATTTAAGGAATGTTATTGTTGCTTGTATTAAGCTAAATAAATAAATAGATCGAGAAATCCTGTTTGAATCCAATTCAGGTTTTTGGAATTGAATCCGAATTCAAGTCTATGATTCAGGCTGGTTTTTTTCAGTCAAAGTTGAACATAAATTGAGGATTTTTATTTTCAACTTGTGAATTTGTTTTTATTGTTTTTATTCACTCAAAGTTGACGTTCTCAACTTTCGATTTTTGAACTCTAGAAGTAGAAGTTTGCCTAGAAAACTTGAGAGTTTAAAATTTTACATACAAATTTTGTTTTTTTATTTTTATAATATACCCGGGGTTTAGACCAGCGAGTAGAACTAGTAGCATTTGTATCATAGTGTTAGTTTTATGGATGTATGTGTGACTAGTTGCTCGTCCCTGCGCGTTTTGTCAACTAGTATGATTTTTTTAAAATATTTCATAGAGAAAAATACAAAAAAATATGGAAACTATGGAAACAAAACAAAAATTGAAAATAAATACACTAGACTAGCAGGATAACTGGCAGGCAACTCGCAGGCAAAAATATTATACTATTTGGGCTCCTAGTTGGCTCTCTCCTGTTCAGATACACTAACATACATAAACGCTACTAGTTCTACTCGATTGTCTAAACCCCGGGATAAGTATAATATACATATGTGTGTATGTATGGGTAATATGTATATAATATAAATAGAAAATATATTGTTTATACTACATATGGTAGCCATAACGTTCCGAAGATACTTGGCCATCGGTGGGCAGAGGCAGTGAAGATTATGGAAATGAGGAAATTTGTGTCTTCAGAGAAAGCCCAGTACAAGATCCTGCAACTCGTTAAACTTGAAAAACAAAAAATTATGGAGATTCTACTACGTGGTATGCGGTGCAATATAAGAAGACATTTATGATTTTGTCGCACCTTTTATATTGATCGCATTTCGTGACACAATCATTTTTTGTTTATTTTTAATGATGTCACACTGGGTTTTTATCAAACCAATTTTCCTCTTCCACTGATCAAATAACTTTGGGATTTTTAAGCTATATTAAAAATATCCATCAATAATATTCACAAATCACAATTTGACACAAAATAACACACAAATTAGTTTGGATTAGCAATTGATTCAAATATTATTTTAAAATGAGGCACCGATTGTGTGTTTCGATTGCCAATCGAATCGACAATCGACCAGCAAACCGACAACCGCCACTGGGCCAAAATTTCCATCTGCTTTTTGTTTGTTATTGCGTTTGAATTGCATAAAATAAATATTTGAATTTCATATTCCGTAAAATAATTAATTTATTGTGAACAAAAAATCATTTTTTTCACTAGAAAAAACTTCGGGACGTCAGCTTTCGTTCGCGTCGATTAGAAAATAAAAATCAAAAAGCGACGACCGTCCAACAGAAAGGTTTCGATCAAAATCGAAACTAGTATTATGAAATAGAGTAATCGATAATCGAAAAAAGTCGATCATCGATTAGAAAATCGAAACTCGCAATCGGGGCCTGAGAGTTTATGTTTTATTTTTCACAAATATCCCAAGGATATTTCTCAAACTGCAAGTTGATCAACTTTAGATTTTTAACTGGGGAGTTGAGAATAAAATAAGTGAATAAAAAGAAATTTCAACTTGCGTTTAAACTCTCGAGTTGAGGTCAACTCGAAAGTTGGTCAACTCGAGAGTTGGCCAACTTGAGAGTTTGCCTCAAGTTGAGGAATAGAGCAAAAAATGGCTCTCAATTCTCTATGTAAACGAAGTAATAATCTTAAAATTTGTTTTTTTTTAATTTATTTATCCACTTTTAAATTAATTTTCGACTGAAATCACATCATTCAGAGAAATGTCAACAAATCTATTAATTTTGTGTGAAATAACCATTGCAAACGCCACATACCACATATTGTACATCCAATCTGAAAGTGCAGTGCCATTTGATGTACAAAAACAATCCAATACAATCATTCATTTCATACAAACATTTCTACTCTTTGAAGCGCCAATTAGATTTTTGTGTTGTGGCCAAAAACGAATACCTAGTATAACACACAATATTGATCGGTGCGTACTTGATTACAATGTGAGTATATACGTATTCCATTTAGACGAGATACATATTATACTGGAGTTGGATAGGGCCGGTCTACGTATAGAGCTACATATATCATTCTTCCTTTGCTGGTAGTAAATCAATAAGACTGTCTGTCACTTTTCGTTCTATCAAAACAATGCATTCTTTATCAGCCTTTAAGACAAAAACAATACCATCGAGAATATGGCACCCAAAATAAGAGAAATACAGGAAAAATAGGTTTAGCTGTTTTGATTCTATATAGAATTACCATTGTCATCAATTTATTATTAGAACATGTTTGTTTCGTTTTGTGCAAATGCATTGTAAAATCGAAGTTAAGGTATCGACAACTGTCGAATGTAAATATAATTGCAGATACGGGCATCTTTTGAAATTGAAGTTTGTAAAGAAATTTAAATTGTATGTTAATATGGGAAGAAATGAAAGAAACTAACCATTGAAATAAATTATCGATTCTTTCTCAATTCATTTTCTTCATACAATTGATTTTAAAGAAATCATGGAAATATGTAACAAAAATGTTACCATTTTCTATAAAAAAAAATGTGTTAGTCAGTAGCGGATCTAGGATTTGGCTGTGGTGTGGAGGGGGCTTAGGTCTCAACACAATTAAAATAACGAAATTTGTTCTAAAATTTAAATTTAAAAAAATTTGCCACTATGCTTAACGACGTCAATGTTTTTAAGACGTTTTAAAAATTCATCATGTCACGATTTTGAAAAAAGTCAAAAAAAAAAAATTTGAAAATTTGTGTGTGTGTTCAATGTAATTGGAGTCAGAATATTAATTGGTGGACCAAATTTCAAAGCATTTTAATGTACATAGGTACATTATCGCCTATAGAAGAATTTAGATTTTTTTAGAACTACAATTTTTATTTACCTTTTATTAATTTTCAGGTGCCAAGATAATTTTAAATAAATTCATCAACCTGTTTTTGATAGAATTGTAATTTTATTAATGTGTTAAAGGGCCGCACAAACTTGCCCTCGTATCATGAATTTGGAAGATCATTACAAAACCAAACCAAGTAAAGCAACCCCACACCATGATGCTACCGCCTCCATGTTTTGCCATGTTTTTTTGTAAAACGAAAGCGATTACTGCGGAAGAAATGTAAGAGCTCAAGCTAAAGGAAAGAAGTTTCACTTCCGTTTTACAACAAAAAAAAAAAAACGGTGAAACACGGATGCGGTAGCATCGTTGTGTGGGGTTGCATTTCTTGGTTTGGTGTTGGATTGATCTTCCAAATTCAATTGATCTTCCATCATGACTAAGGAAAAATATCGTGATATTTTGAAAGAGGTAATGCTTCCGTATGCTGACGACAATATGCCACTTAGATGGCATTTTCAACAACATAACGATCCCAAGCAGTCTTCAAAATTGGTGAGTGCTTGGCATCGCGATCATCGAATCTCAGTCCCCCGATCTCAACCCGATTGTGAATTTATGGACGGATCTGAAAAAATCTTTAAATACAAAGTTTTTCAACAATAAACACCAACTATCTTGAAATACAGAAGCAATGGAACGCCATTTCGGTAAGTAAATGCCAAAAACTTGTTAAGTCCATGCCGCGTCGTATAGAGGCGGTAAACAAAAAAAAAAAGAAGCCATTCTGGCTGTTGGAAAAACCACAAAACCTTTTTTATTTCAAAACTGAATGCTACTTAATTAAATTTCACCAATTCGCACACTAAATTGAACATAACCTACACTCAAAAACGAGAAAAAAGTAATTTGGTAGACAAAAAAAACTACTTATTTTGGAGAAATATGCAAAATTGAAAAAACAAATTGAAAATTGCACGGTTTAATTAAAAAAATAATAAAAAGTCGCTATTCGGTTGTATAATTTTCTAAAATGTTTACTAATTAGTTGGTTTCTTGCTTTCCCTATTATTTATGTCAGCCGAAAGCTTCCAAATTGGGTATTTTGCAATAATTTAGAAACAAATGCGACGAGAATTTTGTTCTTATCAAAAAAAATGTCTAGGTTTAAAAAAAAAATAATATTACGGTGATGGAAAAGTCAAAAAAGTTATTTTCGAAAAGAAGTCCATTCGGTCTGTTTACCTGTGCGGCTATGCTGTGCGTCTGTGCGTCCTAATGTACATCGCTAAAGCTCGGTTGAACGCGGGTTTGGTTTGAAGCGTTTTTTTATGATTCCCTAGGGAAGAAACTCAAATTATTGTAATATCCATACCACAATTTTTGTTTATAAAGTTTTCTCAAAAAACCTTTTTAACGATTTTGATTAAACTTGGCACACATAATACACCAAAAGCTGTTAATATATTATTCGGACTCATCTATTCGTGGATGAATTTTTAGTCACAGAAAGATTGAGGTCCGTCACTCCTAAACTCCGGTTGGAAGTCTAAGGTCTAATATTTGTATTTGTATTTGATGATGATAAATCTATCTGTGACCAAAAGTTTTAACCCTTTATCAAGTCAGTTATGTAATTTGATCGGTCGCCAGCATTCAGAATAGACCAAGAGCTATCAGCGCAGGGTCAAAAGTCCACAGGCCAAGAGTCCATAATGGACTTTTGTCCCACTTCAGTGGGTCAAAAGTCCATAAATCAATTGTGAACTTTTGACCCACTGCGACGTGCCAAAAGTCCATGCAAGAAACTTGTGGACTTCAGTGAATCACTTTTTAGATAGTTTCCTTTAACAAGACTGCTTTGGGTAGCCCGCTTCGCGGGTTTAAGGATTTGAACTCCCTTTTCGGGTCCTCTGTCCCGCTCACGCGACTCCGACGCTCCGCTTAGGGTATGCTCAGTCGCCAGGCACGCGCCTATGTTGTCAGTTGGTGTGCTTTAAGTTTACGAGTAGTGAAGAGTATACAAATTAATTCTTAACAAAATAAATAAATAATTCTTAATTGTTCTGATTTTTTCAATATTATGATATGAAATTATTGTGGACTTATGACCCATTTTCTTTCTAAAATTAAGGAATATTGACCTTTTTTTTTGTGGAATTTTGACCTGGTTGAGTGGGTCAAATCTCCACAATACAATTGTGGACTTCTGACCCAGGGGGACAAAAGTCCATTATGGACTTTTGGCCTGTGGACTTTTGACCCTGCGATAGTTTTTTTTTTTTATTAAATCAAAAATTTTCAAAGTTGCTTTTTATTATTTTCTCGTTAGCGAAATTAAAATATTTTATGGAACCATTACAGTACACCGTCAATGTCCACATACATTCTAGCTATAAGCTGCAAGACCAAGTTATCAAAACTCTTGGAGCGCGTTGTCGAGAAAAATAATATTTATTTAAATGTTTCGTAAACATTGGAATGATAGGTATCATTAGATTTTGTTCTATGAACAAATTGTTTTTTTTTTTTTTTTTTTCTTGAACAGTTCTAGCAAATATTTAAAAACTACGCGCTATAGCTACCAAGTCTTAAAAAAATTGAGAAGTTGACCCATTTGTTTTTTTTTTTTTTCAAATTTAACAAAAAACTTTTTTTTTTCAAAAATGTTGATATGCAATATTGTTGATGCTTTAAAAAGCTTGTCCGTACAAAATTGAAAAAAATCAACATAACTGTTTTCGTATGCAAATGAAAAACCAAAGAAAGAAGTGCTTCTACTACAGCTACCAAAATGAACCATTTTTAAAGAAAAGGTAATTCCAAAAATGTAGCCCTTAATTAAACTTATTTTTAAAAAAACATGTTTTCCTTAGTTTAACCAAAAATCAAAAAAAAAAACTAAAATACACTGTAACTTGTAACAAGCTTGAAGAAAATCGATCAAGGAAATGATTTTTTTTTTAATTTAAATACCTATTCAATAAATTTTAGAAGTTTTTAGTCGAGCACTGAAACCGGATGTTTCTTTAATTTTGTCTGAAAATATTAAAAAATAAAACACCAACATCGCCATCAAAAAAAAAAAAAATGGAAACAAAAAAGCTAAAATGTTCGTTCAGCTGGATTGTTGCAGTTTTTTCAATATATAAGCATCTGATTGTCAAAATAAAATAATATTTTTCCTCAAAACCAGAGAACATCTCGAACTTCAAAATTTGTATTTCTTTTTTACATTCAATACCCTCAATAGGTAATTATTTTGGTTTTTCACCAAAAATATACTTTTTATCGGATGGATCATGACCCTTCCCTAGTAAAAAAAAAACTTTTCAATACGTGCCTGAATAATAACCCTTATTCATGTATGTATGTATACATATACACAAAGACAAATAAAAAGAATCAGAACTTTTAGATTTCATCGAAATTCAAAATTTATGCCATTTATTTTATTCAAACATTTTCATTCATTCTTTTAATCTCAAATGGCTTTCAATTACTTTACACAAATGTTTCACAAAACCCCAATTCAGTTTCAAAACTATATTTTATGCAAAAACCCTTTAAATGCGAATCCATTTTCGGTAATAAAATGTTGGTATCCTTGTCAATATATCCTTTCCTCGATGGCAGTACACATCGGTTATAATCAAAAGGAACTAGCATAGAAATGATGCACACATATAGGTATACCAGCTTCAACATTCTTCTCTCTTTCTTCCCATCCAAATTCAATACTTAAACCCCTTGAATGAGAAATTGCTTTTAGCCAAGGATCCACTCTCATTTTTGCATATATAAATATACATCTATATATTTACCTACTATGCTGCTATGGATCTGAGGGGCAGGGATTGCTGCAAGGAATGTTACTGTGATATTTTCAACATCGACCTTCGTTACTTTCTATGCGGGTCGGTCGTCCAAACATGGTAATCTATTAATCAGTCATCGAAATCTGTGCCATTATCGAATGCAAGAAAATGGTAAAATATATACGAGTATAGAAATGGGCGAGGGGTATTAAAATCCCATAGGGAAAGAATTATGTTGCTTGGGTGCGCTTGGTTGGGCTATGAAAACTTTACCTATAGCCCAAGAGCAAAATCTGCAGGGCGATGTGTAACCGTTATTCTTATAAATTGCCAACTCGCATTACGGATGCTGTAGATGATTTACAAAATTTGCATTTTATTCCAACAAGAGTGCCCTGGACCTGGATTCATATTTATGGGATAAGCAGATAGAAATATTATTATACTCTGGGAGATTTTAAATGTATACATATACATACTTATGTTTCAAAGATATATGTTGGTTTAGCTATACCTATAGGTTGCACAGGAATATCAGTACCTAGTATACTTGTATTTTTTTACTTATGGCATTTTTATACAAAATTTTTTTTTGTAAACATTTGAATTTTTCAGCAAGAATTTATTCACTTTACAGGTAGGTTGGAGATATCACTTCCTTATTTATCTACTAATGGTACCTTATGTGTTTTTGGAAAATCAAGATGTAGGTTTCAGACGTAACAATTCCCTTTTCTTTCACGTTCGTTCAAAAAAAGCAAACATAAGTATTTTCGTTAAGAAGTCTGGGGAGAAGGTAAGTATCGCTAAAAATCGTAACATGCGGGCGTGGGCTGTTGGCGAACACATTATACAATTATATACATTTACAATTTTTGGCTTTTTCATGCCATTTGAAACAAAACTGAATCAGCAATCGATTTGAAGAATATTGTTTCAAAGCAGAGATGAAATAATTTCATTCTTTATTGAATTGTTCCTCTTTGGTATGTTTTGCATTTAAAAAACAATGAGCATCAAAATTTGTAACTTAGGTATTCGGTAGATAAGAAATATGAAAGTTGAATATTACATTAGGAAGCGTATAAGGTCTTATATGCGAGCAGATGGTTTGGAAACTCCGACTTCACGCTAAAAAATAAAAATATAATACCTATATGAATATGCATACTCAACACATACATATGTACCTCCGTGTACGCCAAATACAAGTGCACGTTTCCTCAAAATTTGGTTCTTTTGTCTCAAAAATCGGAAATATTTGTATTGAGCTCATCACGGTGCCATTTAAAATCCTCGCACTATCGAGCTTATTTTTAAATCTTTGTTTTCGTACACATATGTAATTCTCAGTAATAAAATATCAGCCAAAAATATGACAAAGATAGATAAAATAATGTAAATATAACTATATGGAAGACTTTTGTACGGACTCTTCCTATTGTTGGTTGCCATGACAAATTTAATACAAAAATGTAGGTTGAACGTACACTATGGCGTATGCGTACTTTTATATTTTTTTTTTTTTTGTTACATATAGAAACAAATATATTCATAAATTCTAGCTAGTCAAAATCTGACAATGACATTTTGTAGGCACCCACGAAACACTTATAAAAAACGCCCATACTTAAATTTCAATTATACTTCCACTTGCGAAAGGAGAAAGGGCATTTTTGTATATGATTTGTTTAAAAAATATGAATTTATGAAAAAAAATTAAAAAATCGTTAGTGATTTTCTTAAAAAATAATTTTGTATATACCTAGTGTAATCAGCCTTATCGGAAACACATTTCCCCCGGATTTTTTCCTAGTTGTAGGTTTTGTTTACAAGGAAGCGTAATATTCCACACTTAAACCCGCCCACCATTAACGGGGTTCCGCTACAGGTTTCGGGCACAGCAAAATATCTTGGCATGGTTCTTGATCGTAAACTTAACTGGAATGCAAATATAAAGGAAAGGGAGAAAAAAGCATGTGTAGCTTTCTATACTTGCAGCAGAATTTTTGGTAAAAGATGGGGACCTACCCTCAAAACCATTCATTGGATGTACACAGCCATAATAAGGCCAATCCTAACGTTTACCTGTTTGGTCTGGTGGCCAGCCCTAGAAAAGGAAACCCATCTAAAAACCATGACCAAAATTCAAAGACTAGCGTGTATTGGTATACAACCAGTGCAATAAGAACCACACCAAGCGCAGCCCTAGAAACTTTCCTTTCACTAGCCCCGCTCGATTTGTTTACAAAAGAGTTGGTGGCAAAAAGTGCTATAAGACTTAACCAGTGCAATAATTGGAATAAAGGGGCCAGGTCATAGAACTGTAACGAAATTTACTGACATAGACTAACGGACTATCTTTCACCGCACATAGGTAGGTAGGTAGAGATGGCGGTCACAAGCATCCTTGCTCGATGACCCAATTAACGCGGTAATGCGCCGTTTTGATACCATAACTCGTTTGACCTGTGGGTTAAAAGAACATTTTTAAAGAAAAAGAGGGTATTTGGTGATAGATCTCCCAACGGATCATCGCCTACGCCCGAGTTCAGCTGCAGTATGCTACGCTAAGCAATTTGCTGATTTGCCCGGGACGCATACGATCTGATCCCTTAGGGTCATCGTCTAGTCGCACACTCAGATATGGTAATCTCTGTACACCTCCGTCTGTTTGCACAACATGACTTGTGGTTACCAGAGAAAGTACCACCCGCCTGTATGACCAGACGCTTTTATTGGATTTAGACATGTGATGAAACTTATTAAGGATTTGGACATAGGAAAACACCCGATGGGACCAAAGTTCGCAACTAAAAACCATCTACACTGTGCCAACTAGGCAACTTGTTGACTGGTATTGAAGCAAAGGTTGGCACAACCGTGTGATCCTCCGGTCCTCGTGCACCATGAGCCACCTTCAAAAACCAGTAGTCTGCTAGCTCACAGTTATAGGAGTTTGGGGAAGAAAATGGTGCAAAAGGAAACCGAAGTTAATTCTAGATCCATTGAAACATTCTTGAACTTGAAAATAGGAAAACACTCAAAAGAGTCGAAGTCCGCAACTAAGACCCATCTACACTGTGCCACCTAGGCACTTGTTGGCTGGTATTGAAGCGGAGATCGGCCCAATTGTGTGATCGTCCGGTCCTCGTGCACCATGAGCCACCTTCAAAAACCGTTAGTCTGCTTGCTCGCAGTCATAGGAGTTTGGGGAAGAAGACGGTGCAAGAGGAACCGAAGTAAATCCTAGATCCATTTCGTCGCGTTGAGGAAAGAAGTCAAATCTTTGATCTTCGTTCCGGAGAGTTCGTGAAGGTCGTCAAAAAAGGGCTTCCCAAAAGATTGTTGCCTCATTCTGGCCAAAGCGGGACATTTACAGAGGAAATGAAAGACTGTTTCCTTTTCCTGCTGGTCCCCACAACTACGACAGTGAATATTGTAGGGGATGCCAAGCTTCGCCGCATGTTGGCCAGTGTCCAGTGCATGTTGCAACAATCCTTGCTATGTCTCGCCTGGGTCTGCACATTAGGTTAATAGTTCGGGATTTATTATAGGTAGGCCAGATTTTTCTAGCAATAATGCAGTTAGTTAAACTATTCCACCTACGATTAGATTCTGAGAGAAAAATTGAGAATATATTGCCCTTCATAACTCCAAGAGGAGTACTGACTCTTTCCGCAAGTGAGTTATGAAGGGCTGAACCTTGCCTGGCCAGCTCGTCAGCCCGCTCTTTCCCCTCAATGCCACTGTGACCCGGAACCCAGATAAGAGTGACCCTGAGGTTAGTGTTCAGACTCAGAAGCTCTTCCTGGCATTGTCGTACTAATTTTGAGGATGATGTAGCCAAATTAATGGCTTTGACAGCCGCTTGACTGTCTGAGAAAATAGCTGTATTTCGGTTCTGGTTTGGATTTTGTTTAAGGAGCTTGCATGCATGATCGCCAGGGATTTTAGCCCAGTTGCTCTAACAGATATCCCAACAAGGGAATTCTGGAGAGAAAACCGGGTCCTAAATATAAATCATGTTTCGGTCTTCACGGATGGTTCCAAAACAAACGAGGGCGTTGGGTCAGGCATCTATTCAGATGACCCACCCCTTAATAGATCAATAAAACTTCCAAAGTTCTGCAGTGTCTTCCAAGCAGAAGTACTTGCAGTTTGCGAAGCAGCAAAACATCTTGCTACTTGTGAAGTAGCCAATTGAAATATTGACATCATCATCACAAAGTCCAAACTGTTGGATTATTGCCGTTACATCAATCTTAGAATACTCAGCAAAACAAACACAGTTACCCATCGATGGGTCCCAGGACATAGTGATATTTACGGAAACGAAATAGCGGATGAACTGGCCAAAAACGGGTCTTCTCTCGACCCGAGCCAAACCGACAACTCGGTTTTATGCCACTGGAGTAAGAAAAGAGTAGAATCCACCAGAGGTTTCTTGTGGCCGCAGATGCCAGATGGTCATCAATCGACACCTATCGGGTTTCAAGAAATCTATGGCCAAATATTTCACGTAAAAAAACAGAATACTTACTAAAGATAGGCAGACCTCACTTATCCCTACTTGAATCCTAACGGGACACACTTCGATGGGTACCCACATGAGCAGAATGGGCATAAGCACATTTGACTTATGTAGAGGGTGTCAGGATGAAGAGAGGGAAGAGGGCTCTTATCACTTTCTTTGTGAATGCCCCAGCTTAGCCAGAACCAGAAAAGAAGCCCGCGGATAATATTTTTTCGATGAACTGGGCGACATCTCAAGCATCCCACTGAAAAATATCCTAAAATTCACTCAGTATTCAGGATGGTTCAGGGAGGCCTCACATACCTAAAATTCCCTTATTCCTACACCCACCCACCCTCAAACACTCTTTTCCTTCTGTCGGGGAACGCAATGGATTCATTGAGATCCGAGTGAGATGGTGTGGCTTGCCACATCATCACCCCACCTAACCTAACCTTACATTTCCTAGTTGCAATATTTACCATTCATTAACAATTTCGAAAATGTTAAAAGTCAATCTATTTCTCGGAGGAAAATTGATGACATTTTCCTAGATACAAATAGTCATCAGAACTGAGTCATGTGAATAAGACAAATTTCTAGTAGACCAAAAGCCCACAGCAGATTTGGCGTACGAATGTGAACCAAAAAAAAAATTATATAAGTCGAAAAGTGTATTCAGGCTGATAAAAGAAATACAAGCCTTGCAGTCCATGGTGGCGGCTGTTAGGTGGGAGGGGCAAGTTTCTAAAAAATTGACTTAAAACAGAACAAAAATTATTAAAAAATAACGATAACATGTGCAATGCTCTGTTATATTTTCATGAAAGGCCAGAAGTCCCTTCTTTCATTTCCTTTTTAAATAAAGTTTTTTCAATTAACAGTTTTTGAAATATTAATGTTTGAACTCAAAATTTTGAAGAAAAAAAAAATTAAAAATGGTAAAAAATATGTTTATCGCAAAATTTCACGTAATTAAGTACAATTTTTGTTTCCAAAATTCAATGCCCTTATCAATTTGTAGTCAAAAAATGCAAACCGGATGGTTCTAGGACTTTTACTTTTTAAGATATTAATAAGATATTAAAAAGTAAATGAACCAGCTTTCTCATAAAAATAAGACAAATCCGGCTAAGTTTTCATTTCAGTAACCAGTTAAAATAGGAAAAACATGCGTACAAAAATTCTTACATTTTTGAAACTTGGTGATAATATCGGGTCACCCATAAGAATAAAGAATCAAAAGAGTCCATAAAATATCTGTATCCCACGGGTGGTTTTTGGAGGGGGAAATGGAGATGTATGACTTAGCGAAATTAAAAAATTATATTGATACAATTTGGACATATGATATATGATTTTAGGGTATTTTTCAATTTTGAATCTAATGACATCAAAATTAAGGCGATATAATCCTCCTACAAAAAGTTATGGTCCATTTTATCCAGAGATGATTGTTTTTCAGTAAAACTGGTAAACTATTAAAAATATACCTTGAAAAGAATGGTACATTGACACCTTAAAAGTAAAAGTCCTAGAACCATCCGGTTTGCAGTTTTTGACTACAAATTGATAAGGGCATTGAATTTTGGAAACAAAAATTGTACTTAATTACGAGAAATTTTGCGATAAACATATTTTTTACCATTTAAAAAATTTTTTTTTCAAAATTTTGAGTTCAAAAATTAATATTTCAAAAACTATTAATTGAAAAAACTTTATTTAAAAAGGAAATGAAAGAAGTGACTTCTGGCCTTTCACGAAAATATAACAGAGCATTGTACATGTTACCGTTGTTTTTTAATAATTTTTGTTCTGTTTTAAGTCAATTTTTTAGAAACTTGCCCCTCCCACCTAACAGCCGCCACCAGGGTCTGCAAGACTTGCATTTCTTTTATCAGCCTGAATACAACTTTCGACTCATATAATTTTTCTTGTTGGTTCACTTTCGTACGCCAAATCTGCTGTGGGCTCTTATACTATAGGGAGAAATCTTCCCTTACAATTGGCGATAAGGCTGGATATTTTTTAACACAAAAAAAAATGATATTACCAACTTTAAGTATTTAATAAAAATGTGGTAAATTTCTGAGAGGAACATAGCTGTCATATTTATGAAAAAGGGGAGAGTTCTTCTAAATAAAACTGGCCAACTAAAAAAAAAGATTGATTTATTTGTCCAATGGAAATTTTAACTTCTCCATGAACACATCCACCGAGATTCAATTCAACTATTAATCGTTCCAACATCTTACCGGTCGTGGAGCTACAGCAAATGCATGCAAAATAATTGTACTGTACAATAGATGGCTTTTCCAATAAAACACGCCTATTGTATGTAAATTGGTTAAATAGTAGGCACCGTTATTCTTGGAACAAAAAACTACTCTGGGATGACACACCATTGTAGATTAACTATGAGAGTAAAATAATATGAAACTAAAAAATTATATCGACATCGTGAAAGTCATTTTTGCACTCAACGTCGAAAAAAGTTTTGCCTGGCTACTGTACTGCAATGAATGAATTCTGTCTACGAGTGGCTCAACTTTGAAGGTAAAATAATATCTAATACTTAATCTCATCCCAATCGTTGGAATCATTTTATATACAAAAAGCTAGATTGTCTAGGTTGGTAGAAATAAGAATTAAATACAAATAGTATAGGAGGAGGTATGTTTCCCCTACTTTAGGGCGGAAGGACAATTTTCTTAAACATTAAAACAGAATGGATTAAAACTGTTGAATACACTGGCAACACTTACAACATTAAGCTATATCTTTTGATTAAAACCAACAAAAAATCATGAGTTTATTTTATTTTATTTTTTAATCAAAATGTTTTAGTGAATAGTTTTTAAGTTATTAGTTTTCAAACTAATATGTTACGCCATGTCAAAAAAGATCATACACATATATATACACACTGTGTCATAACGGCCGGCCGGCGTAGTAGTGGCCACTTGTCCGGCATTTGCCTTTATCTACTTTAAACCCTTCTTTTCAGTAAATAGATTCTTATCATGAAACATATTTTTTTCTTTAGATCATCTTAACTCCACACACGTTTCAAGTGCCACCGAGCGAAATTTTCATTAATCTATAATCAGCATCATCCATCGGCCTGCTAATTCTATCCGGCTCGAAGGACAGAAACTTGGTTATGGCCTTTGTTTTTAGCAGAAATAACAGCCTTTGTAACTGCGTTTAATTAAATTTGATATCTTTTCTCAATCTTAAGGTATTCAGTTCTAAGCCTGTTCCATTTTTCCTGCCCATCCTAATTTTTTGACTTTTGGGGTCCATTTTCTCCAAAAAAGGCTTAATGAACATGATGTTTTAATAATTTTTTTGAATGTAAGTAACAATACTTAAAATAAAAGTCAAAGACAAGTTTGCTGAAAAAGCCATAGATTTTATGATAAACAGCAGCAGGTAAAATTAAAAAAAAAAAATGTTTTTTTAGCTTTGAGCTAGAAAAGCTATGAATACAAATTATTTGTGTGGTTTAAGATAGTTTTTTAAGTATGTTTTTTACTAAAACAGTTATAACGGGTGCACTCTGACATTATTTGGTTTGAATACATGCTAATTTTAGTAGCCACTTATGTTGAATTCTACAAACTATCTGCAGTTGTTACAAAATGATTTTTCAGAACTATTGGAAGACATTCCATACGTTAAACTAGGTTCATCTTATTCCTTACTTGATGGTGCTTCAGCCCACTTTGCTCGAGAGGTTAAAAATTGACAAGATGAAGAGTAAGCGGTAATCGTTGGATAGGAAAAAATAAGAGCAGTTCAATGGCCTGCAAGATCTCCTGACCCTACAAGTTTGGATGTTTTTGGTTGGGGGAGAATGAAATATATCTTTTATTCAACCAAAATAGCAATTTAAAGTGAATTAGAAGAGCGCATGCTCAAAGCGTCCTCAGAAGTGAGGCAGTAGCGCCAGGATCATTAATATCAATGTCAGTGAAATACGAAAACGGGCTCTGACATGCATACAAAATCAAAGAGGACTCATTTGAACACCAGTTATAACTGTTTTAGTGCACACATAAAATAAAAATTATCGATAAGCACACATATCATTTTTTATTCATAGCCATTTCTAGCGTTAAATAAAAAAAAAACCTTTTTATTAAATTTTACCTGCCGCTGGTTTTCCAAATTATCATAAAATCTATGGGTTTTTCGGCAAACTTGTTAGTGATTTTATTTTTAGTATTTATACATACCTACATTTAAAAAAATTATTAAAACATCATGTTGATTACGCATTTTTTGGAGAAAATTTATCCCAAAGTCAAAAAATTAGCATGGGCAGGAAAAATGGAACCGGCTAAAAACTGAATATCTTAAGACTGAGAAAAGATATAAAATTTAAACGCAGTTACAAAGGCCGGCATTTCTTCTTAATATAAAAGCCTAAGCGAAGTTTCTATTGTTATTACTACATAACAGCGCAATTACCGTTAACATGGTTCAGGGTACACCAAAGTAAGACTTTGCTTAAATCCCTGATAAATGATATCAAAATTGGAGATATGCCCTTACAGCAGAACAATTTCTTTCTTAGAATACACCCAAGAATCATCTCCTAAAATACCATTGACGAATTAAGGGAACCCTGTAGTATAATAAAAATTTAAATATCAAATGAGCTATTAAAAAAAATAAAACAAAATAAAAAAAAAATAATATGAACAAAACTTACCAACTCCGTAAATCAAGTAAGATCTTACCCCAAAAATCCCCATCTTCGGTCTTTCTTAACCCACATTGGCCTTAATTTAAAGCATTTGAATCCTTAACACGTGTGGTACAATATTTTGTTTTTATGTATGTAACTATGTTGTATGTACCTACCACCTTCTATTTTACTATTGGATCCCCAAACATCCCAAAGAATTATCTTAACGATTGTCAAACCCTTCCCTTAAAATTTAACGTTAATTCCCAAAATGAATCATATCCTCCAAATGGGAGTAGATATGATTTACGAGTTCATCTTATCCTTCTGAATTTGAGTGAAATATTTATGTACAATACAACAAACATACTAGTAGGAGTGTAGGTAGATATTTATTTATGTGATGGTCAGGCCCGTAGCCAGCATTTCGGTTCGGGGGGGGGGACTTGCTCAAAAGACTAAAGTGTAACTATATAAACAAAGAATTTAAAACTAAGAACATAATAATTTGAATTTTTTTATTTAATAATTAAATAGGGACATTGTGCCACTCGTGTAAATTTGGCGAAACTGGCTTGACTTTTTCGAAGCCAGTAGTAGTTGTGAAGTGGACTCGTTCAGTCTTGTATATAGAGCGATCTTGATAGCAGTTGGTGAAAATGTTTGAATTAAATAATTCCTTCTGCCACAACTTTTAAAGGGTGGCGGGACCAAGAAATTTAAACATTTCCAAAATAGGCAACAATATTCAAATATGATTGAATGCCATGATTTTGATTGATTAAAAAATCTCTTAATAACCCGAATTTGTTGGGATTAAATTTTTCGCTCGGTAAATATGAGATTTTGGGGCTTTCAGGTGACATTATTTGGAACACAATATTCTCTTCCCGATTTGTCAAGCCATATGCTGGATTTCCATCTATCTTCATCTGCAAATATGAAGAAAAGTAGAGCGGGACAGAAGTATGTCAAAAAAACCAAGCGTGTGAAAGGGAACCATCATGAAGATGAACATTTCCGTCTTCATATCTGCATTATACTTCCTATCAGAATGTATGAAGATCTTCTGCATTTCTGTCTTCTCTATCTATCCAACAAAAGAAAAAAGTTACATTTTATATTGTGTCTTCTTTTTTTGCATAAGTCATGTAAATCACACCAATAGAATGCCAAATTAAATTGAAGAATTTTTGCAAAGATGATGTATTGGAAACTCTTTTGATAAAATTGTTTGATTTAAAGTTTTTTTTTGGTGACATTTGGAACGAAATATTCTGTGTATGCCAAAATTTAGTCTATTACCAATCTGATAAGGTATGAACTGGTAAATTCCATTGAAGGATGGCTGCGATGACTATGGATGAAAACACCTCTAAAAACCCGATTTTTTTTTAGAATTATTATAGAACCACATTTGTCTCGGGTGTTGTGTTGCTGTGTGGCGTAGGAAATATATGGAATGACAGCGACACATGATTCCACAACACAAAACACGAGACATATGAGTGGTTCCGACTTAAAAGCTTCCCTACTGGCTTCAAACTGGCTCCAAAGAAGGCAAGCCAGTTGAGATTTTTGTATTACCACTGAAAGTATACAAAGGTTCGAATCAGCTTCGAGGTCCAGCTCGCTTTAACACCACACAAAGTGAACGTAGTAAATAACATACGTAATACCTTATTAGTCTCCTCATAATAAATGTTATACCTAAATAGTGTCGGCGCAGGGTCAAAAGTCCACAGGCCAAAAGTCCATAATGGACTTTTGTCCCACTTCTGTGGGTCAAAAGTCCATAAATCAGTTGTAAACTTTTGACCCACTCCGAAGTGCCAAAAGTGCATACAAAAATCTTGTGGACTTCTGGCCCATTGATTGTGGATTTCTGACCCACTTCAGGGATCACTTTATAGATAGTTTTCTTTAACAGGACTGCTTTGGGTGGCCCGTTTCGCGGGTTAAAGGAATTTACCTCCCTTTTCGGGTCCTCTGTCCCGCTCACGCGACTCCGTTGCTCCGTTTAGGGTATGCTCAATGCTCAGTCGTCGGGCAGGTGCCTATGCTGTCACTCGTTCTGTTATTAAAGTTTTTTGTGTGCTAAACAGTAATTTGGGTGGCCCGCTTGGCGGGTTTAAGGATTTAAACTCCGTTTTTGGGTCCTCTGTCCCGCTCACGCGACTCCGTCGCGCCGCTTAGGGTATGCTCAGTCGTCTAGCAGGCGCTTATGTTGTCAGTCGACCTGTTATTAAAGTTTTTATGTACTAAACAGTACTTTAAGTGGCCCGCTTCGCGGGTTTAAGGATTTTAACTCTCTTTTCGGGTCCTCTGCCCCGCTCACGCGACTCCGTCGCGCCGCTTAGCGTTTGCCCAGTCGCCAAGCAGGCGCCTATGTTGTCAGTTGGTGTGCTTTAAGTTTACGGGTAGTGAAGAGTATACAAACTAATTCTTAACAAAATAAATAAATAATTCTTAATTGCTCTGCTTTTTTCACTATTATAATATGAAATTATTGTGGACTTATCCCATTTTCTTTTTAAAATGAGGGAATATTGACCCTTCAAATCTCCACAGTACCACTGTGGACTTCTGACCCACCCAAGTGGGACAAAAGTCCATTATGGACTTTTGGCTTGTGCACTTTTGACCCTGCGCCAATAGTGTCTTGTTTTTAAAACATTAAAATTTACCTAAATAGTCTCTATATATTTTTAAAGAATTTAATTTATATCAAAAAGTTTAAACTGTTTATTTATTTTTTTTTTTAATCATTTCGCCCCCCCCCCTGGCTACGCACTGGTGATGGTGTGTTCTGGTGTGGTGTGTAAACTTTTTACAGGCTAGAGATAACTAGCTATGATAACAGCTATGCGATGTGAATGTGTGCTTTATCACTTTATATGAGCAAACATATCAAAGAATCGAGCTGAACTAGCAAGAACAAAATAAACTATATTATACCTATATTATGGTGGCATGAGACGGCACAGAAATTTAAGACACTATCCTTGGGAATAAAAACACAAAATCCCATTTGGGGAATAAAAACGGAAATATAACTATCATCCCCATCGATGTGCGGACACCATCCTTCAATAAATGTTCAAATCACAGTCCTTTTGTCTTCCCTTAACTGCTTTTACTGTTATCGACTTAGATTTATATTTCTGTTGATAATTCTCTCTGGATTTTGTTGTGTGTTTTTTTTTTGGATGGAGGAGATGGCATGCAAGGTGGAGTATGAGTTGAGTATACTTCAATGTATCTACAATTTAGTATACTTGTATAGCATCGGGAGAAGGGTATATATGAGCACATACATACATATTGTTCTCGATAAACTGTAAAAATAAAAATGTAGGTAGGTATGTGGGATTATTTCATGAATTTTAAAATATTTTTGAAGAACTTCAGTTTTCTTTCAAAACTTTAGTATGAATTTTTAATGTCTTTCACGTTATATATCGTTTTTGCTTTAACCATTTCGTGGATGGTAATGTAGTTGGAAAAGTCGTGTCTTTTCACATATGTATTTAAAAACACCTGACACTTTAAAAATAATAGTGCACAACAAAATGCAACAGAATATACATTTGTATCTACATATTGAGGTGGGACTTCTTTAAGAAATGTTGAAATCTCTTAAAATTAATTTCTAAAATTTTCACTAATTTGTTTTTGAAAAATCGAATTTTCAAAAAAAAAAAATTTTTAAGCAAAAACTTTTTTTTTTTGAAAATCTTGACACGCAATACTATTTTAAATTTTTTGTATACAAAACAAGAAGAAAGTCGATAATATTTAAAATAATTAAAATAATTTAATAAGGAAAAGAAAATATTTGCCGACTAAAAAGTAAATTGTTCTAATTAAATATCAAAAACATCTTTTTATAACAATTTTGGAGCTGTTTTCAATAGGAATAAAGGGCCTTATTGCGAGAGTTAGCCTAGTCAATAATTACATTAAAATGGACTTAAATCGCAAAGCGCGATGTAGTTATGTACTTTTGATGTGTTGTTGCGGCATGCTAGAGTAGTCTGTAGCTAAGCTGCAACTTCGAAAAACTTGCGCTCGCTTCAGAAAAAATGCAATAGTGAAAAAAAAAGCTAAGATCATCCCATTTCTTCCGATATTTTCCTTGCAACCGACCACTATAAATTTATTTGTTATAAAATTTATTACAAGACCACATTAGCTGCCATACAAACCAAAATTCTAGCCAACTGTGACGTAAAAATACAAAATGAAATGGGATATATAAAAATAAATCAACTTGGAAAAACATTTTACATCACTCCAATTTATCTTAATTGTAATAATTGGCAACAAAATTATAACACTTTTTACGATTAACTGTGTTCTCTAAAAACACATAACATCTTGATAAAATGGGAGACTTAAATGCGAGAATATGGATGCGGAAAAAAACATGGATTTTGAAAAACGTCAGCAAGGATAAAAAAGTTAACACAGAAGGAAAACAAATAATTGAACTATGTAACGATTTCGGATTATGCATTTTTTAAATGGTACCACGAAAGGTGATCGCGGAGGAGAGTATACATTTATCGGAGTGGAGACTGGTGCTCCATTTTCAAAGACTTTGTGGTCGGAGAAGTCACATATTCTGATCATCTTCCAATTTTAATAACGATTGGAAAGGATGAGCAGCCAGACTTTTCAGCTAGCAAAAGAACAAACACAAATATTTTAAAATGGAAACCTAAGATAATGTATGAATATCAAACGAAATTAAATAGTAATTTAAACACCTTAGAAAGACAATCTAAAATTCAGTATTTTCCAATATGCGATTTAGAAAAGACAGTATACGAAGCAGCAAGTTCAATTAAAATAAAAAGTAACATAAATACAAAAATGTATGGTATGATTATTCATGTGAAAAACTTAGAAAAAAATCTTAAGAAATGTTGAAACTTTCAAGAAAGCATAACATGTCCAGCTTTAAACATGATTACTTTGAAGTAAACAAAAGTTTTAAAAGTTTGTGCAAAGAAAAAAAGAGGATGCATGATGAAAAATTGGCTATCGCTTTAAATCAAAGCCGAGATTCTACTGAGTTCTGGAGCTTAACTCGAAAAATAAACAGTGTTCACAATTCAAAAGTAACAACTCCAATCACAAAAGAACTATTAAACTCTCACTTCTGCTCATTACTAAGTGTTGACACGATATGGCATGGAGTTTTTCAAAACCTTATATATATGGATCGACAAACTGGACTCATAGATAACACAAAATGAAGTAAATGCTGCGATCAATAGTATGAAGGAAGGAAAGGCTTCAGGATCCAATGGAATCCCACCAGAATTCTACAAATTAAGCACATCTAATTTAAAAGAAAAACTAATGGACACTTTCAATATAATTTCTAAATTCGGAACGTACCCGGAATATTTTTATGAAGCACTTATTAAGCCAATTTTTAAGAAGGGTAATCCGGATGACCCAGCAAACTGTCGAGGGATTTCATTTTTAACAGCTAGCTACAAGATGAACAGAAGCTGAATGAGTTTCAAAGTAGCTTTCGCAAGGGTTATTCTACTATTGACAACATATTTATTCTTAATTCACTGGCTCAATGGAAGATGAGTCAGAACAAAAAACTTTATGTTTTTTTTTTTTTGTAGATTTTAAGGCTGCCTTTAACACCATTAATAGGAAGTCTCTGTTCTACAAGCTTTACAACTTGGGAATCTCCACGAATTTTGTAAGAGTTATTGAGAAAATGTATCAGCATACTTCAGCATATATCTACGATGGAACTGAGCGATCTGAAAAGAAAGATATACAGCAAGGTGTAAGGCAAGGATACAATTTAAACCCATTATTGTTTTTACCTTTCTTAGATGACTTAGTCGACTGGCTACCTTGTGGAGTTGAGTTTAACAGTGCGCGATTCAAAGTCATAATGTATGCAGATGACATTGTTATTCTAGCGGAATCGGCTGATTCCCTTCAGCTTATGATAAATAGGCTAGCTCAATATTGCAAAATCTGGAATTTAGAAGTCAACACCGAAAAATCGAAATTCATGATTTTTAAAAATGGATCCCAAAGAGCAGCCAGATTGGAAAATTGGAGATACGATGGAAGAGTTATTGATGTAGTTAAGTCTTACACCTATTTGGGAGTCGAATTCACTTTCAATCTGAAGCTGGAAAAACATCTTAAAACTAAATTAAATAAAGCTAAAACTGCAAGTTGTACAAATTGGAAAAAAATATTTAAAAACAATTTAATATCGCTTAATACGAAACAAAGAGTATTTAATGCAACAGCCAAATCAATTTTGTTTTATGTAGCGCAGGTATGGGGAGTGCAGAAATTTGAGCAAGTGGAATATTTGCTTCGCTTCTTCTTCAGAAAAATCTTCTTTTTACCCATCAACACACCCAAATACATATACTCCTTGGAAACAGGGCTGCCAACAATGTTCATTTCAACATTAAAACTTAATGCAAACTACATGCTAAGGGTACAACAAATGGATGATAGTAGAATCCCGAAGCTGATTTTACAATTTGCAGTGAGGAAAAGAACCCTTTTCGTAAAGGAATGGAACCAGTTAGCAGCAGATTGTGGTATTGCATTAAATTTATCAGCGCTAAATACTACAGGTTGGAAAAAATGTTTGTACGAAGTAATCACAATCACCGATGAAAATGAAAGCTATGCGTTTATAGAAAAAGCGCGTTCACCTACTGAAAGGCGGTATCATTCAAAGTGTATCCTGAATCTCAACGAAAGAAATTATTTCAACAGCATTTACAGCAGAAACGTAATTGGAACAATTTTCAAAATAAGAGGCGAGTTAATAAAGCTGAATTATAGGCCACATCAGAAGGAAAGCATTGACCTCTGTACGCTTTGCAGTCTGCGGGAGCGGGAAGATCTGCTGCATTTTATTGGAGTTTGTCCTGTATTGAAGGAGATAAGGAGGATATATTTTCGAAATAATACTCTACAATGGGAAGATGTATACTGCTATCTAAACCGACAGGATTGGATGCTCTTGTATGAATATTGTATTGTAAGGAAGCGCTGACACATAGATCAAGAATCATCAGCGAAAGTTTTTAACAAAATACAGTGAGTTTGTTTTATGTTGCTATACTCTGTTCAAATATGCTTCAATTCATAGCTTTAATTATCATAATTTTGTTTTGACTAAATTAATAATACCTACATTGAATCTTATTTCGTTTTAACTAAACTAAAAGTCTTTTGAATCCTAATTTTGTTTTAACTAAACTAAAACTCCATTCAATTCTAATTTTGTTTTAACTAAACTCAAAGTTCACTTAATCCTTAATTTGTTTTAACTAAACTGATATAATTTAAATTTTGCTTTTTTGACATACGAAATTAAAAATATTTAAAATCGAAATTTTATACTTTGTTATAGAAAAAAATATAAGAAAAAAAAATGTAATTAATATTAATTTAAAAATTTACTTAAATTGCCACTGAGACAGACGACATAATATGTCATGTCTTTTTAATTTATTCATTATCTTGTAATTCAATGAATTGTTTGTTGTTTGTTTAGTTTATAAAAACTGAATTTGAATAAATATTATCTATCTATCTTTCTATCTAGATATATTTTATTTTGCAAAACAAATTTAGAGGTAATGTAACCGCACATTTTACAATTCAGTGATATGACTACACTTGTCTTATACATCTAAAACATTTTCATAATACTATAAAGAATAAACACATTAGTTTTAAATTCATGCATGTTATATTTGTGTTGCTATCTACCTATGAATTAACAAAAAAAATCTGAAAAAACTAAGTTATTTTGATAAGCACTCAAAAAGTTGTCCAATTCTACTAAAAATTTGGAATAGTCTAGAGCAGTGTTTCCCAACCTTTTCTGTGCTATGCCCCACAGAACCTTTTCATACCTCATGTCCCTAACATTGTATGAAGATATCAAAATAATTTTGAACGTCAAATTCTGGAATATCCAGTGCAAAATTGAATAGCTGACATAAGGAAGAAATTCATAGCAATTAAGTAAACCGTAAGTTTATTTTCAAAACATACGAGTATATAATATAATATAATATATAAATAAGTTAAAATCTTGCCTAGAAGGCATTTTTCATTTGTTCCGATTGGAAAATTTGTATATTAAGGAACGATTCAGTTTTAATTTTAATTAACGAATAATACCTTTGTCATTTTTGTTATTGGTTTGTAAAATTTCGTTACTATTCAGTCCTTCGGTAATATATTAGGACTATAACTACGATTAAACCTTTTTATTTCAAATATATATAGGAGAATAATATAATCACGCCCCACGTTGGGCGCCAGTTGTAGAGCGTGAAATAGGTTTGTTCATAGTTGTAGTTCCAATATTTTATTAACTTTTTTTTGAATATATTTGCACGTTTCATTTTTTTCAGCTCAACGGAGTTAATGAACTAGAATATTTGCTCATATGATCTTTGCTCTAAGAACTTATCATACAGCAACTTATAATTTTATTTTTTGTTATGAAAAATTTGCAATACATTTTCTACAAAGGGCCCAGGCCCCCTAATTGTCTAAAGTACCCTCTGCGAGTATAATGTTAAACTGAAATTCAAATAAGAAATAATTTAATTATTATGTAATTGTAACTTTTCATGTTATGTAATTGTTATTATTTAAATCCCTTGCGCTTGATGCGTCATTCAATTCAGCTGCAACGGTCTTATGGCTGGCCGTTTTTTTTTATTTCCAGGCAATTTTTTTTTGTTACCACAGAACCTTTTCATACCTCATGTCCCTAACATTGTATGAAGATATCAAAATAATTTTGAACGTAAAATTCTGGAATATCCAGTGCAAAATTGAATAGCTGACATAAGGAAGAAATTCATAGCAATTAAGTAAACCGTAAGTTTATTTTCAAAACATACGAGTATACAGTGGCGCCTTTAGGCATGGGCCCGGGGCCCCCTGAGCCGTCGCGTCGCTGAAACTTGTCCAACCAATTTGGAAACCATTGTTACTATTGTACTGTTCGTACTAGAATGTCAGCTTATTAGGCTTGATCATTCTTTATTACGTCAATTACATTGAATTTTTGAACAACAACAACAACTTTAAGAAACGATTAGGTTATTTTTAACTTGTAAACTGCAGTTAAAAATATATAAGTGCAGAGGAGCTTGAGATGAAATGCCTACATTTAGTAGAGTATTTAATGAAAATCCAGTTATATGAAGGTGAAAATACTACTACTAAAATCGAAAACACTTTTCCAAATATTTAAACAGCTTTTCATCAATGATGATATTAAACTGAAGTTGGGACTTGGAAGCATTCCTTTTCTAAATTAAAAAGGATAACAAATGAACTTAGAAGTAAAATAGTTCCAAAGAGACTAAATAGCTTGTTGATTATGTCAATTGAAAATGATGTGCTTCCAGATATAGACTTCGATGAAATAATTCAAGATTTTGCAAACGAAAAAGCCAGAAAAGAATCTCTTATATGTATACAAATTGTAACAGAACTTTTATTTACCAATTCTATTCTGTTACCCCCACATTAATAAACGAAGCTATCTTTAACTCGTGGAGTAAGATTTCTGCCACTTACGAGCTAGCTAAACCACCAAGGAAGGTATATTTATTTGTCATAGTTAATCCTTCGCTAAACTACCTTCCTTGGTGGTTTAGCTAGCTCGTAAGTGGCAGAAATCTTACTCCTAATCCGCGAGTTAAAGATAAATCGCCGCTGGCTTCGTTTATTAATATGGGGGTTAAAGTTTACTTTAATTTTGTTTTGTTAATACAGTCAAATATTTAACTTTAATTTTCTATTAATCAATTTCTTTTTGTAACTGTTTATTTTTAGTTTTCGACTATACTTATGTATAACGTCCTAGGAATTAATTTTAATTATTAAATTCGGAGCAACGGTAAGAGATACTATAAGGAGCTACCAAGGCCGTAGCCAGACAAATATTTCGTGGGGGTGGGGGTATATGCTTTTTCAATAATATTTTTTTTTTGTTATCTTGATTTTAGAGTTTTGTTCGCTATACATCCGCAATTGACTCGAATAAAATAAATAAATCGGGTGGCACAACAGCTCGTGAAGAACCAGGGCCTAGTGACTAACAACTCGCAACCATTCCTGTGTGCGCCTATCGACAGGAATGGAAGGGATCTACAATTTTATGCCGCATCCAAACGGCTAGACGAGAAGCACTTATTCGTGACAAGTGATACTCTTGAAGGATTTGTCAATTCCTCGCAAGAGGCTGTAGCCCTGAAAAAAACTTTTTAGTTTTTAGGTGGACGAGGCTGGGAAGCGAACCCAGACCTTCAGCGTGACAGTCGAACGCTCTAACCATTACGCTACGGGCTACTACCAATTGACTCGAAGGCACTTTTTATTTAAGTGTCTATTTTTGGAAAACATTATTTTAAGCCAGAACAATAACTTTAATCTATACATGCAAATAACTGTTTTTGGTTATTTTTGAGGTTATAGAACATTTATCGTGAATTAATTTTTCTCATAACGACATGTGAAAATCTTCACATGACCCTACTAAATTCCATCACATGTCACTTTTGATGCAGGGAAGGTGTGGTATGCCTGTTCCAAAACAGAACAGTGGATTCAAAGGAACGTATAGAGCGTCATCAAGCGAAGAGAAATAAAAAACTTATCGATTTATATAGAAAAAACTACACCATGGAATGAGAATTTTCTGGACTCAAACCAAAGGCATTTGTTTAGTGCTCCATTTGAGTCCGGAACATTTGTACTCCATGATGTAGTTTTCGTAAACACGGGAGCTGAAATAACTATTTTTTCTTTATAAATAAGTTAAAATCTTGCCTAGAAGGCATTTTTCATTTGTTCCGATTGGAAAATTTGTATATTAAGGAACGATTCAATTTTAATTTTAATTAACGAATAATACTTTTGTCATTTTTGTTATTGGTTTGTAAAATTTCGTTACTATTGAGTCCTTCAGTAATATATTAGGACTATAACTACGAAAAAACCTTTTTATTTCAAATATATATAGGAGAATAATATAATCACGCCCCACGTTGGGCGCCAGTTGTAGAGCATGAAATAGGTTTGTTCATAGTTGTACTTCCAATATTTTATTAACTTTTTTTTGAATATATTTGCACGTTTCATTTTTTTCAGCACAACGGAGTTAATAAACTAGAATATTTGCTCATATGATCTTTGCTCTAAGAACTTATCATACAGCAACTTATAATTTTATTTTTTGTTATGAAAAATTTGCAATATATTTTCTACAAAGGGCCCAGGCCCCCCAATTGTCTAAAGTACCCTCTGCGAGTATAATGTAAAACTGAAATTCAAATAAGAAATAATTTAATTATTATGTAATTGTAACTTTTCATGTTATTTAATTGTTATTATTTAAATCCCTTGCGCTTGATGCGTCATTCAATTCAGCTGCAACGGTCTTAAGGCTGGCGGTTTTTTTTTGTATCCAGGCAATTTTTTTTTGTTATCGGAAAATTAATTATGGCACTAAATACATATTCAGTTAAATAAGCAGATGGGAAAGGTAATAAAACAGTTCCCTTGCATATTTGGTTGCATTAGGGTATTTCGGTTAGAAATCAACGTGAAAAAAAAATTAATTCATTTGTCGTCAAGTTAGTGTCAATGAGTGAAGTGAAGTTGGTAACAGTTGATACAATTGATTAATACAGAATAACAGAGGCAGATCCTAGGTACGTTCCGAAGTATGGTGGAAACACAAGAAGCATAGATTTTTCGGAGAGAAGTGTAATGCAGCATTACTTTAAATTGCCGCCCTATAATATCAAATTGCCCCCCTGCAGTCCATCCTGGGCTGTGAGCGCCTTCTAAAGTAAGTAAATAAGGCCAACTCGTTTTCAAAATATTGAGTCTACAAAAAAAAAACAATTTTTTTTTTTTTTTAATTTTCGCTTTCAATCATATTAAAACATTTTTTGAAGCTTCGCCATAAAATTAATAAGAAAATAAAAAAAATAAAAATGATTCTACAGAGGTAGCAAATATACATAGGTAAACATTTTTTGAAAAAAAAAAAAAAAAAAAACAAAAAAAAAAACAAAAAATTAATTTCTCTATTATAATTAATTGTAAAAAAGTTTTTTTTTTTAATACATCCATATTACCATGGTATACCAAGTTTGAAAGAAACTCCATCAGCCGTTAGGCTACAATCGCGCGGAGACACACACAGACTATGGCGAAATACAATTTTTAATATTTTTATAATAATATTTGAACAAACTTTTTATTTTAATGCTTCACAAAAAATTGCAGTAAATATAAGTCGACAAGGGTGGCAATCACCCCCTGCAGCACCTCTGCATTGAAGAAATCAATTTCACAAATTGATAATAAATTCTATAAAGTTTTTAATAATAAAACAAAATTCTTGAAGAAAACCATTTTGTTCAAAAATAAGTGTCACCCCAACGCACATTTATTAGGTATTTCCCTGATTATATAATCAATAAAACAAAAATAAGACATAAATGAAAATAATTTCACAAACTAAATTAATTCAACACTTTTTGTCTAAATCATGATGCGCTTAATCCCTTATGACAACTTTTTCCCTCAAGAATTCTTAGGTATAATAATTATTTATGGAGTAGACAAAGTTCTTTTTTTTATTTTTTGATGCCTTTTCTTATGAGAATTACATTAAACAAAAGTAATTGGGGTGTGAGTAATTAAAGCTAAAGCTACCATCTAATATACCTTATATACATACGTATAAGAAAACTGGGTTCATTTTCGTTGGTTCTTCTGGTATTAATGAATTAATTAAACATAGCCATACTTGAGGGTTTGCTTTTTATTTAGTTATGTGGCGTTGTAAAGAAGATGTATAGAGGTAGGTACATAATCAAAACAGAAAAAAAACCGCATGTCTCAAATCTTCAAAACGAAAGATTTAATGGACAAAATACCAAAATAAATTAAATAAAATTATACTATTTGGTCTTACGTATACTTGATTTTATGTAGGCAGTTTAAGTGCTTAGTCATAGTGCATAGTGCGTAGTGCCCAATATAATGGAGGGTAGTTTATTGTTTTTTTTTTTTTAGGTCTTTGATTTTTTTTGTAAACTTCAGACATTTCTTGCGTAGATTGGTACCAACAAAATAATTTAGTGTATTTTATTTTTTGCTTGAACATTTTATCCCCAACACCATATAACATTAACATGAGCAACAAAAATCAGGATTTTTGTATCAATTCTGTCTTTATATGTATGTGCTATCTATATGTCTAATGTCTTACAGCCGCAATAACCAAAAACAACACCACCTCCTTAACACGCGTGTTAGCTAGTGTTAGCAGACACACTGATAGATTGCTTGTTTATACAAAATATTTGAGCTGCGTGATATTTTTACAGTCTGTCTCATCAAATTGTGGAAGTATTGTAAGTAGGTTTGCTTTTTTAGAATGGTTCTTCTGAAAAGTACGCTTGTGTGTTTTAAGACGTTATTCGCATGTCAAACATTACAAATTTTAAGTTAAAACACGTGTTAGGCCTCGTTCGGACTGGATTACACTGCATGGTCTTATCTTACTCAGTATTAAAAAACAACGGATGTTCATTTTCACATGATTCGAAAATAGCAAAAATTAGATTTAATAAATACCTATTTGTATTATCGGTGGTGATCGATGATCTGATGTTCTTATTGGCTTTCCTGTTAGATTTATCTCCATAAAACGCTGCCAAGGGTAGGTACTTTTTGTAGGGCTGGCCACGAGGCGAGACTCGGCGAGACTTTTAAAAGTCATTTTGTTGTCTTCAACATTTCCTGAAAAGTACCCTTAATAAGGGATGGAGCTAAAAATTTAAGGGAGGGGGGGGAAGGAAAGTTGTAGGTACACATTTGAGATTCAAAATAGCTTTTAACGGCCTTTAGTCTTTAAAAGTTGGCGTTTCTTCCCGGCCGGCGTTCTCACTTGTACTCTTTAGTTTACGCCGGGACGAAACGCCAATTTTGAGGACTAAAGGCCGTTAAAAGCTATTTTGAATCAATAGTTCAACAAGTCCAATTAAATAATAAACAAACAAAAAGAAATTCAAATATTAAAATTTTAAAATTACTTTGGTTTTAAGTGGAGTGATTGAATATAATTCAAATAAACCTCAACTCCAGAAATTATTGTGTTTCGCCCAAGGTATAACAGTGGGCGAAACCCAATTAAATAATGCTAAGTAGAAGACTTGGCTGATGTATTTCAGTAGTATATAGAATTTGTATTATAAAAAACACTCATGGGTACACATTTTAGCTCATGAAATACTAGATACATATACAAAAATACTATAACACTTTTCTTTGTACAATTGATATTTTGGAGAAAAAGGGTCTAAAACATTTGGGTGCAGCAAATTATGTCAAACAAATGTAATATTGGAAGATATTAATTATATTTTTGGATGGAGGATATTTGTTTTGGGGTTATATTTGGAAACATATTTTCTATTACAGAACCAAGTTTTAGGAGTCGTACCGGAAGACCATCTAAACTGCGCCACCTACAGAGGAAAATCAGTCTCCTTAACATCACCTACAAGATCTTCTCTTCCGTGTTATGTGAACGCCTGAATTCATTCGTTAACAACCTGATAGGTCCATATCAGTGTGGCTTCAGGCCAGGAAAGTCCACCATCGACCAAATATTCACACTACGGCAGATCTTGGAACAAACCCAGGAACTTCAAATCGACACTCACCATATCTTTTCATCGATTTTAAGTCCGCGTATGACTGCTCCTAACCTTCAGCACCTGATATATGAGATATTCGCAAAAAAAGTATGCCATCTAAAAAAGGCCAACTAGTTTCAGAAATTGGTCAGCCATAGGAAATTTGTAGTCAATGGTTAAAGTTTTTCAAGGTCACCAACTATTTTTGGCACCACATTTATGGGATATTCGCAAAAAAAGTGTACCATTCGAAAGGCCAACAACCTGTGATAAAAGCTCAGCTAGTTTCAGTAATTGGTCAGCCATAGGTTTTTTTAATGAATTTTTAAAGTTTGTTTCAAGGTCACAGTATAAGACTTTTAGCACTTCATTTTTAGAATTACCTGCATACGTCAACGATATTGACATAATTGCAAGAACAAAGCGTGATGTCAGTAGAGCTTTTGCAAGCATTGAGAAGCAAGCGGCAAAGATCGGTTTAGCGGTGAATGAGTATATGCTGTCATCTAGAAAGGACGCTCGACACCAAAGTCTTGGACAGAACGCCACAATAGACAGATATAACTTTGAGGTAGTTAAGGACTCTGTCTACCTGGGATTCGCTATCAATTGAGACAACGATACCGGCGCTGAGATCAAACGAAGGATAACTCTAGCCAATCGCTGTTTCTTTGGGCCAAGAATGCAATTTAGAAGAAAAGTCCTCTCTCGAATGACTAAAGTTTCTCTCTAAAAAAATCATCATTCCAGCCCTGTTGTACGGTGCAGAAGCATGGACCCTGTTAGCAGCAGATGAGTACGCTTTAGGAATATTCGAGAGAAAATTTCTTCGCGTGATCTTCGGTCGCGTATACATAGACGGGGAATGGAGGAGCATATACAACAACGAACTGTACGAGCTGTATTGTACAGCGACATCGATCTAGTCACAATGGTGAAAAGGCACGGACTAAGGTAGGTGGGTCATGTAGACCGGATGGAAACCAATACTTCGGCCCTAAAGGTCTTGGAATCCATCCCGAGAGACGGCACAGTAAAGGAAGACCGCGAAACCGGTAGCGCAGGTAAGTGGAAGAGCATCTCAACCAACTCGGCATTCGAAACTGGAAGCAGCTAGATAGGTACAGAGCTGGCTGGAGAAGGCTTATTGGCTGAGACTCCGGTCCACACCGGACTGTAGCGCCACCATAAGTAAGATCTAAATTATATATTTAAATATCAGACTTCAAAGCAAACCCTTCCAAAAGATAAAACTCAAAAACTAATTAAAATTCAAAAAGTTAATACCGTTAAAACTATACAATGTACTCGGTTGATTTTCCTATTGGATAAAAACATGTTCTGGTTTTTGTTGTGTGAATGCAATGTTTCAAATAACATAAATGATCCACTGCAAGGTGAATACCGTCAGAGTTCATTCGGCTTGTTTGAAAAGGGCGTTGATTATTTGATCAAAGTGCATATCTGATTACGCTGTTTTGCAAATCATAGCTTGAATAGTTCTAACTAAATGCTTGCACCACTGCTCATTTGTTAGAACTTTTACTGCTAAAAATCGTGCGGAGTAATCCAGCGTGAGTGGGCCTAAGTTTTGTTTCTTTTGTTTATTCGCTATTGTGCGTTTATGAATAGGACTATTGACTACAATATTTCAATGAGGTGAGGCTGTTCCGTAAGAATATTATCCAAAATTCTTTGAATAGTTTCATAGTTTCTCTTGGCAAACATGCTGAAAGTTTTGGGTTGAAATTCATGCTATTCGACTTAAAATATTTGTTCTAGAGGTAGGCAGTGACTATTGTGAGGGAGGGTTAGATTTCTTAAATAATATCTCTTATCTAAGCCGGTTTGATTCACCAGAACTTAAAGGCCACTTTATACATTCCCGCCGGCCGGCTAACATAAATAAAATCATGCCGATAGGAATTGTTTGCTTAGCTGTGAGAGTGTTAGGCCCTGGTTTTCGACGAACTGTCAACTGTCAAGCCACTTATTTATATTCATTTTGTATTACTAAAACGCCTACCTACTATTTAGGAAACATGAAGACATAAGAATTCAGCCTACAGCCAAATATTTCAAACAAAACAAAAAAAAAAAATCTATTTCAAAATTAACACAGTTACAAGAAAGAAAAATTGAAACAGCTTTTTATATATTAGTAATCCTATTTAGTTCGCTCCAAGGACAGACATTTATTATATGGGGAGTCGAATTTCTTTTCTCTTTATTTCTTAACAGTCTATATATTTAAGTGTTTGAAATTGAATGCCATTCGTAAATTTATAAATCAATACACTCAGGTCACAAAAATCTTTGGTAGGTCTAGGTTTACGTAAAAAACCTACTTAATCTTGGTTATTTTCTTATAACAAATCTTAGCTTGACCAATTTTATTCTTTTGTGTCCGATGTCATTGTTGTTGTCGTCGTTGTCTTGGTACTTTGAGACCATTAATATATATGTCAGTCAACAATAAATAACTCATAACATTTGTGACATTCTACACGTATAGAACTCTTGAAACCCAAAGCAAACGCTAAATGACTAAACAAATGGGCCCAATCAGTCGAGTATTCAAGGATTAGGCTTGTCTGTGCCTTTTATTTTGCACAGAGAACCTGGGCTGTGCAGTCAACCATTTCATATTTTTGCTTGTTCTTTATTTTTAGCAATAAATTATAACAAAATGTATAAGAGAAAAACACTGGGTGGTAGGTAAAATTATTCCAGGAGTTTATCCGTCATTTTGTGTTGGAAGCACATAAATTTATGTGTAGCTGTTGTTATTAAAAGAGGGGAGACATATGTTTAGTTATTAAGATGATATATTCTTTTTTTTATAATGTGATTTTATTAAAAAGTATACATTTGTAGAATATACATATATTATATGCTGTGTAGGTTTTTACAAAAATATGATTTGTGTATTGAAAATGATAAACTCCTTCGAAGCTTCAGTCATCAGTTCCTATTTTATGGGCCGTGTATATTTTAAGGCAGATATCTACTCAATTACCTGACATATCACCGTCAGGACATATTACCAACAAATAATATTTATGGTATAGGTATTTCCCATAGGAGCATTTTTGAAATTTCAAATTTGTCATCGTACCACGGGCATAACCGATGTTGATAAATTTATTTGCACGAGAGCATTTAATAGACATTTTCTTAGAAATAATTCCACACAAAAATTTAAAAAAAGGTAAATGTATATGACAGAACCAGACAGGTACATATATATTTTTTTTAATTACTTTTGAAAGAAGAGACTTTATAGGTATGGTATTTATTTAATTAATTTATTAAAAGGTAGATTTATCAAAATGTTTTCATCAATTTTTTTTGTATATAATACTTAGACAGAGTGATTCGCCATAAGGTGCGTGATAGATAGGTAGAGCGTGCAGGTTGAGTTCAGACAGTAAAAATTCGTATGGGAGAAGAGGGATATTGTATACCCAGTTTAGGTTGACGCACATTGCAATTTTCTAAAATAAATGTCTTAAAATAGAAGAAAATTATTAAAAAAAAAACAAAGGTAACATCTCAATGATGTTTTCAACCTTTTTGTGAAGAAAGTTGTTTGAGTGAACAGTTTTTGAAAAATTAATTTTCAAACTCTAAACTTTGAATTTTTTTTCAAAATTTAACTTCATTAAGTAGGTACTATTTTCGATTTCAAAATTCAATGCTCTTATCAGTCAAATACTGAAAACTGGATAGTTATATACTACCGTCTTTAAAGTCACCCTGAGGCCACACGAGCCAGTACTGGCAAGCAAGTTGGCTACATACATTGACTGTCAAATTTCTATACGTGAATATGCTGTGATGTAGGCGGCACGAAACTTGTGATCAAGTTGCTTTCAAGTATCTTACCAGCC